>CM035352.1:2001595-2352105 GCA_020137815.1 Hormiphora californensis
TTCATTAGATATGTGATTGGAGCAAGATAAGTAGTATCTTCGCTCCGTAGGTGAGTGAAGTGCATGTTGCATCACTGAGGAACAGGTTGCACATAGATGGCTTTTTACAGTCCGGGCCCTGAGCTTTACCCACTTACACAATACAGGATACTATGGGACGTACCTTGCATGTAGATAAGAACTGATCCGGTGATACTATCTGACTAGCGTCGAATTTGTGCGTCTTAATCAGAATGTACGCACGGTAACCTGGATGAGTAGTGTGGGTGCCAAGATCAGTCTTACCCATTTTCCTCCGTATGACGATCTGCTCCCACAGGTTGTTACATTTGCTCTGGAGGGTTTGGGTCATGTTGGTTATCTGGGTTAGGTATGTGACAGGTCGGTTTTGCAACCAACACCTGGCTACCAGCGTAGTTTCGGGTCGGCTGGACTAGCTGGTACACCCCAACTGAGCTGGCCAGGTGTAGTTTGGTTAGCTCATGTTGTATATCCCTGGGGGTGACCACAAACTCTCCCCCCTTGTCAGACACTGAGATGTGTAGTTCAGACTTCTTGGCTCTCAGAGATCTGAGGCCAGCGGCCTGCTGGTTAGATAGGTTGAACGTTCCGCAGGTTGACAGGAGTCGTGTGGCCAGCTGTTGCAAGGTTGCGTAGATCGTCCTCTATTTGGCAATTGGAGACGGGGGGTGGTTTAAGATGACGCTTTCCAATTGGAGCCCCCTCACTCCGCCATGACTGAATCTGTGTGCATACTGTGGGCCTCTCCTCTGTGGCAACTTTCCATCTAAGTCTATACGCGGTCGCTGCGATCTCATGGTTAACCTGCTGATGGAGCTCTCATCTACTCGAGTGGATAGAGAGAAATTAGGACCTAGGTCTAATAGCGACTTCTCATATCCGAAAGTCTTCCAGATCGGGGGTGGTACGATTTCCATCAGGACACTAGGTTCCACTGGATCGGTACATCGGCAGGGTGCTCAGTGTAATAGACAGGGGTGGCGGGAGGTGCACTTTGCAAGTGGAGCTGGTGGGCATACTTAGCACGAAGTTTATCCTTCCACTCGAGTAGATGAGAAGCTCCATCAGCAGGTTAACCATGAGATCGCAGCGACCGCGTATAGACTTAGATGGAAAGTTGCCACAGAGGAGAGGCCACAGTATGCACACAGATTCAGTCATGGCGGAGGAGGTGAGGGGGCTCCAATTGGAAAGCGTCATCTTAAACCACCCCCCGTCTCCAATTGCCAAATAGAGGACGATCTACGCAACTTGGAACAGCTGGCCACACGACTCCTGTCAACCTGCCGGGTACCGTTCAACCTATCTAACCAGCAGGCCGCTGGCCTCAGATCTCTGAGAGCCAAGAAGTCTGAACTACACATCTCAGTGTCTGACAAGGGGGGAGAGTTTGTGGTCACCCCAGGGATATACAACATGAGCTAACCAAACTACACCTGGACAGCTCAGTTGGGTGTACCAGCTAGTCCAGCCGACCCGAAACTACGCTGGTAGCCAGGTGTTGGTTGCAAAACCGACACCTGTCACATACCTAACCCAGATAACCAACATGACCCAAACCCTCAGAGCAAATGTAACAACCTGTGGGAGCAGATCGTCATACGGAGGAAAATGGGTAAGGACATGATCTTGGCACTCCACACTACTCAATCCAGGTTACCGTGCATGTACATTCTGATTAAGACGCACAAATTCGACGCTAGGCAGATAGTATCACCGGATCAGTTCTTATCTACATGCAAGGTACGTCCCATAGTATCCTGTATTGGCTCACCCACCGCTAAACTAGCCTGGTTAATAACCTCCATCCTGAGTCCATTGCTTGATGAGGTCTCTCACACCTGAAAAACATCCATACCCATCTACAATGGTCAGAGATCTGTCACCAGAGGGTCTCCGTGGTAAGAAGTTTTGCAGTGGAGATATCAGTGCCCTCTACACCAACCTGAACATACAGGCATGTATATCGTCCTTGGTATCTTTTGCCGAGGAACACTTGGACGTCTTGAACTAAGGGGTCTAGAGTTGGTAGATGTCCATGAGTGTCTAGATCTGGTACTGGAGAGTTCATTCTTTAAGTATGGTGGGCGCCTCTACAAACAACTCCGGGGGCTATTCATGGGATGTGCCCCTAGTCCCATAGCAGCAGTGGTGAGAGTTTTTATGTTCGAGAGAGCCACCCTCTACACCGACGTATCGTACTTGCCTATTCTATATGGGCGGTACATTGATGATGCTGTACCGTATGTTATACGAGAGAGGAGGCAGTGTGTTTCTTTGATAAGATAGGTGAGCAGGATCCGGACCATCTTATCAAATGGGAGGTTGACTTTCCAGAGGGTGATGACTTTGTACCTTTCTTGGGTACTAACATCCGGGTCACCGAATCTGGGGAGGTGCAGACGCGTTTCTACCGCAAGGAGGCTCGCAAGAATATCACACTGCACGCGAACAGTCACCACCCTATTTCCACTAAAATCCAAACTGTCCGTAATTTCTACGCCACAGCGAGGCTAAGTGCATCAGATCGGAACAAGAGGAGGCATCCCTGAGAATAGTGGACAACCTGCTGATTGCTAATGGGTACCAGAACCCTCGTCAGTTCGCACAACAACAGAGCTGTCGTTTGTACCAGGGTCAGAAGCAGCAGGTGGAGGACTGTGTTATTTTGAAACTGCCTTACATCTCTGAATCATTTTCATTACGATCCAGAAGTTTATCTCTAGCCGCTCTTTCCTATCAAAACAGTATTTACTCCAGGTACCAAGCTACGAAACATCTTCTGTAGCTCACGGCCCCTTGACAATGGAGCAGCTTACTGTGGGGGGAGATCATGTAAAATATGTCCACGGCTAGAGGGGGAGAGGAACTGCCAGGTGACTGCTCCAGTATACCGGATTACCTGTAACATCTGTAAAGAGATCTACATCGGGGAAACGGGGAGAACAGCAAAAGCCGCTTTGGAGAACATCTCGGTATGCCACCTCCCCTACGTTGAAATCTTACTCGGAGATGGCACTCGCAGTGCACTATAAACAGTTTCATAATAAGACAGTACTGATTTGATTTTTGAGATTATTACAACAGAGTCACGTATCTTATATAGAAAGATTATAGAAGCATATTATATTAACAGAGAGAAGCCTACTATTAATTTAAAAGAAGAGTTGACTGATCTATCTAGATTCCTTATTTCTTAATATTATCCGTTTTTAGTTTTTAGTATTTTCTAACGGCCATATTGGTCATTGAGTATTTTAGCTAGATATCTTTTTGAGCAGTCGCGTGATTCCTATCTTATTTCACTATCTGATCTTATTTCTTTACTATTTAAACCCCGTCTATTTCCTAGTCTTTACTTTTGTTTTAATTTTTCCAGTCCGCGGTGGTTAGGGCTATTTTTGGGGTCCGGTTAATGGTTTGTAAAGTCGGATTTTTTGAAACTGTCGCACCCCTGAAATAACAAAATGTGTCATATCTCCGATTCCTGATAAGATAGAGACTTGAAATTTGGAGGTTCGGAAGAACTTAGCAAGATCTTCGTAACCTCCAAATTTCAAGTCTCTATCTCATCAGGAACCGGACTTATGGTCATTTAAAGAAATTTGAAAACTCTAAAAAACGACAGTTATTTAAAATCAGACTATAATATCGATTATTTCACCCCTTCCTTATTTCGTTATTCCTAACCTTGAAAAACCGTGAGTGGCGACACTATTAAACGCCCATATTTTCTCAAAAACGCCCAGATTTTCTTAAAAACGGCAAACGCCCGGATTTTCTGGATTTTTTATTTTCGCAACAGCTTTATATTTTTTAATAGTGGAGAGCACAGCTCCAGACCGCGCAATTCCAAGCCGCGCATTTTGTTCTTGTTTGCGCGCGCTCAGCCACTTGTTCGTCCGTACTCGAGCCAAACCAGAAATTTTTCATTTCCACTTCGGTGGATTCTGAGATGTTTGATCCGGACGCTCTGTGCGATTTCGATGATCTTTCTTTGTATTTTATTTTATTTGTAGCGTTCTTGATTCCAAAGTTATAAATTCATCTTTCCCTGTAATTTAGCTACCTTTTTGATGTTTTTCGTTGAGAGAAATTTTTGAAAAAAGCTTGAGCAGCCTTGGCCCTTGAGCCTTGACCAAATGCCTGGATGAACAACTTGTCACTGTTTACTATGTTTTTGCTAGTTGTGTTGCACACCTTCTTTAAGGTGTAAGAGCTCTCACACGCACCGCCGAACTATTCAAAAAGTCCTTCATGGCCATTATGAGCCAATCAATCAGGGAAACTTTAGATTTGTACCTCTTGTTCCCCGATCTATCAGTCGGTCGGGCTCCCAGGGATGGCGCGGCCTGCTTTTTAACGTTAGTGTCGTCGAGAAAAGTAGGGCTATAGGCATCGATCAGTCTCTTTACCTCAGCGTTAGCAGTGTCGTCATCACGCAGCTCCTTGAGTATACGTTTCTGCTTCTCCACTTGATCACAATCGTCAACCATTTTGGCTCAAATTAATTTGTTTAAAGTAGTAGCGGAGAGCGCAGCTTCAGACCGCACAATTACAAGCCACGCATTTTGTTCTTGTTTGTGTGCGCTGTGTCATATATATAAACTGTGATCATACTATGAACTATCAATTGGAAAGTTTTTGCTATCCCTGGCCTTTTGCTTGTCAATTGTCATCATGATAAAAATAGGGCATGAAGGAAAGCCTTTCTGTTAAAAAGTATTACGAAATGCATATATATGTACTGTAATTATCACTTCTTTCATTTAGTATGAAATCGATTTGGAACAATTGTGGTAAAACTGTGCTTGAGAAGTCAGTCAACAAGAGATGCTGAGGTAAATTAACTTGAATAAAATTGCCATTTTCCCTCCTGTGATATCCTCTGACCTCTCCCACGTTTTTGTGCACACACTACGTTCAGTTTGGGATGGATGATGGAAACTTATTCTCTCCCTCCCCCTTCCCAATGTGGGGAGCCGGTGATTAGCTAAATCGAGCGTGCTCAATGTGTGTGTGTGTGTGTGAGAGTGTGTGTGTGTGTGAGAGTGTGTGTGTGTGTGTGTGTGTGTGTGTGTGTGTGTGTGTGTGTGTGTGTGTGTGTGTGTGTGTGTGTGTGTGTGTGTGTGTGTGTGTGTGTGTGTGTGTGTGTGTGTGTGTGTGTGTGTGTGTGTGTGTGTGTGTGTGTGTGTGTGTGTGTGTGTGTGTGTGTGTGTGTGTGTGTGTGTGTGTGTGTGTGTGTGTGTGTGTGTGTGTGTGTGTGTGTGTGTGTGTGTGTGTGTGTGTGTGTGTGTGTGTGTGTGTGTGTGTGTGTGTGTGTGTGTGTGTGTGTGTGTGTGTGTGTGTGTGTGTGTGTGTGTGTGTGTGTGTGTGTGTGTGTGTGTGTGTGTGTGTGTGTGTGTGTGTGTGTGTGTGTGTGTGTGTGTGTGTGTGTGTGTGTGTGTGTGTGTGTGTGTGTGTGTGTGTGTGTGTGTGTGTGTGTGTGTGTGTGTGTGTGTGTGTGTGTGTGTGTGTGTGTGTGTGTGTGTGTGTGTGTGTGTGTGTGTGTGTGTGTGTGTGTGTGTGTGTGTGTGTGTGTGTGTGTGTCTGTTTTTGTGTGTGTTTAGTGTTTACTCATCATTTCCCGGTGCTTCAAGCCCCCTACTGACATTTTTTGTATTTTATTCAAATCTAGTTGTTTACTTTCAGAGCTTCCAGTGAGATATACACTCTCAAAAAGTGTGGCAAGTGTACTGGATGCATACAACAAACCGACTGTGGAATTTGTTCTAACTGCAAGGTATAACTTCCGAGCTATAAAACTCTAAACCAATAACACATCTGCACCGAATTGTTTAACTATTTTAGCTACGAACATGGGCATCAAGACTTTCCTGACGTAATATAAATACTCTCCCAGGACAAACCTAGGTTTGGAGGCCCCCATGTTATTCGAAAGAAGTGCAGAGAGAAGCAGTGCATCTATAACGGCACCCTGCGGCATCAGCAAGACGTATGTTCAAATTTATGTATTGCATATAATATTTAGATTAATTTCCCTATCTCTCATATATATCATCTCTTTCCCAATTTTATCATCCAAACGCCCCCATGCAGGTCTTGGTTTCCGATGCTACCGACAGTACCTTGTCCACAAACAAAGTTTTAAATAAACGGTATGTAATCTTACTATACTCATTACTCTGGTAGAGAATCGGCTGATTAATTATTAGTTGCATCGTTGAGCGAAGCATATATTGTATTATATATACAACAGGGTGTCCCATATATTCTCTGGGTCGGTTGGCGAGCTGTCACGTAAAAACGGTGATAGTTGATAGTGAAAACAAACTACGGGAGTGTGCTGGATTAATTCCTTCCTAACTGATTGCTTTCAAAAGTTCATTTTTCATGAATGAACGTTGTTGCCGTTCATTCATGAATTCTGAAATATTGTTTATCTTGAGAAAGTAACTTTTCTTTGGCTCGCAATTATCTTTCCAATGAGCACCATAAAAGTCAAATTGAAGCACCAGGTCACATGACAGTTGAAAATATGAACATGCATGATTTTGGCTCTTTCTGCGACTCAATTTGAATTGAACTAATCATCCTTTTTAAGGTGATATGAGATCTTTTAACATTGCTGCACGATACCAATCGCAGAAACCCAAATCACATGCTTGAAGTTGAGAAAATCTCTTAATTATTGGTCAACGAAGGTGTCAGATATTTTAGTTCTTACAGTTATCTAGCAGGATGGTGTATTGGGGTACCTGAGGGATATGGTAGCTGAGGGGTGGGATAGCTGATAGATGAAGTAGATAAGGGGTAGTGTATCTGAGAGACGAAGTAGATGAGGGGTAGGGTAGCTGAGAGATGGAGTCGATGAGGGGCAGGGTAGCAAAGAGATGGAGTAGATGAGGGGTAAGGTAGCTGAGAGATGGAGTAAATGGGAGGTAGGGACTAGGGTAGCTGGGAGATGGATTAGATGAGAGGTAGGGTAGCTGGGAGATGGATGGGGAAAGCATTATATTGTGTCATTTATAATAACAGTCTACTCTTGTAATATCCGGTACAGTAAAACGTGTTAATATATACTATATAGAATATCTCATACATGTAAGTTGTTTAAACCTACATAATTTTTTCAGACTATCTGATGGATCTGTAAAACATTGTGGATTCTGTGACGGATGCCGATCGAGCGACTGTGGACAATGTATAAACTGCAAGGTATAAAAATAACTTCCAAAGTCTAAAACTAATATATTATTATATATGATTTGATATGATATGTTTGCTCTTTCTTCTCTCCAATTTATCCCATACTTTCTACTGACTTGAAATATATGTTATCTTTTAGGATAAACCTAAGTTCGGAGGTCCTAATGTCCGGAAAAAGAAATGCAGGAAAACACGTCTTGCACCCAACCCCAGCTTTATTCCTCCTCTCTCTCTCTCTCTCTCTCTCCTCTCTCCTCTCCTCTCTCTCTCTCTCTATCTTTAAATCTCTCTTCGTCTCATCTCATCTCTCTCCCTCTCTCTTCGCTCTCTCACCTCTCCTCCTCCTCTCTCTCCTCTCACTTCCCTCTCATCCCCCTCTAACTCTGGGAGTTTCTCTCATCTTAGGTCTCGTCTCTCTATCTCTCTCTTCTCTTGTCTCTCTCTCTCTCTCTATCTCTCTCTTTCTCTCTCTCTCTCTCTCTCTCTCTCTCTCTCTCTCTCTCTCACTCTCTCTCTCTCTCTCTCTCTCTCTCAGTCTTCGTCAATATTTCCAGATCTCCGAGTCAGTGCCCCCGTCACCAGAACACCAAAATGCAGGAGACCTTCACATACATGGTGCACAGCAAAAATCAGAGGTACGATTCGAATATGATTCTCGATTATTATGCATGTGGGTAGAACTTCCTCACTAATTGAGGGCGCTCTATAGTATTATGTGTGTTATCCCTTATTAATTTTGTGATTATTGTTGTCAACAGGCACCCACCGATTCGGGGTTTTCTCCATCAAACTGAATCGAAAATAATTTTCATTTTACTGCACTTACTTGATTTGTTTGGTTATTGAATCCATGGCTCCCATCCACCCGAAGCCACCTGGTAAAGTTATTTAGCGGCGATTCAAAAAGGACGTCCATGATTTTTGGTCAATTTTTACCCCCCCCCCCCCCTCCGTCCCCCCTGTCCAGTCCTTTCCGAATCTGCCAGACGCTCTCCCTCCCCCCTGTCCGACTTTCGTCCACCTTTATCTAGTAAAATCAGTAAAAATTTTCTTCAAAACCTGGGACAGTCCGAATTGCGCCAACCCCCTTGTCCAGAGATGTCCGAAATAGGCTACCTCCCCCTACCCCTGGACGTCCTTTTCGAATCGCCCCTTAGTAATTAGTATACACGGCTTATTTTATTTATCAAGTACGGCTCATTTTGGATTGTTAGATTGTGTCATACATTCAGTTTTGACGATCAAGTTATGATCAGTTTTTGTTTTAAAATACAATAATAGATCATAAATATGTCCACATTATTCCGATTGAGTTTCTGAGGAGAGAAAGCAAAGGAGAAGAAGAAGACAAAAGACAGAAGAGAGAATATAAAGAGATGAAAATAAAAGTAAAGTTCCCCCCGGGCCCCAGATCAAAGGATCCCCATGTGGGATTCTGAGACCGAGAGAGAGAGAGAGAGAGACTCAGGAGAGAGGAGAAGAGAGAATAAGAGAGACAGAGAATGAAGAGGCACCAGAGAGAATGCAGACGAAGATGAAGAGGGAGTGATTGGACAAGTCCAACGATATGTGGGAGTGGTGAGAGAGGGAAGAGAGAGAGAGAGAGGAGAACAGACCAAACAGGGGAGAGACAGAGGAGGAATAAAAGAGAGACAGGAGACAGGATGCAAAACGAGGCAGATGCACGACAAGAATGGAGAAATAGAGAAAGAAGAGAGTAGACAAACATTAACCTTCAGAGAGAGAGAGAAGAGAGAGAGAGGAGAAGGGCCTCAGAAGTCAAATACAAACAGGATCCGGGCTCGGGGTTTAACCCTGCTCAGAGGGATTACGGCCCCATGCGGAAGTTGGTACGTTGTAGTGCGACCGCGAGAGAGAGAGAGAGAAGAGGAGAGAGGAGAGGAGAGAGAGAGGGGAGAGAGTATGAGAGAGAGAGAGAGATGAGAGAGAGAGACGAGAGGAGAGAGATGTGAGAGAGAGAGAGGAGAGAGAGAAGAGAGAGAGAGAGAGAGAGAGAGAGAGAGAAGAGAGAGAGAGAGAGAGGAGAGAGAGAGAGAGAGAGAGAGGACGAGAGAGAGGAGAGAGAGAGAGAGAGAGAGAGAGAGAAAGGGAGAGATAGAGAGAAAGGGAGAGATAGAGAGACGGATTGACATACAGTCAGACCCCGATTTATCGTGATGCTCGGGAGAAAGGGTTTTGCCCGGTAAATTGGGGTCCGACTGCAGTACAGGCTGGCAGTGAAAATATACACTGATAGCGGTGGAAATCATTTAGTTATTGCTGTTGCAGAGTTTTGTTATACTTAGCTTAGTGAGAGATTGAGATAGAGAGGGCGTCGTTCTTATTATCGTGACCTAATATTCCGGCTTATTAATTATAGCTTTACTATCCAGCCAACTAGATATTGATTTAGTAATACTGCTTATAAGGGACGATGCCCTAATCGCAATCCGAGAGATGTCTTTTTCTTTGTTTCATTGTAAAAAATTCCTCTACTTCATTTTCCAATCTCTAGTGAAGTGTAATTTTTTCCCTTTCTCTCTCCCTCTCTATATGTAAATAAAAAGTTCTCTCTTCCTTTCTTCCCCTTCAGCCCCTTATTCACAACTTTTATTAGAGGCTCTAGAGGTAGATCTGTTTCCCCCACTCGGGACTGACTATTTGCTTGCTGTTCAACGAAAATAGACATCCGGTTGAATGTCCTCAAGATTCATCCGGGTGTACAAAGTCTAAAATGTCGGTATCTATGCATATATATTTGCTTTTAAATCAATTATAAGGACAAAGAAATGTCTGAATGATACCCACTGTGTATCCATCGCCTTTTTTATTGCACCGTGCCCCGCCTCATCGACAGTGTTGTCAAGGAGAAGAAATGCAAATAACAAAATCCCGGAAGTTCTACCCACCTGTTGGTTGCTATTTGCTAATAAATGATTCTATACACTATTTAGTCCTTATTGTCTATTCCCGTTGGCAGGAACAGAAAAGAAAACGCATTCGACCGTTAGCTGCTGGTTCCAGTACCCCTCAACCTCATTTCTCGGCTGCAAATGAAGCCATTATAGATCTCCAATCACTTCAACAGTGGATGAATCGTCAGAAAACGGCAGTCATTTCTTTCAAAGATATTCAGAAAGTTTGGATGTCAAAGACCATTACTGTTAGTGATGCTCTCCTACAAGACCATGAGGGCCAATTTGTCATCTCTTATTGTCCTAGAAACCGGAAAAGTATAACATATGTATGCCTCATGTCTCGGCTGCATGAAGCCTTTTCTCGCAGATTTGACGATATCGTGACACGCCTTCGTCACGATATGTCGCAATTTGAAGCCGGTTCTAGTGGTTCGTTTAATGATTTCTCCTTACCACCTCGCTCCTTGGTTGAGTTTCTTCAAAAGCTCATCTACAACAATACTGATGTGTCAAGCAAGATTACGGAGAACATCGCATCCTTAATACAGTACCATTTTGTAGATCGGATAAGGAACGCAGAGAGTTCCAGAAGACACTGCCGAGAAAAAGAGTCCAAACCATTACTGCTCAACTCTCTAAAGCTCTACGTTGCGACTCAAAGCAAATCAGTCATGGAAATGATGTCAAAAGAGGGTCTCTGCTTGCCTTTTAAGCGTGTCCGCGAAGAAGTAATGTCTATAGCACAAGGAGTAGAGGATAAGCTTAAAGATATCGGCAATCTTATGCCATCAGCATTCCAGGAAGGGAAACGTCTTGTAGATTACATGCATCAATTTGGAAAGGATAACCTTGATGAAAATCGGCAGGACACCTTTGCAAAAGGGCATTTCCATGGCATGGTGCTGGCACTGATCGTTTCCACGTTTTCAACAGATGACCAAGGCGATAAAGAGGACTCTTTTGAAGTTCCCTATTCTCAAACTAAACGTTTTCAAAAGAAATTCACCTTCCCTACACCAACACCACACTATGTTAAGAAGAATTACCTAGTCCCTGTGTCAACTGTGTCAACTGATGACTCTGAAATGTTCGAAAACGCAGCAAAGGACGCTATACAGAATGAAGAAGAGTGGCTTAAAAACCCTTGCATTGGTTGGGCGGAGTATCATTCTTCCGCTGAAAGAGATTCTGATCCGGCCACCTCAAACATCTTTGCATTTCCACTCCTGGACAACTCAGTAGATGAGGCGGGGCACGGGGCCATAAAAATGGCAATGGAAATCCTGAGGAAAGCGCTCTCAAAGATTAGCTCAGACCAAAAGGTTGTTGTTGACCATTGCGACCAACCTATCTACGCCAAGACCATGGAGCTGATATGGACGTTGCCAGTGAAGGATTATTTACCAATAGTCGGCGGCCTCCACACTGAAAAGTGTACACTGACAGCGGAATCGGAACTACTCAAAGGCTCTGGGCTATTCGAAGTCATGAACCAGGTTAAAATGAGTCTTTCGGGAGCAGGGAATGTCCTTAGTAATGTGACACGAATAACATCGGCATCGTATCTGTTAAAAGTGATCCTTGTAATCTTAACAAAGATGAAACTGGATTCGGGTAACAAAGCCCATCCTTACTGGGATTTAGTTCTCGACCTTGGGAAAGTCTACCTCGCCTTCATGGCATCTATCCGAACAGGTTGTTTTGAGTCATACGTTGGTTCGTTGAGGAAAGTCCTACCATTTTTGTTTATATTAAACAGAACACACTATAGCCGATGGTTATCAGTTCATATTGAACATTTATCTCGGTTGAGTTCAGAGTTCCCTGAAGTTCACTCTTGGTTTGTACGTGGGGGTTTTGTGTTCAACAAGTCAGGGAGAGAAGCGTCGAGCATGTCAGGTGATCAGGCCTATGAACAGCTTAACAGAGAACTTAAGTCATGGGCTGGCGCCCTTGGGACGCCTGGCAGCCGGATTTGGCAGCTTTCTGGACCGATTCTTCAAAGATTGCTACTTGATGACCCCAAAAGTACAGTTGCCCGTCCACATCATTCTTCTACAAAAGCTCATTACGAAAGGTTTATTGGTGATGTCCGGGTACTAGAGGAGGGAATCGGGAGAAACTTGTTTTCGTCTGAATCAATTTGCAGAGTAAATGATAATTATAACTTGGACGAAGATGGAACGATAGCAGCAAGACTCCGTGATATTGTTGGTGTTGGTCAGAAGCTCTATGATGTGTTTGTGTTCGACCGATTAACCACAGGAAGGGTACCGCTGTCAGCCACAATTTCTCATCAACCACCGATACTGCCAACATCTGAAGTTGTACAAACTCCCGCACAGATAAAAAAGGCACAAAATGACAAGGCTAAATATATCATCAAGCTGAAGGAGGCGTGCCAGGACAAACCGAAACAGGCCAGGAATGTTTTGGAGTTGAACCTCAAGGGAATTCCGGTTTGTTTTCAAGAGAAGGTGGAGGATGATGTAAACCTGGGAACAAAGTCGTGTCTACTCACAAAACTGAAGGAGAAAGGGGCAGTAGAACGAGGAATTGTCAGACCAGAATGCCTCATGGCTGACATGTCATTTATAGCCAACTCTGTCATACCTCGGTTTGGTGGAGGTACTGAGGCCACATACAATACCTTCTTCCAGGCTTGCTATGACGCGGTAATCAAGTGTGCGAATGGATATACGCCTTATGTGAAGCACATCCACATCGTGATGGACCGGTATGATGAAGTCAATCAGCTGAAGCAGCCCACGGTGAATAAACGGGAGATGCTGGCAATCCGTAGTCGGGTTTTAACAAGTTTCAACTCGCATGACACAATTGAGCCGGACTTTGCCCAGTTGTTCAAGAAGAGGGAAAACAAACACCTCATTTACACTGGTATGGTTTCCTTTCTGAAGATAATAATTAGTCAGCCGTGCAAGTACAATATTGTGATTACTGATGGGACAAATATATTCTCCAATCACCAAAGCCCACTGGTTAATGAGCTATCCTCCACCACTTGCGACCATTTTGAATCTGACACCCGATTGTTCGCACATGCTGCTGCAGCTCTAAGAACTAAAACTCATTCAAGAATCTCCATCCGATGCAACGACACCGATCTAGCAGTTCTTGCTCCTTATTTCGACTGGAAGTATAGGGAACAGGGAAGGATCTACATCCATCTGGGAACAGCAGGCCAAGAAACCTTTCTATCAGCTAGAAAACTGAACAACTATCTTGGACGTGATGGAGCGGCAGCATTGCTATTTTTACACTCGGTAAATCAAATCTGATCACAGACAGAGAGAGAGAGACACAGAGAGAGAGAGAGAGATAGACAGAGAGAGAGAGACAGAGACAGAGACAGAGACAGAGACAGAGACATGTGCAAAACGAGGCATGCAGACAAGAAGAGTAAAGACAGACCAGAGATCAAACTTGGCTATGAACAATTTCTCACAAACCATTAACCCTTTCTAGGTGTCAGGCAATGACTACTCCCCGGCCTTCTTCCAAAAAGCGAAAACTACATGGTGGAAAGCAATGCGTGGTGACCCGTTGGTGGAGCAATCCTTTGCATCTGTTGTCCGGTCGCCTTCTGAGCTCAGTAAAGAATGGCGCTTTTTCCAGACCATTGTTCTCAGGATATATGGGATGGAAACATGCAAAGATCTGACTGAGGCCCGGATGAGAGTGCTAAACAGCGTGGTGAAAACGGACCTCAGAGTAATGCCACCTAACAGCGATGCCTTGTTCCAACACTTCAAAAGGGCAACATATATTGCTGGGCATCTGTGGGCCAAGGCTGACAATTTGGTTTTAGACTTGCCGTCTAACCTAACTTTTGGCTGGCACGAAGAAGGCTTCCGTTGGGCAACCAAACATCAGTCCCAACACTGGCAAGAAATACTGTTCAAAACTTGCACCAAGACATGCGGCAAAAAGGATTGTACATCTTGCAAGTGTGAAGAATGCTGGAGACAATGTGGTTGTTCTACAAACACTTGTATTAACCGGGAAACTTTTCCCGGTAAATACTAAACAGATAACAGTTTGATTGAGTAGAGTATACTGTATGGAATCATCAGAGTACTACCATAGTGCTTCCCGAGTGTTGTCTGAGTATTACCGTATAGTACGATAGTGTGAGCAAATTGGAACGAAAGTTTGACCAAAATAACTTATAACTTATTATCTAACTTATTTTTACAATTAATTTGTAAGTAGCTTATCTCACTAGCCACTGCTCTTTTTATTTTTGTTTCATATCACCAAATTAATTTATTAACAGCTTTGTAAGTAACTTCCCTAACTGGTCTATGCTCTCATACTTGTTATTTTCTCAGCACCATGAACTAACTAACTTACTAACATATTTTTAGAATTAATCTTATCTTTCGTAGGCCCAAATCAAATACATACTTATAGTTGTATATCAAACCTTATCCAGAGTGTGACCGAAGTGTTACCATAGTGGGTAGAATTGATGATAAATTATGTTTCTATCATTGATACTATCTTTCTATTGTCTTCTTATTTTTATCGTTCATTTTATATGTTCATAACATCACGTTAAATAACTTATTATCTAACTTATTTTTACAATTAATTTGTAATTAGCTTATCTCACTAGCCACTGCTCTTTTTATTTTTTTTCATATCACCAAATTAATTTATTAACAGCTTTGTAAGTAACTTCCCTAACTGGTCTATGCTCTCATACTTGTTATTTTCTCAGCACCATGAACTAACTAACTTACTAACATATTTTTAGAATTAATCTTATCTTTCGTAGGCCCAAATCAAATACATACTTATAGTTGTATATCAAACCTTATCCAGAGTGTGACCGAAGTGTTACCATAGTGGGTAGAATTGATGATAAATTATGTTTCTATCATTGATACTATCTTTCTATTGTCTCCTTATTTTTATCGTTCATTTTATATAATGTTCATAACATCACGTTAAATAACTTATTATCTAACTTATTTTCACGTAATTTGTAATTAATTTTTCTGACTGGCGGCCAGTGGTGTGGACTGTGGTCTCTTTTATCTTTCCGCACCATATAAATAGCAGCTCTGTTTTACAAATAAGTATAACATGCATAACCATTGAAATCTTTTGCAGGCCACTGATCATTAATAATTGTATGTATGTGACAAATAATACTTTTTACAGTCGTTTACTTAGCTACTCACCTACTATTTAAAATCACTTAATAATTTTATCAATGTTCAGTTACAATGGCCTATAATTATAATTAGTACATATAGACTCATTTCAATCATTCGCCAGTGTGTGAGCGAGAGAGATATTTTTGGCGAGTAAACCTAAGGAAGTTGGATGTAATCTTAAGTTTTAATTAAGTTATTATTAAAAAGTTTTCTGTACCTGGACATATAATGACATAAGAACTTGTTTTCATAATTAATCCGTATCCGTCTGGTGAATATCCTTCATTCCCTCCCTATTATTGTCCCTAAATCCCAACCGCATTGCGATAAATCTGACTAATTTATACCATTATATAACTAGCTCTATACGATAGATGTAGATGACGATGTGCTGTTAAAATTCCCATCATTCTTTGGTGAGTTTTTAGGTTCATTTCTTCGATGGGTTACTAATATTTTTTTGCATTTTTCTGCCCTTCCATTATACATAAATTGGGTAGAAATTCGGTCTAGCTTGGTAATCTGGTGACTTTCCCGAAATTTGGTTCGATTCGATTCGGTTAAGTGGGTTAAATGAATGTACATGACGTGTTAGATTGCGGTAGAAATCACTCACATCAGCCACACTCATAGAACCAAGTTGGTACGACAAGTAATTGATTCAACCGACCATAGTAGAGAAAACCCCGGTTTGGTTCCTGCCCGTTTTGTACATGAAATATATTTAAATCCTCCTCCTCAGGCGAATCAACGGTTAAACACTGCACCTCAGATAATGTCGAATGGAACCTGAATGAGAGATGGATACCCCTACAATTCGAAACATTAGGAGATTTGGACAATGATCTATTCAAACAGGTTTTTTGCTGCCCTCTTTTTACAGCATTTGCACCCTATTCTCATACATCTGACAGATGTTCCATTCAGGTTTCATAATCTGACTCGTGTTTAGAATTTAACACTCATTCATGTTAGATACCTATACATCATAATCGACTGACTTCTTAGCTGTTTACAAGGCAACTGTAATGGGACTACAATTTAAAATGCAATGTGTGTGCTCATAAGCAATACTGAACGGAATACGTCTACTTGCCATTACCCACCCCAGTAGTTTTGATAAATTGATCGACTTTATAACTGCTGTTCATAGGACAGGGACACCATTCTCTACATAACCATGATGGGACTCCTATAATTATGTTTAATTGACTACAAGTACGACAATCTCCAACCCTCTAAAACTCTCACATGTGAGTTTATAACCCTCTAACACTGCCCCCCCCCCCTTACCAACCCTCTAACACCCCTTCCTGATTCCTCTCAGGAACGAGATCTTGAAGAGGAACAGCCCGGCCCAGCACTCAGCAGTCAAGAGACCCCCCCCCCCCCCCCCCCTGGAAGCTATGACCCAGACTGACAAGAGATCACATCTCGACCTGAAACTGATGATGTGGAGGATTACTGTGATAAGGTTTGTGTCCAGCTCTTAACCCCAGTTAGGTTGATTTTCTCAATCCCCTAACTGCTTATTTACACTCTCGTGTACTCGTATAGCCCATGTTACATCTTATCACTCAACTCCTGCTACCCAAACCGCAGTTTCTATGTTTTATCCCACCCCAACACCCCTAACTCACCCCCTAATCAACCAGGCCCTAACACACCATCTCCTCCTCTCCAGGACCACTCAGAGTTGGAATCCGAGTTGAATGTAACAAACTGCACCACATGTACTTTAAATGACGGCGGCTGTGGGTGCTGTTGTGATGTGTGCTGCATACACTGCATACATCATCTACTGACTGCAGTACTGATCCAGCTCCATTTTGGCTGTTTACATGGAATGGGAATAGAATTGGAAATACAGTGAATGGACTCATAAACAATACCGAACATATCTATTATTGTCCCTGAAATTAGAAGGAGAATACAAAGCGGAATTTTCATTATGGAGTGTTTTGACTATTGAGCTGACCTAATAATGCCATACTTTTACTGATATTTTCTGTTTTATTGCGGCTCAGTGCCACTACCCACTGCGGTAGTTTTGATAAATTGGTCTACTTTCTAACTGTTGTTCATAGGGACACCATTGTATGATATACCTTCCCCACGGCCAACTCTATATTGTATTACCATGTTGGGACTACCAAGTCCCATATTTCCGTTTAACTTACTATCTCAATGGTGTCCTGCAAGTTTCCAAGGCGACCGGCCACTTTTGGTGACAAAATCCATTTTCAGTCACACTCACAAACAGTCCGAACGAACTAACATGTACCGCGCGAAAAAAGCGCTCAGCGCGCGGGTGAGAGTGCCACTGTCAGTTCAATCCGCGATGTCGCCCGACGTCGGCGCGCACAACGATGGACTTAGGCTCCCCACTATAAATATAAATTTAAAATAAGGCCATCCCGCGCGGCAGAGTTGATACAAATTTAATTCGCGCGTTACATTTATTATTGTTTACGATGGGCCGCTAAAAATAGAAAATTCATCTGCTTTTAAATTTTGGCCAAATTTGGTTCCTTTTTGTTTTTGAAAAGCGCTGCCTTATCCCGCGCTGCGCGTGGCGCAGAACTATCGGGGGCCAGCAACGTTTGCCAATTTTTGTTTTTACTTTTTCTTCGCACTTGAATCAAGGTGCTGCCTTATCCCGCGCTGCAGGCGCCAGTAGCGTTTGCCAATCTTCGCACATGTTTTTAAACACGACTGTTTTCCTCTGCCAGTGTCAAGTTCTTTTGAAAAGCGCTGCCTTATCCCGCGGGGGCCAGCGGCGTTTGCCAACAAGCTTTGGCCCCTAACTGTGATAGGAGGGCCTAAAATTTCAATAACTCCTCTTAGTGCAGACCTTCTGTGACGGTAAGCGGTAAATACTCAAATGGTTCTTTACATTTTTTGGACGTTTTTGACCATAACTCATTTCTTGACCAATTTGCAAAATATTTGGCTCATTAGAAAGAGGAACTTGTCAAGTTCCTCTTTCCAATGAGCCAAATATTTTCAAGTTCAACTTGAGATCATTCAAATCAGCCAAAAAATAAAATCTGTGCAAAATTTGTGGCGTCATGGTGCACAATACGCGTTTTTGCCACAACGCCACGCAATAAAAGATGAAGAACCGTGTGAGTATTACCGCTTACCTTCTGTGACGGTAGAGCAAGCTAAGGTAATCAGTGATTACTGATTAGTGATTACTGATTAGTGATTACTGAGAGTGTTGGTTGCCTGGGGGTAACCTTTGTAAGGGACTCATGTTCCTACATTGTTTCTCTCTCAGCGTGACTGAGAGTTAGTTAGGGCAGAGGTATTTGATGATTTTATGATGGTTAAGAATTAGTTTGGAGGAAATGAATAGTTATTGATTCTTTGAGGATAGCTTATATTATATATTTGTTATGGAATGATATTCGTCGTAGAGAATTTGAGCCAATATTTTATACGAGTAGGAATATAGAGATTGCTGAGCGTGCATCACGTCATCATGTGATCTGAGGCAGATGGGACTAGAGAGAGGGGCCATACCTATCATAGCTTGGTGGACTAAACTACATTCGCTAGACGAGGGTCGGACCCGGGACCTAGTGCATGAGAGGCGAGTGTTATACTATAGTCAGCGACTATTAGTCACTACTCCACCCTTCCATCTGCTCATTCATGCTCATTATTCGTTCGGGACAATGTATTCTATATAGACAGGCGAATAGTCCGCAATATAGCTGCACATGACTCACGTATATGTCCCCGCAATATTAATTATGTATGTTGCGGGGGACAACGTAGCCACAGATATCTGTGTCAAGGCTTGTGATGCTTTTGGACCCTGCTGATTGTATAGTATCCTACCCTCACATAACGCCTCTTTTTTATAATACACTTTTCTGTTTTGTTTAGCACAACATCATGCCTGTATTTTCTAAAACCCCTTTTTCGTTTAGCACAACATCATGCCCCCCGAGGAGGGTTCATCTCGCTTTGAGCTGCAAGGTGGACCGGAGGAGAATGAGAAATCAGAGGACAGAAAACAAGAACAATTTCAACCAGAAGATGAGCCATATGACTCGACTATAGAGTATCCTGGTGCCCTAACTGCAATCGGGACATTCATGGGATTGGCACTGTTTGTCATCTTTGGGCATTTCAGAGACTTCTTGAGGAGATGGGGCTGGGACAAAACCATGGATGCAACTGAATATGGAAATAAGGTGACACGTGTTACGTGATTATATATTGTCATTGTATTGCTACTGCATCGCTATAATAGTATAGGCCTGATAATTTTCTCTTTGACCTGTGCATATAGCTCTTTCTCTCAAAAACTTTTACTTTCTTCCCGCAATGTCTCACCAACCACCACCACACTTTAGTTCACATGCACTTACTAACATGCAGGACGTCCAGTAAACTGAACTGAAGATGGCGACCACATACCGAGTTAAAGGGCCTTTTATCAAGCTAGAACAAATATGTAATGGCCATCAATTTCTGAGAGAGAGGGGATGTTGGAACACTTTCTCTGTTTATTCTCTGCCTCATGTGGAGGTTCTATAGAGCACATATAATTTGATTAGGCCCATTTTTGCAGAAATGATATGGCCATCAATTTCTGAGAGAGGTGATATTGGAACAAAATCCCACTTTCTTTATCTCACTCTCCCCTCCCTCTCTCTAGAGCACCTATCATTTGATTAGGGGCTAGGGCCATATCATTTGATTATGATTAGGGCCGGCTCCCGGACTCCTGACCGACTGGACGCATGACCGAATGAAATTCAATCCCCCTTAACCCCTAACCACACTCCTAACCCTAACCCTAACCCCACCCTAACCCTAACCATTAACCTAAAACGTAGCCCTAAAACTTGGTCGGTCATGCGTCCAGTCGGTCAGGAGTCCGGACACCATTAGGGCCATCTCTCCAGCCATGAATCAGAACAAAATGTCGCCATCAGTTTCTGAGACAAGAGATATTAGATAAAAATCTCACTTCTCTATCTCATTCTCTCCTAGGGTAGAATGTGCAGTGATATAGAGTTTCAATATAGCACATATCATTTGATCCAGCCAGCCAGAAAAAATATGGCCATCAATTTCTGAGAGAGGGTATGTTAGAATCAACAACATCTCACGTACACTTCCCCTCCCTCTCTCTAAAGAAGAATTTAGAGGACCTCTACATTCTCCGGAGCACATATATCATTTGATTACTAGGTACACACAAAACGAAACATCAAACAACACTAATATTATAACAACTCCAATGTTTCGAGGTCTTTGAATTGGCTATGAGCCAAAAATTACCAAAATCTTCCAAAATTTGACTCATTTTTTCAGGGTTTTGTACCACTCTACAACGATTTCGAGGCATTTTACACTCGGAACGTGTACCAGCGAGTGTGTGACCTATGGAATCACCCGTTGGCCGGGGTCCCAGGGGCAGAAATCGAGATTTGGGACCGGAAGTTTGAATCTTTCAACGAAAAACCAAAGTAAGCATGGTAATACCAAGAGTTTTATTATCGACAATTTTAACATTTTTCACTACTACCGGACCCTCACTATCACAGAGTGGTGTGAGTTACAAAACTTCCTATCATCCTAATATTGTACCAGGTTATTGAAAACAAAACGAAAGTACCTAAACATTGGGAGTTATAATTATCTCGGGTTTGCAGAGAATGATGGAAAGGGCTCCCATGATACCATCAGGGAAATTAAACATGGCCTTGGACTGGCTTCTTCATCAACACGAGCAGAGCTTGGTTAGTACTTACCCAAAATAGGGCCTAGAATTGCATATATTTATAAGTGATATGCACTTCTATGGCTTGCCTATAGGCTAGACCGTCTTACAAATAAATAAAATGTAAAGGGAGGGTTAGAACATGACAATTCTAGTCCCTATTTTGGAACAATTATACTGTATACAGCCATCTTGGATAGCTGCAGTATACAGCTAACTTTCGGGTTATCTAGTCGTGAGTTACTGGGCCTTATCGATGCAAGTTAATGTATAGTCATCTCTTATCTCAGTTTTGTTGAGCTTGTATTCTTCCTTTACCGAATACTGCTATTCTATGTGATAGAGGTGGGGCAGGGTGTGATCGAGGTGGCCGTGGGGCAGGGTGTGATCGAGGTGGGGCAGGGTGTGATCGAGGTTAATAGGTTGAATAATAGGACGGGAGAGAGAGGGGGAAGGGAGTGAGAGAAAGGGGCGAGAGAGAAGGAGAGAGAGAAAGGAGAAATAAAGAGAGAGAAATAACGGTTGGCGTACTTGCGTGGTAGGATTGCATGATACAGACTGGTAAGGTGCCTTGTCACACGCATAACAACATACTGTCATACTGGACACAGTCTACTAAGAAAAACAACACATACTGAACACACCAAGTACCACTGTTGGAAGTTCAACTTCTCATGTTGTAGTGAAAGTGTTCCATCACTGATATGAGAGAATAAGTTTTCTAGAACTTTCTGAAAGGCCATGAAAGGAAAGTAAGACTAAGTAATCAAATATGTCTCAGATTATTGTGGTGTATGTTTTCAATGAGACAGGTTACAAATGTAAAGGAGGGTTAGAACATAACAACAACCGGCTTATATTCCGAGTTAATATGTCCACATGTATCATTGTGGCGGGCAACACAGCCATGATTGCAGTTAACACCATTACCATGCGTGTTTTTAGTTGAAAGATATTCTCACCGACCCAGAAAGTATATTACATCACCACAGCCATGTTTTGATTGTTTGTACACTTCACATGCCATGTCGCTGTTGAATAACAAATACACGTGAGCAGACTTGAGCGGTTAAAACATGCTTGCATACTATAATTATAGCGGGCGGGCATGGTTTATACTTTATCACCATTTCGATCCTTTAATTTCCGGGAATTGAAAAAGTATCCCACTGCAGGCCACGACAACCCTTCATAAGATCTGGAGAAGCTGATTGCCGAGTTTGTGGGAAAAGAAGATGCTATCGTGTTTGGAATGGGATTTGCTACCAATTCAATGAATATCCCTGTTTTTGTTGGTGAGGTAAGTAACAGTGCAGCTTGAACCAGCAGTGGTAGTAGTAAAACAGTTAGAACCAGTAATAACTAATAGCAGTAATAAAGTATCCATCATACATTTTGTATGGTACCTATAACATATTGTCATAAGTATCATATAACATAGTTATTGTTGTTATCACTTATCAGTTTATCGTGTCTCCATAGTATGAGGGACGGTTGAAGTTAATTTCCGGTGATGTTTCACGTCACTAACTATACTTTGAAAGTATGAGTTTTATAATGCTCTACTTCAATGGCCGTTCTGTTCACACCAAAGGCCATCTAATTGTCTGCACTTCCCACATGGCATGTTGCCAACTTCCAAAATAGCACACACAGCATGGCTCATTGCTGCAGGCCTATTCAGCACATGTTCTATTTCAGGGATGTTTACTGATCAGCGACGAGCTAAACCACGCCTCCATGATTCTTCGGTGCAAGGTTATCCGGTGCTAAAATCAAGGTTTTCAAACACAATGGTATGTTGTTATTGGCATCTTGCCCGGACTTCCACCTAAATTCCTAAAATTGTTGTTGTGGGCTGCACAAATTTAACACGGTTGTTCGGCGCGCGCGAAAACGCG
The DNA here is from genome assembly GCA_020137815.1 of Hormiphora californensis. NCBI lineage: Eukaryota > Metazoa > Ctenophora > Tentaculata > Cydippida > Pleurobrachiidae > Hormiphora > Hormiphora californensis. The sequence goes on from CM035352.1 coordinate 2,024,577, forward strand.
CATTTGATGAAAGTATGCTATTGTTTCCCTCAAAATCGACAGCGCGCTGGAACTTCTAGGGGCAATGGCATGGAAGTCTCGATCTCGACAATTCAATGCGGCAAACCTGCTTGAATTGTTCAGACTTTGCTGTTTGCGTGTCACTCGCACAATGAACAAGATCTTGTTCATGTTGATCTTGCAAGTTACTGATAAGCTGTCACTGGATAACAAAACATTGGCCTCACTCTATAATTCTCACGCGAGAACCGTGGTCAGAGCACCGGCCTGACAGCTGATAAGAAGTTGCTAAGAGCAAGGGAAATAAGATAAAGAAAATGAAAGTTTCTTAGAAATAGAAAGTCACTTCACCGTATATTTGTAACACGTGTTTTATTACAGATATGAAGTGTCTTGAAAAGCTACTACGACGATCGATTGTAGAGGGGCAACCAAGAACAAGGCGACCCTGGAAGAAGATCCTAATTGTGGTGGAGGGAGTGTATTCAATGGAGGGCACCACTACCAATTTACCAGGGATTGTGGCACTAAAAAAGAAGTACAATGTATGTGAAATGTGACCAACTGTGGGGCTGTCCGATGGCCTGACAGCTGTTACTGCATGGTATCAGGCAGAATTGTGATACCACTTGAACTTCCTCATTATAATGTCATGTGTCCCCCAGGCGTATCTCTACCTAGATGAGGCCCACAGTATCGGTGCTATGGGTAGGACAGGACGGGGCATTTGTGAGCACTACGGGGTTAACACCTCAGATGTTGATATCATGATGGGCACTTTTAGTAAGAGTTTTGGAGCTGCTGGAGGTTACATTGCTGCTTCAAAGGTAACAAGACAACCATCTCTCATAATCATTAAGTAGTTTTCATTTGCTTTTAGAATTCAGTTTCATAAAACGTTCTCTTCCCCTTTGACCTAGAATTGGACTCACGTCGTAAGAAATGAATTCTATCTAAAGTTGTCCTAAAGTAGTAGGATACACGACTTGTCACCCCCATGGACAAGCTATCATTCTCTACTAGAGAACTAGAGACTCTAGTTCCCATATTACTGGGAAACTAACGTTGGTAAATATTGTCGAGTGAATAATGTTGAGTAGCCCAAATGGCCAAATACTCACCTGGGGTCAGTGGGGTCACCCCTTACTCAACAAGGTAAATAGGGCAAGTACATAACCGACAATGATCTAAAGAGACGTTCCGAATTATCCCTCACACATGTACAATCTCCACAGGAAGTTATAGCTCACATAAAGAAGGAGTCCCACGCCCAGTATTATGGATCCCCCATTTCACCACCGGTCTGCAGGCAGGTATATGCTGCTACAATTGCTATTATGGGTCGGGATGGTACCGGTGAGGGACCCAGGAGGATTAAACAACTCGCTGAGAACACCAGGTACCATTATCCGGGTCGAACCCAGTATTTTTTTAGATTTTTGTCACTTCTTAGTTCTTGGACAGCAATTAAATGCAAATTTGCCTGTTTTACGGTTGCCATATTATTTGAATAATTGACATCATGCTATTGTGAACTAACCCAGCCCCTCTGGCAGGAACCGACCGAAACAAGTAAACAACCAATCAGAGCTCGTTATTTAGGTCACGTGACTGGTTATCAGCCAATCAGCGACCAGTATTTCCTGATTCGGTCGGTTCCTGCCCTCTGGCATCTCCCTACTCATATTGGGAACTAACCCACGACCCCTCTCCTCTCGATCAGATACTTCCGGAAGGAGCTACGAAAAAGGGGTTACATTATCTACGGGGAACTTGCTTCACCTGTAGTTCCTCTCCTTCTCTTCCGTATCTCATCAATTTGGTAGGTGCCATAAACATATTGCCACTATTCAACACTTACATCAGAGTCCCAATTCCTAAATTTTATTGTTGAATAATAAAAAATATTTTATGAATCCATTTAAATTTGATTAGAACTGCCACTCCTCCCCCAGTTCTACTAACCCGTGATTCCATCTCCCCTGCAGTGCCTTTGCAAAACATGCCCTGGCTAACGGTGTTGCCCCGGTAATTGTTGGCTTCCCTGCCACACCCATCCTGGGAAGCAGAGTTCGGTTTTGTATGTCAGCCTCACACACCCGGGAACACCTTGATCGGGTATGTGTGTTCCTTTCCGTTATTATATGGACCATGTTGTAATTACTCAATTACTCATTGTACTCTAATCTTCCAAGTATCAGTTTTTTTACAACAACTCCCTTTCCCCATCCCAGATTTTAGAGGTTATCGAAAGTATGGAGCCATATCTCACATCTGAAACTTTCCAAACGACACAAGCCGATGATTACTGCAACAAAATGAATGACGGAAATTAACTTTGCAATGATATGACTCTTTGTATTATTGATTGGGATTTGATTGGGAGAGTTACCGAGACAAGAACAGTTTTTAGACCCTACGCGTGAACAAATTGAGCCAAAGAAACACACCATGTTCAGTGACCTGTCATTGCTCCTCAACTAGTCATGCTAAAACTCTGTCTGGCTGTGGCACTCTGGCGGTGCCGACTCGATCTAAGCTTACTGTCAAACTTCAAAGCTGTCAGAGCATTGGCCTGACCCTATTCTCATTTCTTTCAAATAAGGTTCAGAGCTGAGTGCACGAGAACTGTGGTCAGTCGAGAGCATTAGCCTGAATTGTTGAGTAAGGGGACAAGGGGTCAACAACGCCAGTGGCAGTGACTGTCAGAGAATCAAACCGGGGTCTGGCGCCGGCGGTGCCAGACAGTTAGAACTGTGATTCTATATGAATACTCTAAACAGTTTCAAACTTTTCAACAAATTAATTTGAGTTTGCCGTCATAATCGATCTGATAACTGGGTTAGCATCTATTCTCTAATCTTTTAGATCGACCTGTTGAGCCAATTTTAACTTTACTTACGAGTGATATCTGTGAAGAGTTTGTTGTTGATTTGTCGTAGAAGGAATGACACTAGTTGCCCATCTGCATCGGGTCTGAACTCGACATTGCATAATCTTCCTGACCTCCAAATTTGAAGTCTCTATCTATCAGAGGTGGAGCTAGGGTCTGTGATGCATAGAAAAGGGCGGACAGTTTAAAAAAATTCAACTTCACAGTTTCACAGTAAAAAATATTTACACACTTTTATAAAATCAAAATGATATGGCGAAGAATGGCGCGCTTAGAAAGTTTTGCGCGTTCATATCCGCGCGCGAAGGCAACTTTTTATAAAAAAACTTTGTGAAATCGCGACCGGCGCGGTTGGGCGTTGGAATGCGCTGCAGCCCCTTGGAATGCGCTGCAGCCCCCTCATGCGCGCACCCCCGCAACGAGGGGACTGAAGGGAATGCCGCGCGCGCGTTTGGCCTGAGCTCAGGACGGGCCCGGCTGGGTCGAAGATAACTTTGCGAGCGAAAAAACGGCGGTGCTTATAACTTTGGCCCCTGAAGTCCGTTTGACTTGATTCTTTCACTAGCTGTTAGATCCTGTCTGGCGCCGCGACCCATCTGAGCGCAAATCAAATTGGGGTCTGGCGCCGCCAGACAGGTTAGATCTGACAATTATCTACCTTGCTGTTTTTGAGAGAAGTAAATTGGATTTCAGGAGGCTGAGCAATAACCGTTCAAAGATGGGTTGTTTTCAAAAAGTGACGTCACAGATCCCTGCAGGGACACTTTGTTTCAAATTTGAATTAAAATCTCGAATTTTTTTATTTTACCGCACTCGATTTTGTGGAGTTTGGTTCATATCTCCTGTTCCTGATAAGATAGAGACCTGAAACTGGTTGCATTTTAAAGCTGTTATCTTCCTCTTTCCAACGCTACCAAAACGATTTCTGTACCTTATCTGGAACCGGAGATATGATTGTTTATGTATTCCCCCCCAGCGCGGTATTCCCTCCAGGCCCCTTATATTATATTATAAGGGGCCTGCAACGTATGCCAATGCAGCCCCCTCATGCAGGCCCCTTATATTATATTATAAGGGGCCTGCAACGTATGCCAAGGCGGCGTTAAAATCTGGGTGTTACTGTTTCGTGAGTGCTGACAAACGGTTTTTTAGGGCTAGGGCTAACCGCTAAAGTAGGGTTATGGTTGGGGTTAGGACTTGACGTTTCCTACCAGATAAACTTTAAATTAGCCAAAACGGTTGAGTGGTTACTGGTTCGGCGGTTAGAGCTTATAGACAAACAAATGACCCAAATTAAACTGCATCAAAGGCATCTCACCTCATCACCAACGGCGCCATGGTAACAATCACCCATCAAAATGCTGTAAGTTTGTCAGTCCGTACTGTTTGTTGTTTATAAAACGAACTATATAAAATTAGATACATTTAGAGGACCCTGGTTCAAAATAATTACTTATCAAGTCTCACTATCAGAACTTATTTCACAAACTTTCCGCTCACTAATTTACTCGCTCAACCAACAGTCAATATCAAATATAAATTGTTTCTATACATTGTCTCGAAATTGTTCATAAATCCTCCTGTCCAGTTCCCTCACATACCATTCTGTACTGTCGTCACCAGGATCACCACTGTCTGAAAATTGTATAGAATTAATAATACACAATTAAAATACTTTCTTGAGCATACATTTTTTATAATTATTGTCTAAATTGACACCAGGAGGGTTTATAATTTCTTTATTTCATCTGATTTACCATTTTTAGAGTCCTTGAAAAGGCGAGTTATGAGAATCCGAAGTGCTTTGTACAGGGAATAAATTGCATTTAGAGGCGCTAGGGGAACTACAAAGTGGTTCTCACTCTCCTTTATCAGCTGTAACATTGTTGGTTAGCCTTTCTTTATATAACCATGCAGTTATATGTAACAAGATCTTGTGAAATCTTTAATTAGGATACAACTCTTTATCTAACCCGATGTATATTTTGTACCTTATAACATTGTATCTGCCAGAGTTGCTGACTTTCATCATAATCTGTTTCATAGGTTTTACTGAAGATTGAGATAAGCAGATTGGTGAGGAGTACCACTGTTGTCAGGGAATATACGCCAAGAAGAATCCGGGCGGTGTATCTGAAAAATTTGTGAAATTCATAATCACTGCTGTGCCACTGAACTAGTTACTGTGTGTGAATCACTGTGTCGCACTATGCAGCTCACTGAGTAGGGGTTTTATTTTAGAAAGTTTGACTTTCATCCTAAAAAATTTGACTTTTATCCTCAAAAATATAGTTTGAATTCTCAATAGTATAGTTTTAATCCTAAAAAGTATAGTTTTAATCCTAAAAAGTAAAGTTTTAATCCTAAAAAGTATAGTTTGAATCCTAAAACGTATAGTTTGAATCCTAAAACGTATAGTTTGAATCCTGAAACGTATTGTTTGAATCGTACTTGAATGCAATGCATTGTTTGCTACAAGTGTAGTCGGAGCAGTCAATTTTGTCTTCCTCTGAGTTTAGCGCTGATTCGTACTGACAAACTCCTTGTTCCACCTATAGATTGAATTCGGTTGTCATCTCACAGTTTCGGATACAATATGAGTAGTGTTTTTTAGTACTAAGTAGATTGACAACTCAAAATATTATATCTTTGACAGTCTGTTTGTTGTTACTCACCCCAGCTTCAAAGTTGTCCAGATCGAGTTCTCCAAACATGTTGATATAGGGCCGTTTGATGACCTCCAGTGCTCCTGGGATACTGCTCCTTTTCGGCATTGGATGCACCAGGAACTCTGAATATGTGTGTGTCAGACAGATTATACCGTTGCTATGTAACCACTATACGTTGCTATGTAACCACTATACGTTGCTATGTAACCACTATACGTTGCTTGGTAACCACTATACGTTGCTATGTCACCACTATACGTTGCTATGTAACCACTATACGTTGCTATGTAATCACTATACGTTGCTATGTAACCACTATACGTTGCTATGTAATCAATATACGTTGCTATGTCACCACTATACGTTGCTATTACCTGAGATGATACCATATCCGAACATTGCCAGTATCAGGAAAGAAACGAAGAACATCAAATTACCTACCTGCAGAAAAGAAAGTGATTGACTTGTTTCCAATCATATCAATTATCGGAGCAAAGGAATTCGTCACTTTTTGATTAGGGAAGACGAAAAAACAAGACCAATATATTATAACCTTACCATTTTCTTGATGGTTATGATTTTAGGCCCGATTACTTCAAACATTTGAAGAAACAGTGTAAACCGGATGAAGAAACATATGTAGGACAGTGACACTGCAAGAAATTATCACTGTGTTAGAAATTAGATATTATATGCACCGTCATCTTGTGTTGAGTTGAACAAAAATTCAAACTCTTGTGATACCCCAAACCAACCGCGATCTGCGTGCATCATCAAATGTGTATGGCAGATTGTATGGGAGATGATGCTCACATATTATGATGTTAATTCTATTTATTTTACCTAAAGCTTTCCCGGCTAAAAACACTCCCTCCTCGGTGCCGTAGAAGAGTGCAAGGGGAGTGTAGAGTAGGAAAGTAGTAGATGAAACTAAATCCAGTTTGTTGTATGATGATGACACATACACTTTCAGTCTTGTCCAGAATGTTTTACATGACACCTAGAGATGATGGATTGTGTACTCCCCCCCCCCCTCTACACAATGTGCCGGGGTGGAGGGGTGTTTCGAAACTTTGTGTGATGATTGTAGCAGGTAGTAGATTGTACAAGGATGAGAATTATTGGAATGTATCTCATACCTGTTCTATATCCAGCTCCCCCAATAAAAAGGAAATGCACATGATGGCACACACGCCAATAAGGATCGTTAACCGTTCCTTATCTGCTTCCCACGACACCCTGTCTGGTCCATCTATATCTTCTATGTAAGCTGATCTTATCCGGGTGTTATCCAGGACCACCAGCGTCATCAGCAGCAGGAATACCAAATACGTTATCTGATATATGGGAATACCAAATACGTTATCTGATACATGGGAATACCAAATACGTTATCTGATACATGGGAAGTTATCAGCAACCGACCGAAACAAGTAAACAACCAATCAGAACTCGTTATTTAGGTCACGTGACTGGTTATCAGCCAATCAGGGACCAGTATTGCCTGATTCGGTCGGTTCCTGGAAGTTATGGAATGCAGTGCTAAATACGGTAAACTGGTCGGTCTATAATAATTGTCGCTGTAGAACTAACCAATCTCAATTAGAAAGTGTTCTCCTTCCGGCTGGACAAAAAGACAACATATTAACTGTGAGGCTAATATACAATCGACCGATCCTTGGCCTTATCCCCATCACAACTATAAAGTTTATAGTATAAACCAGTATTAGCTAGCTCATTTCAGCTACACTTACCATTAAAACGAAGCATTTCGTTCGACAGGATGTCCAGAATGCCTTCCACTTTTCGCAGTATCCCTTCTTTTCCGTGGTAGTTGAAAGAAACACATCCAGCTCCTTTTTGACGCTGTTTTTCGTCACCTATAACGAGATGATATTGTTTTGTTCAAACTCTTTTGAGACTTGCCTAGCTAGACTGTGTTTCGTGCGCCCCGCCCGCGAAATACAGTCTAGGATATTTGTATACCGTCCTATTCCGTGTACTGCACTGTGGGGACTCACGTGCGCGTGATGAGTGCTGAAATGAGTAAACTGCGCTCTCCCTCGTACTTTAATTACTGTCTCTCACTTTGATTGAGAGAGATAGCTGATCAGTGATCACATAGACGAGCTGATCACGTGACCAAGAGTGTACAAAAACACATAACCCTTCTTTACAAATGTAAAGGAGGGTTAGAACATAACAATTTGAGACAGGGTCGAGCCAGACAGCAGAGTTGATACATACTTGATAATTGTTATGTTCTAACCCTCCCTTTACATTTGTAAAGGGGCTCGCGAAAGGCAGTCTAGCTTGGCAACTTGATAACATGTATGTCAAGATGGAAATATCACAAAATTCTGTGACCAGCCCCAGAATCACTTCCAAATTAAAAATGTGGCTATCAATTATTTTGTAGCTCTTACAAACTTGATCATCCTCGGAGTAAGAAGACCGAGAGTCAGAATTCCAAAGATAATCTGCCAATAACTCGTGTGTATGTCAATCGCACCATTCCATTTGTTTTTGATGCAGTTGTATACATTGCTCTTCATAGATAACAAGCTGTAGCACTTCGTACCGTTGACCATTGTCATTATCGACTGAAAGATAATCAACTTTTCGTGGATAAAATATTTTACGTCAAACTTGAAACTTGCTACTTCATTTTTATTTGATAAGGTTTACATCGACGATCTAGTTTTAGACTTTGAAGTAAAAATCATACGTTCCAGGAAAAGTTTTTGTGCTGTAGGAATATCATGGGTCCAATGTCGTAATCAGTCTCCTTGTCCACCCAAACTGCAATCTCTAATAGCTCATTGCTGATATCACTATAGAAACGTATTACGAATTACGAGTGGCATAACGATATGATGATGAGTCATCATATCAATCATTGTTTAAATGTTCTAACCCTCCTAGCCTTTAAATTTGTATTTCGTGGGCGGGGGGCGCGAAACACAGTCTAGCTAGTCAAATCAATCATTGGTTCATGTGTATCGAGAGAGGGTTGGTTACTATGTTACTACCTGATTTGGTTGCTATGTCACTACCTGATAATTTCATCCACTTCATTGCAATCAACTTTGCCTCCAGAACCCCTCTCTCTTATCTTGACTAAAGCTCCTAGTGCTAAGTAGCACTTTAGTAATCTATTGGGGCTGTGCTGCCTGATCACTTTAACCAGATCCCAGTCATAATTGAAGCAGTTGAATATGTAGACTGCGTCCTCTAGAGACATGGCATAGTCACATGTACCGTGTCCCAGCATCTCGTTAAGTTCGTCGCTCAGTTTACTTTTGAGTGCTGGGATGTATGATACCTAAAATGCATAAAAATCTCAAAAACAGTCGAAAATTGGCACATTTTAATGGCAGATCTGTGATTGATAAACCCTACCAAAAACCTACCAAGTCGTTTTTTTGTTTCTCATTCATGGCCATCCATTTCCTCATTCTACCACATAGTTTCTCTGTAAATGGAGTCTGGGCTCGCGAGATAATGTAGTCAATTCGCTCGAGGTCACCAGGAAGATAAGGGTGGAGAACCAGGCTTTCATCGAATCCGCTTTTAAGGCAGAAATCTGAAGCATTTTTTTGTAACTAGTAAAAAAAGCATGTACCTCAGATCAGATTCATACTTCAGATCTCTTGAAATGTTTTTACCTAAAAGATCATAATGCCGGTAGAAGTGTATAAGGGATCCCAGTTTCTGCTGAACACCGGCCCCTTTCGTGGCAGCGATCACGTCCTCGCAACTGTCCTTTCCAGAGTGCTTTAGACCAAGCTGGAGGTTCAGGTGAAACTTGAGGTATTCAGGCCTCCTGCAAGGATTGGTTGAATACATGACTCACCCGGTTAGGCGTCCCAAACCCCAACCTATATTACCCGTGCGCTAATTAGCTTTGAGAATCAAAATAGGCAGTGTTTTAAACCGCTTTGTACTAACCTAAAAAGCTTCTGCTCCTGTATATCAGTGATTCCTAGTTTTCGATTTTCCGTCAGGTGATCCCTCAAAAGTTCCTTTAACTCTAGAACTGTAATTGCTGGATCTTTCACCACCTTGAAGTGAGCCTGAAAATTGAACGAGTAATATCAATATGTATACGGTCTGGTGCTGCACCAGACTAGTGGTGCAGACCAGTATGGTCTACTCTACTTCGTGTTAAAATTTCACCGGGTACGCCACGTGGTAGGTAAGAGCACAGCTGAATTTTAGTTGTTTGATACAAAACCTTGTCAATAATGAGGGTTTCATCGTCTGTCATCACAACTGTCGGGACCTCTGCATCCATCACCTCCTGAGGGATACCCTCACCAGATTTAACGAGGACAAAGTTGACAATGGGACACACGTGCAATGTGATCCCCTCTATCTGAGCTCTGTGTCCATCTGAAGAGAGAGAGGTAGAATTACTCAAGTTCAGCGGAGATTCAAACATTCCATCGTGCGTCGTGTAAATGTTCATTTTACTTGCACGGAGTGTTGATCTAAACTCCAGGAAGTTAATCATTGTTGGTCTTACCATTGTCAAAATGTTTAGCGAGGGACTGGGTAAAGGAGATAAAACTTGGAATATCGGGAGGCACCTCAGGAAAAAGAACTGCCCGGGATTGTTGAATAAGAGACATGACTTTGAAATCTAGCTTTGGTGATCCCTTGTGAAGAGTCTGTAAAAAACATCATTTTGGTTACAATGATCCAGACAATATTTAGGAGTCTCAATATAATTAGATAAAAAGTCATTTCGTTACAAGATATTACGTGTGTGTAGTACTGTGTACTGTGTGTGTGATTTTCACCTTTTTTGTGGTAGGAGTCAACTCTTCCTTCTGCACATCGCTGAGGCTTTCCCAGGGTTTCACCACGACAATGTTTGACGCCACTGCACGGCTAGTTTTCTTCTTTCTCCGGCTCTTCAGATGAATCAAATGCTCGTCCACATAGTCAGGGTTGAGAAATGTCCAGGCGTTTACCTCATCGCAGAGCTCTAGCAAAGCCTTGGTCCGTCCGTGGGACTTTGGGTGGACGTCCCCTCCTAGTAGAATAATGTGTGATAAAACTCGCGATGAATCGAACATCTTCTATCACTAGCGCACCCATTGGGTGCGCCTCAAGTAAGGGCTTTTTGATAACCCACCCCTTTCATCGTCAATAACATGGTTGCCATGGCAACTGAATTGGTAACTCTGGGGACTGGCATGTTAAAAGTCATTCGAAAATAATAAAAAACTTCCACTGGAAGTTCCAAAAGTGTGGAACAGCTTTACAGCTTTGTGCACAAAGAGTATTTTATGAAGGAGCAGACTGTCGCTTAGATACCGCCTAACGAACGACTTCGACTTCGACGTGCAATTAGTAAACCAATTAGTAAACCAATTAGTAAACCAAGCTAGTCTCGAGACTCTCAAACCATGGTAAGTAAACACAAACTCTAAATGACTAGCGCACCCATTGGGTGCGCCTCAAGTAAGGGCTTTTTGATAACCCACCCGGCTTCGCCGGGTGGTTCTTTTTGCCCCTTTCAACGTCTATAAAACGGTTTCCATGGCAACTGAATTGGTAACTATGGGGACTGGCATGCTTAAAGTCATTTGAAAATATTAACAAACTTCCACTGGAAGTTCCAAAAGTGTGCATGACAGCTTTACAGCTTTGGGCACATAAAGTGTTTTATGAAGGAGCACTGTCGCTTAGATACCGCTGAACGAACGGCCACCACTTCGACGTTCATCTCCAAATTATAATAGAGACTAGCGCACCCATTGGGTGCGCCTCAAGTAAGGGCTTTTTGATAACCCACCCGGCTTCGCCGGGTGGTTCTTTTCACCCCTTTCAACGTCAATAACACGGTTGCCATGGCAACTGAATTGGTAACTATGGAGACTGGCATGTTAAAAGTCATTCGAAAATATTAACAAACTTCCACTGGAAGTTCCAAAAATGTAAATATCAGCTTCACAGCTTTGGCCACATAAAATGTTTTATGAAGGAGCACTGTCGCGTAGAAACGCACTGAACGAACGACCATCACGCGACACCTCCAAATTATAATAGAGATTGTGTATCGATCCAGTTTTTCAAGAATAAAATCGAATCATATCAAGTATCAATCGTTCTGATATATTGGAGATATTATCGTACTTGATCGTACCGAATATGTTGAAAATAAAGTTTGGTTTTCCAAGTTTCCACTTCTCACTAAGTAACTTTATCACCGGCTCTTCGAATCCTTGCTTCGTTGCAAATCGCACGTACTTTGGCCTGATATTGTGAAAACGTTGTAAATATCGAAACGTATCCCGGTCCCCGCTAGGTCTAAGGACTAAGATTATGCCTACATAAATAGCTGGTTTAAATGATTTTTTTGGTCCTTTGAGACAATGAGACTAGCAAACCTTGAATTGGATGTAACGGCCCATTTTCGTTCAATGATTCCATAACAGGTACATGGTTGTAACGCCTCTCCCATTGATAGGTTGTTAGTTATGAAGTTGTCCGGTATATCATTATCTCTAATGTCTGGTTTTCCTCTTTCCGCCATCTCCATGTTGACCTGGTAGGACACAGATAATGTAGAATGTAGATCTGAATACTTGTTATGCTCTAACCTTCCCTTTACATTTGTTTCACGGGCGGGGCAACTGAATACCAAAACTCTTGGTTTCCTCAAACTATGAGTGCCAAAACTCGTCCGATTTGGTTTTCTCCAACCCCCTTACTAACCTCTACTGCTGCAGGTGCTTGATCCGAGGACTGGACTGGAACATATCCAGACATTGTTTTTAAGTAGACTCAACAAGACAGCGGGCCAACAAAACAAACTATACAAATGTCGACTTGAAACAAAGTGAGATCATTAAAATTCATGAATTTGCAGAACACCTTTCAAGGATAGCTAACACCAAGTACAGAAAGGCTGCAGGAGGAAGGGTAGCGGTCAATGGAAATGTATACATGACACGGCGTGCCTGGTGAAATTTTAACACGACCTAGCATGCAACGGGAAACCACCACTTGTACGTGGTAGCTGAGGGTCTACAGAATGGCGCTACGGTGCGGGAAAAAAAAGTCCATGCCCTAAAATCGTTTTTTTTACTTTTATTTGATTTGGGTCAAAATTGGCTATATTAAACGTGGTCCCGAAAAATCCATAATGACTTAGCACACGAAATATGTCACCCCTACCTATTTTTGCACGTAGAATCGATTGCCGTTGAAGTCGAATCTCTAAAATGACTGTAAAATGGTCAAAAGTTGATTTTTTACCATTTTTTGGAGGTTTTTGGCCCCTAAACCATTGAAAACGTTGAGATAGGAATTTGAAACTAGTGCAATCGTTAAAATGGTCATTTTTCTACCAAGAACCAAGTTTTCGTGTATATCCGATTTATGGTTAGATTTGGGCAAATTGTTGAAATCTGCCAACTAGGAGAACCGTAACTTGATTTTCTTGTTTTTTGGATTTTGGCATTTTTGACAAACTTCTGATTGAAATGGTCAATCGGGACCATGCTTAAGTTGTTTATGGGACAATTTTCGACTAAAATCCAAGATTTCATACCAATCCAATAACAGATCGTTGATTTATAGAAAATTTAAGTAGGCAAAACGGTCAAAATAAGCAAGAAAAGTTGTCATTTTGACCGTTTTGCCTACTTAAATTTTCTATAAATCAACGATCTGTTATTGGATTGGTATGAAATCTTGGATTTTAGTCGAAAATTGTCCCATAAACAACTTAAGCATGGTCCCGATTGACCATTTCAATCAGAAGTTTGTCAAAAATGCCAAAATCCAAAAAACAAGAAAATCAAGTTACGGTTCTCCTAGTTGGCAGATTTCAACAATTTGCCCAAATCTAACCATAAATCGGATATACACGAAAACTTGGTTCTTGGTAGAAAAATGACCATTTTAACGATTGGCACTAGTTTCAAATTCCTATCTCAACGTTTTCAATGGTTTAGGGGCCAAAAACCTCCAAAAAATGGTAAAAAATCAACTTTTGACCATTTTACAGTCATTTTAGAGATTCGACTTCAACGGCAATCGATTCTACGTGCAAAAATAGGTAGGGGTGACATATTTCGTGTGCTAAGTCATTATGGATTTTTCGGGACCACGTTTAATATAGCCAATTTTGACCCAAATCAAATAAAAGTAAAAAAAACGATTTTAGGGCATGGACTTTTTTTTCCCGCACCGTAGCGCCATTCTGTAGACCCTCAGCTACCACGTACAAGTGGTGGTTTCCCGTTGCATGCTAGGTCGTGTTAAAATTTCACCAGGCACGCCGTGATGATACATGACGGGTACATGACCTGTCATCAAGCTAGCTGGTGTACATACTGCTTGTTGTTGTGCATTACAGAAGCTTTTTGACAGGCGAACTATGGAGAGCTGATATACAAGTGGAGCAGGAAAACTAAACAAGAGGTAGTAGAGCGTATTCACGAACAGGATGCTTAAACAGGGTAGGGGAAAAGCAATTAAAATGTCATCACACTCTCGACATGCACCTCTCACCTGGACAGTAATGTTAAATACACATACTAGAGAGACAGAGAGAGAGGCCGTGTAGTAAGAAAAGTGGGGAACAAGATCAGAGAGGGGAGAGAGAGAGAGCGGTTATGAGCTGCATGAGAGGATTCAGGATTTGCGTGTATGTTTGTTTGTGGAAGCTATCCAATACCAACACTGGTTGAGAGTGAAGGAGAAGAGAGAGGTGTATAGGTATGATAATATTATACCTAATAATATGACAGATGTAGAATTATATGGGGAGCATCAGGAAAGATAGAGTCCCAGCTGTGGTATGCTTGTTTATGAAATGTAGAATATAAGGAGCATTAAATCAGGTTCCTAAGACGTCGTATACAAACATAATACACAATATGAGGAGCATCAGGAAAGATGGAGTCCCCTCCTCTGCTGTTACCTCATGGAGTTTTCAGACAAGGTAGGAAGTAGTATCAGATAACAAGCCAGTCAAAGAACGGAGTGTGTAGGATGTGACATTATTGTGTTACACATGAGAAATGGACACCGACAAGAAATGATATATACGATAACAAATGTCTGAAAGGTTTTGAGAAAATAGTGGGTACAATTGCTTTCATGGACATCGCAATAATCCTTCCTCTCTCCCTCCCCTTACTCGACAACTTCCTCCCGCCTCTCAAGATCATGTTGACTGAGGGAGCTGCAAAGGAATCAAGTGTTGTATCATGTATGTCAGATTCATAAAATAGACGTCATCATCACAGTCCTAATGAATAGCCATGTTTGACTGTGATAAAGTTGGGGGGGGTTCAACCCTAAAAATTTCCATTGATACCCACTTTTTTGGCAAATGGAAATTTTATTTTGGAAATTTTTAGAAATTTTTGGAAATTTTTAGAATTTTTTGGAAATTTTTAGAAATTTTTAGAAATTTTTAGAAATTTATGGACAATGGAAATTTTTGGAAGTTTTTAGTAAATGGAAATTTTTAGAAATTTTTAGAAGTTTTTAGAAATTTTTAGAAATTTTTAGAAGTTTTTAGAAACTTTTAGAAGTTTATATAAGTTCGTCGGTAACCCAATTCCAAGGTAATGACAGATAATAATACAAATGTGGAAAATCTATAATGGTGCAGCACCAAACAGCACGAATACCCGGTTTTACCATCATCAACGGCTCGGCATCCGAGCTGAGGTACCTACCCTATACAGTGGAGCACAGAAGTCATTCTCAACAAAATACTTCCACTCCTTTACTGTGAGGGCCGCTCGGTTATGGAACACATTACCGAAAGAGGTTAATACAGCAGTTGGCTGGACCACTTCCCTGACAATCCACCTGTGAAGGGTTATTCTACCCGGAACAACAATTCTATCATGGACTGGGTTTTGGAGGTTCGAGCAAAAGGGGGATGCTGAAAGACTGACACCGTTTACGATTCTGTAATGAAGTTTATTTATCAAGTTATCAAGTTATCAAGGTAATCTATGCATGTTTTCGACAGTAAGTTAGTACTTATTCTCGCTATATCCCTTATCGAGTTTAAAAAAGAGTTTAAGTTTCTATATTGTATGCTAAGAAACCTGATCTACTACGGTATTAAGCATTAGTCATGGTAAAAGGACCCGTCCGAAGGAATATTTAAAAGTAAGTTACCAAATAGCACCTTATATAAGTACATAAGGTATCTTGTGCTATTTGGTAACTTACTTTTAAATCAGTTTTCGAGACGTCCGCGTCCTTAGTTGTCCAATGAAGCTATGATTTCTGAAGAAATTGTACGGATTGCCCAAAAATATATGATATCGATGTCTTATCTATCATTCAATAACTTATTGATGCTCAGTTGTCACAAGAGGTAAGGAAAAGGAACCAGTTCTTCGACAACTGTGTTTATATATTTTCAAGTTTTTGTTAATTTTTCTTTTCTTGGTCAATGGAAATTTTTGGAAATTTTTAGAAATTTTTAGAAATTTTTGGAAATTAATGGAAATTTTTGGAAATTTTTAGAAATTTTTGGAAATTTTTAGTACTAAAAACTTCTAAAAATTTCTAAAAACTTCTAAAAATTTCTAAAAATTTCTAAAAATTTCCATCGATACCCGGATTTTGGCAAATGGAAATGGAAATTTTTAGGTTGAACCCCCCCCTAAAGTTACACAATGTACAAAAGTGGAAACAGCAGGAGACATTTACTTTTAGTCTTAAATCATTTACTTAGAAAAGTATACAGCACAAATCTGGAAAACTTTGCCAGGCAAAGATAGCTGCACTATAATGTATCTCCAGAACTGAGAAGGGTATCACTTCTAACTACAACTACCGTGTTGGCAAACGCTGCTGCCCCCCCCCCCCCTGGATAAGGCAGCGCTTTTCAAACTACTGTGCTGCTCGTGTGCTCGACAAATTCTCACCGATTGCACCAGCTCCCTACACCAGTTAAAAGAAGAAGAAGTCATACAATGCATTCTCAACACACACACACCGGCAATAATTATTGCCCATCCTGCAATTCACCAATAATCAAAGCCATTAGTCAATACTTCCTAGTTGAAGGCAGCAACACTAATAACGCTGAAAAATGAACTTCCTATATATATTAGACGAATATCATAAGATTTTTAGTATTTACCCTGCCTTTCTAGTACCTACCCCGGCTATCTCAAACTTCCAATCTAGTGTAGGTAGGTATGTATGCAGTACACTTTGGGACGTTTTGTTTGGGACATATTGTGAGCATGTTGTAGCCTATCCAATGATCTGTTTTGTGACTTGTTTAGTTTGTACGCCATTACACGCTGAATCCGAGCCTACAAAATCAGTCATTTTACACAAAATAATATCACTTTTTGCTATTGTACCTACTGGTCACAATCCGAGTACACGAATGTTTAGTCATTTTCAAAAATGCCTCTAATTTCCGTAGATTTAACTTGTTTACTTTTGAGTTTTAACCCCACATTCAAATTTTGCTACCACCATATATAAAGTGACTAAAACATGGTCAGAAATTATATTACATTGTCACTCCATCATATCATCCAATTTTAACTCATGTTTAATTCCAAGAGACTACGGTGTTCCCAACACGATATATCTCTCTAGACAGCCTCACTCATTTCCATGCACTCCTGTATGAACACATCCATCTTCTTCTGCAGTTCACTGTGCTTGTTGTCCTTATGTTTCTTCTCCTGCTCCAGGTTGTGTAGTTCATTCTTGTTGCTGTCTATCACCCTCATGTTGTTCTCCAACTCCAACTGAAACACATGTCGCGTCATGTTATATCATGTGAAACACACATGTGTAATTCTCAGACCGAGCAACATATAGTAGGGTGGGATATGGGTAGTATGGGTCTGGAACACGTGTAATTCTTTGTTAAACCCTTCAACAAGTTGTTAAATTTTTTACTTTCTAACTGGGAGTATCGTGAAGGAAGGCCATTAAGAGATTAAAACCGTTAAATCGTTCACTACATACCTCAAGAGTATTTATCAGTTTCTGATCCTCTTCATTTTCTGCAGTTACAGCCTCCAGCTCTTCATCCTTCTCATCGCACAAAGCTATCAGTCTTTCCTTCTCGCTCTGTTCCTGAAACATCGCTGGTTTTAGTTGTCTAGTTTTATAGTTGCTGGTTTTAACTACTGTTTCAGTTACGGATGTCTAACTATGTTACTGCTGCGCTGACAAGCACAAATGTGGCTCCGTCAGTTCCCGAAAACTTTATTCTTATCATAATTATATATGGATATTTTCAACTGACCTCTTCCAGTTTCAGTTTCATCTCCTCGATCGATTTTTCTACACTGTCGATCCTCTCTTTCGCTTCTCGGGTCTGTTCCATCAACTTCTTGGTCATATTCTTTACCCGCTCCATTTTGACTGGTGAACAGCTACAAAAACTCGCTTCTCAAAACATTCAATATTAGATTTTTCAAAAGAAAAACAATTGTTTTCAAAAATCAATCAACAAATCAAACATTAGTGTAGGTGTGGAACACAAACAGTATAATGTAGTATAATAATTTTATCGCTGATAACAAAGCGAGCGTCACAGCCTGAAAGAAAGATGGGAGGAAGGAAGAGGCTATATATTGGAATGTGTCATCACTAGCAAGGGTGTAGTGACGAGGAGAATCCCGAGAAAGAGAGAGAGAGTGAGAGAGAGAGAGAGAGAGAGAGAGAGAGAGAGAGAGAGAGAGAGAGAGGAGAGAGAGAAAGAGAAGGAGAAAGAGAGTAGAGAGAGAGAGAGAGAGAAGAGGAGAGGAGAGAGAGAGAGAGAGAGAGAAGAGATAGAAACGGATAGAGAAGCGAGAAGAGAGAGAGATAGAGAGAACCCGTCAGAGAGAGAGGAAAGAGACGGGAGAGTAATGGAAAGAAGAAAAGAAGAGAGAGAGGAAGAGAGCGAATAGTGATTTCGAGCCGCTAAGTACAGGACAATCGATAATCTCATTCTCTCTTTCTCTCTCTCTCTCTCTCTCTCTCTCTCTCTTTCTCTCTCTCTCTCTCTCTCTCTCTCTCTCTCTCTCTCTCTCTCTCTCTCACTCACTCTCTCACTCTCTCCCTTCACTTTCCTGCGCTGTAGTGGTTTAATTAGCATAGGAATTACGGGAATTAACGCGGTCCAGCCCGAATTATACACAAGCTTTTGAAGTTTCCAATAAGTTTGTAACGTGTCCAGCGGGGAAACTGCACCCACGACGCAGACGATAACACGTAAATGATAAGTTAAAAACACTTTCTTGCTGAAAACAGAAACTGTAAGGCCAATGCTCTGACCACTGAAACACCTCTTTAGCAGATCAGGTCGAATAGTTGAGGGGACGGTAAAGTAACTGGGTACACACTTTGAATCGATACACTCTTTCCCTGTGCTCGTCAGTCCGAGGCAACCTGTTCGTTCCAACTGAGAAGATAAGAGCTGTGAAATTTAACACGCATCAACCTGCATCAGATGTGCACTTGTACCATCGTTTAAAGTTTCACTGTTGACTGTTCTTTTATGATTATGTTTTACTTTTTACATTCCCTAAAACTAAAACTTAGTAGATTGTTCCTAGGAAAATTATTTTGCAAAGAAAGTTATAAATGTAGACCTGCTAGAGCCTAGACCTTATTTCACCGTGTCGACCCATTTCGGTGGACTGACTTTGGTTTCTTACCGTTTCTCGAGGTACAAAAGGATTCTCGCTGAGATAAGCACCAAATTCCTGTTTCGCTAAGTGGAGCATATTCCAGGCCGTATTTGCATTTTGTACCACCTCAAAATTCAAAAGCAGCTTCTTTCCCCCTGTCTCACACCCGGTAAAAGTACCCACACAGAACTCTGAGCACTTCATAGTCTGAACTACCTCCTCGAGATACTGGATCCACCCTAGAGACATGATTGTCGCTATCCGACCCGTACAGTCCGCAGTTTCATATAGCTTCACCGTGAGTGTGTCGCTCCAGCGATACAGTTTAGGCAGGCTGCGGGGAGAACAGAAGGTGGCTGTTTCATCCCATTTCCCATCAGTACATGTCAGGGTGGCTGGACGGACATGTGTAACTATCCTGTAGGTTCCGTTACACGTAGCATTACACGTGGCATTGAATCCTGTCCAGTAGTCGGGTGGGGTGCAGTGTAATGCACCGTTCGCCAGAGTGGACAACTTGGTACAGTAGTCTGAAAACGAAATCACACTAAATTTTAACCAGGCAATCATTTCCAGTTATGATATTTACTCACTACTCAGTCAGGTAGGCTACTGATATAAAGGAACGAGGCGAAATAAAGTGAGTCGCTCGCATGACCTACTCAATACAGTAGTTTTGGTGTCAGATGTCATTTTAGAGGTTTGTCCGTTTGTGTAGGTGACCAGAGTTGAGTAGGTGCCACTGTCTGTCGTTTTAGCCGGTGATGTCGCACTCAACTCGTACCTTGTCTAAATGATACTGGTTTTGATATCCACGGCATTGTCTACAGAGTACCACAGCACTTAGGCAGAGCGCTTGTTAGAGCCCATGAACACACGTGGAGGTGAAATTTTCAACATACATGTGTGTTATTAGAAGATAGAGTCTTCTGGTGAAACCCAGTAGTGACATCCACGCCGTTCAGTTGTATTGCAACACTTTCTGGGCTGATGTCTGGAGAATTTTCTACTGTGATGGTGAAATTAAAATCCTCTCCGACGCCAACGGGGGATGTTGGAAGATCCACACTGGAAATACCTGCAAATAGGTTGTCATTCTACAAGAATGCACATCTACATGAATACACGGTTCGGAGATGGCAGTTTTTTGTGGGATAACAAATAGGCTATCCGCGGTTTTATAACAGTCATTACTCATTTATGAGTCCCTTTCAATCGCGGTTCTCTAATAACCTTCTTTGGCAGGGGTTACTACTACTACTAGTAGTGGCAGGGGTTAGTCTTACCAAGGAAGGTGATTTTATGAGTATAGCTGATACTTCCGAAGGTTTGGTACTCTGCAGTGCACGTATAAGATCCACTTAATGTTGGCTTTACCATGGTAACAAGAAGCCCTTCCTTTACGTATTCGTCTCCCTCTATAGCTTTTCTGTGTGGCGATAGTATAGTTCGTTTTAGTAACCTCATACCAATGAGCAAGTTTAGTTTTCTCCTTCCGGCTGAACAAAATGAGTAAATTTCCTCATTGATATGCGGCTAATAAACAATCAACCGATCCATATTCTCCATACCTTATACCTCATACCCCGTTTTCAGTTTTGAGTTTTACCCCCCCCCCCCCCCCCCCCCGTTTACAAGCATGTGCTACTAGTAGTGTACTAAGATCGGGATTCGGGGCACCAGTCAGACTCGAGATTCATTACCCGTTAGATGATGTCCATGTGATGACAGGATGAACTGGTTGCCGTTGAAAGTCACACTTTAAACTTTCATCCCCTCTTACAATAGTCCTCTCCAACTTTGATGTGTCCATCAGTTTCTCTGAAAGGAAATAATAATTGAACCTCGATATAACGGTCTTCGGTGACAAGCATGATGTATTGAGAATTGGCTTAATCAAGAAGGATTGGCTTGTAGGTTATTTTATGTCCAAGAAAATAGAAATATTGTTTTTTTCAATTAGCTCGACCATATTACCTATCACGACGATATCAGCGTTGGCAGTTATCAGTTTATCCCCGGCTGTGATATGGACAGACATTTCCACTGTCTTTGAAATGTTTTCCAGCGTTGTCTTGCTCTCATACTTATTCACTCCACCGTTCACCATTTTGATGGTTGAGTTGTTCACCCCGGTGGATGGTGACCATTGCACAGTTTGGACATTAGTTGAGGTTAGGATGGTGGCTGTAAGTGTGATGGTATTCCCTTGGGTAAGGATAGCTCTGGTAGGACTGATAGTGAGAGAGGAATGGGTGTCAACAGGTACACTCTTTGAGGTGAGGACTGTTGAGTCAGGGTAGCTGGCAGTACACTTGTAATCTCCTGCCGTTGAATTCAGGGTGACATTCTTTAGTTCCAACTCTGATTTCACCTGTCGGATCAAAAGGCTGTATAAAAGTTAAAAGACCGATCGCTTTACTGAAAGACATGTACATTAGAAAAGTACTACATATATATTCGAATTTATGTAACAAACATTACCTTTAAAGTTTTGGAGAACTTCTCGCTTTTCACAGTTTCTGTTTCATCTTTTATCCACTTGACCACCACATCAGCTGTGTTATCTGTGTTGCTGGTGGCCATGCACGTTAACGTTATATCTGTTCCCTCTTGGGCCATCCTGGGAACAGGCTGAGTTTCCATCCAAATTACAATGACAGCAAACTGGGAATCAATGGTTGTCTCATCTCCCTTATCATCTGCAGCTATCATCCTGCAGGTGACTTGTCTGTCTGTCTCCAAGTCTGTCTGAGTGAGAGAGTTGCCTGTTCCTACTGTTGTGCTGCCTTCAAGCCATGTCAGGGAAGGTAATGGAGTGTAGTCAGAGGCACTCTTAGCAGCTGTACACCGCAGGGTGACGTTCTTTCCTCGCTCTACAAAGTGTGTCCCTCCCCCAGTTAAACCTGCAATGTTAGATAATACATCAACAAGGAAGTCATGTCATACTGCAAGACTGTAATGTCTGTTCGGAGAGGGTCTAGTCTTTTGAAAAACAGCAAGTGAGTTCACTAGATATAGTAGAGAGACAAGCAAGTACTGTCAGAGCATTGGCCTGACCCTATTCAAGTAGATTGTAACACCTACTGTAGGTAAGAACATTGAGTTTTGCGGTGGTGGAGTATGAGTCCTCAGGCTGGACAACCGAGCAGGTCAAAATGGTAGAAGCGGGCAGACCCGCCAGAACGGATGTTCCTAGGACAAGATATGATGACTGAACACCGTTTGATACCGTTCCTGAAGAGGTAATCGTAGTCCCAACTGGGGCATTCGGCCATGTTATTGTTACTGGGTCGGTGATGTCTGTCACATTACATGTCACTGTGACGTCATTGCTCGGCAGCACCCATCTATCAGTAGTTTCCAGCTCTGAAAATGTTGTGGGGGATGACACACAATCAGATTGAGTTTTTTGGAAGGAAAAGGTTAAAAATACACATGAAAATGAATTTACACGTCCTGGTTGAGTTAAATCGTGTGTTTTTACCGGGTTAGGACTCCCGAAGCACTTACCAAAAACGTCAAGTGAAACCTGTAGAGTTTGAGTTATTTCCCCAGAGGTTGCGCTACCAGCATAACTGTGATCACTTGTTACATTGCTCAGTTTCAGATACACTTCCTGTGATCCACCACTAAAGATGCCAAGTTCGGTAGTACTGGCAGCTTGTCCATCCCAGGTGGCTGAATCGAGTGCCTGGCTGAGACCAGCTACAGTGCATGTTAGAGTTGGGGAGGATCCCTTTAGTGCTGCCGTGTCAGAACATGTCGTTGCTGTGCAGGATTTAAATGTTATATCTTTTAGCATGGATTTTAGGAATATCTTGGTATCTTACTTGGTATCATATTGTATCGATATCTAGCTTGTTATGTTCTAACCCTCCTTTACATTCGCGTGGGGGCGAATAAGGCAATATCCAGCATGGATATAATTTGATTGGCTTGAGTATCAGTGTGGTGGCTTACTTGAGTTGCTTGACACATAAATTCTAAAATTCTTTTATCAACAATTCAATGGCTTACTGATTGAAAATGTCGTCAAGATCATCGTCTTATCAAGTGCACCATCCCCACTTCCGATTCTGCAAGTAACTTGGCTTGTGTCACCCAGTGATTTCAGTTTGGAGGCTGATAAAGTGAGAGTCGATGTTTGTTCCGTTCCACTGACAGCTTCATCTTTAAATGCGGTATCTGCTGAGCTTGTCAGACCTGCTCCCTCGATAAGCCATGTCACGGGAGCAGGAGTAGAGATTAAATCTGCTATCGAGCATGTTAGAGTTTGAGGCGATAGTTTACTCACTGATCGATCTTCTAATGTTACATCTGAAACAAGATTTGATAAGAGTAGAACTGCCATGGGCGTGAACCCCTGCTGAAGACCCTATAGTATTAGCCCCGTGTGTATAGGGCCCATACAGTGTTAATACACACGGGGCCAATCCCTTAGCGACACCAGCACCGTAGTGAGGGTCATGATCAGTGAGAAACGAGATGTGACGAGTTGTTACACTAGTCCCGGGTGGAATAGTACCACTTGTTAATGTTAATTTGTTCAGGGATCTTACCAACGAAATCAAGATAAATTGGACTTGTCAGATCAGATTCGGGTGAATCTCTAGTGCAGGTAGCGGTTGCACTGAGATCGGTAGTTTGAGATGCTGAAAAGTCAAGCTCCACCTGTTTGTTTCCGTCCACAACGATATTGGTATAGATATTGCCACTGTGCCCCGTGTTGGATATCTCGAGAGTGTTACACGTGTAACTAGATCCACCCCATCCCGTCAGGTAGGCCTTGATGGAGGATGAAGCGGCACTGGTCCCCGTCTCTAGGTATGCGTTCTCAGTCACCCAGTCTGTGAGGAGGAGTTGTATCATGTGTCGCATGGCAGGATCACGTATCAGAACCATGACGATCCAGGGTATAGTACTACAGACAACTGTATTTATGATGTTGAACATATAACCCACCAACTATGTCTAGAAGAACAGTTCCACCGACTTCATCTCCTGTGCTAAACTCTGCAGTGCATGTGTATGTCTCATCAGAAGTTGGGCAAGATGATATCGTTAGTATTGAAGTCTGGGAGTTGGCCTGATAGTTGTCATTTGTGATAGTGTATCCTTCATCCAACTCTTTTCCTGACAGTGTCCATTTGATGGTAGATGGCTTGGTTGTCGTATCGAACTGGCATTGAACCAAACCTTTTTGACCTTCGCGACACACTGTTGATACCACTTTTACATCTGTAACATTTTGTATGCATTGGTTTGACTGCAGCATAAGAAAGTAAAAATAACTTGATAGGGAGTATGAAACACCACGCGGTCCTGGAACAAGTGTACTATTTGAAGATCTTACCGTAGTAATAGTACCGTGTGCGGCAAAAAAAAGGCCCCCCCTAGACCACCATAGTTGCCGATGTGGTGGAGAGCTGTAACTTGGCAGGGTTGCTCCACTATGTCTATCTTGATCCTGACAGAAAAATCAGAGCTCTAGCTCAAAATTCATTTTCATGAACGGAATGAACTTCTCCGTTCCTTCGATATGAGACCCCCTCATCATTCAGAATTTTTTGCCCGTCTTTGGCTAACGATTATCTTTGTAATGAGACCAATTTGAGCATAATCTGATTACCAGGAGAGACACAGTGGAGGGTTTTCCGACCGTCACTCCTGACATGTGATCCAGGCCCGGTCACGTGGTGAAAAGTGGGTTTGGGGTGCTGTTAACATGTCTCAATAACGGATTATTGCTCTCATATCCCTTGAATATCCCTCCACAATGCTCTCAAGTCACTTTGTGATGCTGATTGATTGGGTTCATGTCACCAGTTCTTGTCAAAGTTCTCAAGCGGCCCGTGATACGAGATCATTTCATCAAGGAGGGGCCATCTTGTGTCACTAATCAGCCTATCATCTCACATTACACTAGCCAAGGGATCTGGGGTATTTAAATCTTCAAATGTTCATCAAAATCATTCCCAATCGTTACTTGCAATGCATTTTACACCCGAACAGAGGAACTTCATCTGACTCAAGAAGGAAACCAACACCCTCTACCCCACCATCGAACAGGAGTTCTTTATCAAGTTTGGCCGCCTTCTTGAGCCAGATGAAGTTCCTCTGTTCGGGTGTAAAATGCATTGCAAGTAACGATTGGGAATGATTTTGATGAACATTTGAAGATTTAAATACCCCAGATCCCTTGGCTAGTGTAATGTGAGATGATAGGCTGATTAGTGACACAAGATGGCCCCTCCTTGATGAAATGATCTCGTATCACGGGCCGCTTGAGAACTTTGACAAGAACTGGTGACATGAACCCAATCAATCAGCATCACAAAGTGACTTGAGAGCATTGTGGAGGGATATTCAAGGGATATGAGAGCAATAATCCGTTATTGAGACATGTTAACAGCACCCCAAACCCACTTTTCACCACGTGACCGGGCCTGGATCACATGTCAGGAGTGACGGTCGGAAAACCCTCCACTGTGTCTCTCCTGGTAATCAGATTATGCTCAAATTGGTCTCATTACAAAGATAATCGTTAGCCAAAGACGGGCAAAAAATTCTGAATGATGAGGGGGTCTCATATCGAAGGAACGGAGAAGTTCATTCCGTTCATGAAAATGAATTTTGAGCTAGAGCTCTGATTTTTCTGTCAGGATCAAGATAGACATAGTGGAGCAACCCTGCCAAGTTACAGCTCTCCACCACATCGGCAACTATGGTGGTCTAGGGGGGGCCTTTTTTTTGCCGCACACGGTACTTACCCACGGCCGTTATGGCGAGACTGGAAGTGACAGTTGACTCTTTAAAAACCACAGACACATCAACCGTTGTATCAGCATCTGGACTATCGTAAGACAGCGTAGCTGCTGTTGTCGAGCCTACCTGGGTACCTGGAAAATATTGGAAAGTCTCAAAAATAAATTGAGGTTTAACTGTACTAAATCAGCTGTTTAAAATCACGATTCCCAAATAAAACATTTCTGCTAGTGTGGGATATATGTATTATGTGAGGTACCCATGTTACCCCAGTGCCTCTACCTTCACACCCCAAAAAGTACACATCGCTAACCAGCACCATCAGATGGGGTCTGGATGTGATGATGCCACCACTGCATTACCTGAGATACTCCAGAGGTAGTTGGTCGGTGTGAGATGGTTGTTTGTTACTGCACACGACAATGAAATCTGTCCAGTCGCTCCCTTCTTGACAACCTTGTTGGCACAATTTACATCTGTAAGATGGGAAGAATGGCGGGAGTTTACATCTGGAATCATGATTGTAAAACCCTCTGATTCTCTTCCGTGAGAGAGGGGTACACTGTGCCAAAATCCAAATATATGACACTTTGGTCGTGTTTCATTTTACCTAAAACATCGATGGTAGTCGTGGTATAGTCTGTATTAGATGTAAAATCAAAACTGCAAGTAACCACAATATCGGTGGTTACTGTTATCTCAGCAGTAGATTTCCTATTGGTGGTACCCGTTAGCTGCTCATTACTGAATACACCCCCGGACCAAGTTGCACTATTGATGGTGACAGTGTCAATGTCGCTCACAGTACAAGTGAGAGTTAGACTGTCACCCGCCTTCGCCGCGATCTCTGCTTTATGAGATACACCTGAAACAGTTTTCCTAGTTGTTTTGCTATGAATCTATATTTCATGCAGCACAAATTAGAATAAATGAAACATTGCTTTACATTTGTAGCTGCTTACTCAAAAGGTCAACCTGAGTCTCAAGCTCAAAGTTAACGGTGGCAGTCTCGTATGATCCCTGGACAAACATCCAGGTGGTTTTTGAAGTGAAATCTTGTTCCATTCCAGCTGATGCGTACTGTGGCTGTCATGTAGCTATCACCGCTTTCCCTTTGTCTCCTTTTCAAGGCTCAGATGTGAGGAGTCGACTGTTCTGTGGGGTCACGGTTGAGGCTGATGCATCGACAAAGGAGCAACCGGACAGCGTTGAGTTGAAGGTTAAATCTCTGATTCCAAATGTGCCGATTGTAGTAGATTGGGGGTTGTAGACAACCTCTGTAAGGGTTTCGTTTCAAATCATCCGTCAATTTTAACAAAACTATGATATATAATTAGTGTGCTACCTGCAGGAGGTTTGTTTGATAAAATATACCTGCTATTTCACCCAGAATCTCTGTGACAAGCTTCATTTGATGTCCCTGGAACACAGCTATACACTGCAAGGTTCGATCAACTGTGTTGTTCTTTATAACCAGTTGGCACATCTCTTTTGTTGTTGATCCTGAAACCTGAACGCAAGGAACTTCAATGCGCTGGCAACGGTGGTCATTCGACATCCCCCTCAAAATAACTCAAAAGCGCTGCCAACAGTGCAGTTATACTGCTTTAATACGCATGTTCTTGGTCCTCAATGATCACTAACCGCTGGTGTTGAAACTATATGGTTGCTGTCCTCAGTTATAGCAATATTCGCTTCTTTCCAAGAACAAGACTGGAGTTCAGGGTAATTCTCATAGACACACTGAAAGGTTGCGTCTTCACCCTTCTTAGTGACCGCCCGGTGAACCGTTTCTGAACCTGTAGATAGAGATTGAAAAATCGGTACCTCACATTATCACTGGTAGAGGTTATAGGGATCCCTAAAAAAGTTCAGTATTTACACAGCGTTTAGGGTTCCCTATAGAGGCTACAACAAAATGAAGAGCTTGAGCACCGTACCATTGTTCCCATGGTAACGAAAGAGGGGTCTACAGGATAATGAGGTGATGATAATCACCGCGGTGCTCAAGCTCCCATAATCTGAATGAGGGTCTTTCTGTTAACACTACCTTGATATGCTTCTTTTAAATTTCCTGTCATGGTTCAAACGGGTCTTGACTTCTGTGACCGTTTTCAACCAATAGGGGTGGAGATGTAAAGTGTAAATTAATTGGGGAAATGGGGGGGGGGTGCGGGGGTTTGGGGAATTGATGAGTCTCTGGGCATCAAAAACTCGAAAAAATGAGAAAAAAGAGTTAGAAAAAAATTTGGAATAAAATAAAATCCTTCCTTTGTTTTCGTAAATCCAAATTTTAAATTCGATGGAAACCCCGCTGAGTAGAAGAATTACTCTCTCCCTTCACAAAAACTTTTCCCCGATGTGAAAAAAAAGTCCAGCAGGGAAATTTCTACGGGTCTTCTCAGTGGATCCCCGTAAATTAGTAAAACCCGGTCACAGGACTCCAGGTACCCCTTTTTCTCTGTTTCCCCCTTTCTTTTTCTTTCTTTCCCCTGTCTTGCTGGGGGTTTTTTTTTCTCGTTCGTCTCTGGGGTTTTTCTCGTTTTGGGGGGGGACCCCCCTTTTTTCCCCCCCCCCCCCCCCCCCCTTTTTTTTTCCCCTTTTCCCCCCCCCCCCCCTTTTTGGGGAAAAAGGGGAAAAGGGCCCCAAAAAAAAAAGGGGGGGGGGGAAAAAAATAAAAAGGGGGGGGGAGAGAACGGGGAGAAAAGGGGGGGTTTCCCCCCGTCCCCTTTTTTCCCCCTTTTTCCCCTGCTCCGTTTTCCCCCTCTTGGGCCCTCCCCCCCCTTTTCCCCCCCCGGGGCCGCCCTTTTCCGTTGTTGGGGTCCCCCCCTTTTTTTTTCCCCTGTGGGCCCCCCTTTGCGGGTTTTTTAGGGGGGGGTTTGGGGGGGGAAAAAATTTTTTTACTCTTCCCCGGGCCCCCTTACAAGGCCGAAGAATGGGGGAAAATTATTTTTTTCACCATTCCAATTTGCGAATTTTTAGGAAACCCCCCCACCACATTCCCCAAAGCCCCCCCCCCCCCCCCCCAATCCCACATCCCCAAACCCCCCCTAGGGGGAAAATCCATTGATGCCGACACCGTTTTCCCTGAAAAGCAAAAAAGTTTTAAAAAGAAAGACCCCTTCGATAGGAGCTTGAGCCCCGGGGATTCTACCCCCCCAATTTCACCAGGGAACGGAGGGCAATTTTTTTTTGGAGCCCAAAAGCAGGTTTAACCTTTTTTCAAACTTGGCCCAAGGAGAAAAGGATTAGTTTACATTTAAAACAATTGAAAATTTTTAAGAAAAAAAAAAAGGGAAAGGGAAAAAAAACCTGGGCTGATAAATTAAAATCAGAAAAAAGAATTTTATAAAAGCCACCCCCGACGAAAAAGCCCCTCCCGGGGGGAAGGCCCAAAAATTCGCCACTTTTTTTTTGGCCTGGGAAGACGGAATGGGCTGAAAAAAAGAGCCAATCCGCAAGGGAACCCAGGGGTTTTAAATGAGCCAAACGGGAGGGAAATTTGGTGGGGGAACAAAGGGAAAGCCCAGGGGGGGAGGGGAAAACCAATTTTTTTGGGGAAAGGGGCGAGATCCGTCCAGGTTGAGGCGATTTGTGCACGACTCGACAAAGGAGCAACCGGACAGCGTTGAGTTGAAGGTTAAATCTCGGATTCCAAATGTGCCGATTGTAGTAGATTGGGGGTTGTAGACTACCTCTGTAAGGGTTTCGTTTCAAATCATCCGTCAATTTGAACAAAACTATGATATTAGTGTGCTACCTTGAGAGGTTCATTTGATAAAATATACCTGCTATTTCACCCAGAATCTCTGTGACGAGCTTCATTTGATGTCCCTGGAACACAGCTATACACTGCAAGGTTCGATCAACTGTGTTGTTCTTTATAACCAGTTGGCACATCTCTTTTGTTGTTGATCCTGAAACCTGAACGCAAGGAACTGATCAATGCGCTGGCAAAGGTGGACGGTGGTTATTGGACATCCCCCCTAAAAATAACTCAAAAGCGCTGCCAAAAATGTAGTTATACGTTTTAGAAACTGATTTAACACGCACGTTCTTGGTCCTCAATGATCACTAACCGCTGGTGTTGAAACTATATGGTTGCTGTCCTCAGTTATAGCAACTTTCGCTTCTTTCCAAGAACAAGACTGGAGTTCAGGGTAATTCTCATAGACACACTGAAAGGTTGCGTCTTCACCCTCCTTAGTGACCGCCCGGTGAACCACTTCTGAACCTGTAGATAAAGATTAGAAAATCGGTATCTCACATTATCACTGGTAGAGTTTATAAAGCTAGCGACTCAACCTTTTTTTTCAATTACTTGGCGCCAGAAGTTAAGAGACTCCTTCCGAAAAGATGCTTGCTGTGTTATCACTTATATCATATCTATGTTATTGAAATATTTTGAACAGCAAATAACAACATCACAAAAAGCAAGGAGTAAGGACATTACACAGCATAGATGGCAGCTAATATACATCACGAAATTCATTTAGTAATTTTATGTACACTAGCACACCCGCCTGACTGATGATAAACCCTCCCGGCTCCGCCGGATGGCCCTCTTTATTAACCCTTAAACGCCTATTTTTACTGTTGCCATGGCAACTGTATCGGTAATCATGAATACTGAACAATAAAGTTGATGTCATTATACCTTCTGCAAAGTTGTAGAAGACCATGGAGTCAGTGTAAACTGAGCCACTAACGGTGCATGTGTAACTGGTGGTCGTTCCCACTGTACCCACATCCATGGCTGATGCCTTTAGAGTCAGGGTAGCGGTCTGGACACCATTATTTAAGGATCCCTGGTTGATACCATGCATGTCTGTATCCGCTGTTATTTGTAAGTTGGATTGTTTGCTGGAGTTCATGATAAAAGTAACTTGTTTAGTTTCAGCAAAACCAGTCAATTTACAAGTTATGTCCTTTGTACCAGATGCGACAATCATTGCATAGTCATCGCTTATATCAACGCCTGCAATTGATATAGTCCTTAAAATACGTACTCAATAGCCAGTATCTTCCTCTTCTCCGCAAATCAAGAAATATTTGACTCACCTAAAACTTTAAGTTCTGCACTAGCCTCCACATATAATCCATTCGAAAACAGGGCAGAGCAGGTGAAGGTTATATCCTCAGAGGGAGCAGACACAATTGCAAGTGTAGTTGTCTGGGTGTCGACACTGAAGGTGTCCTTGGCCACCGTATACCACCCTGTTATATCTGTTACTGAAGTTCCGTTGGCAAAGGTCCAGGTGTAACTGTCCGGCTCAGAATCAGCAACGGTCAGTTTGCAACCAATTGAACTCGCTCGACCAATCTGGGCTTCTGATGCCACTCCCGCCAGAACTGAACAGAGTTGTTGTTATTGGGTTACTATGGCCTGGTTACTATGGCCTGGTTACTATGGTTACTATGGTGTTGACATCAACCTCTGAATCACATATTATTACCTGTATCCTTTATTGAGAGTGTAGTAACCTTTTCTACTGTTAATCCGCCCATGGTACAAGAAATCTTGGCACTCGCCCCAAGAGAAGTTAGTTTGCTAACTGATAAAGTTAGTGTTGATTTCATTTCAGTTCCACTAACTGTTACATCTTGAATGGTAGTATCTGCTGTAGAGACCGTTATCTCTGTTGATTCAATGTACCATGCGATAGTAGCAGGTGTAGATATGAGTTCCTTAATCAGGCAGGTTAGAGTAGCGGGTAGAGATTTGCTAACCACTGTCTCCGTGGGGAATGTTACCTCTGAAGAAATTTCGGTTTAATTTTGGAACCGAGGTGTTACCAAGGTTTTCCTTGTCTTGCTCGACCCTGTTTCCCCGCACCAAAACAAGGTTTTCCACGAGCCCAAAATTAAATATAAACTAATCAACTAGCCTATGAAATGGATTGCAGAGTAAAACTGTGCATCACATTGCTCCCATACCTACAAAGTCGATAACAGCTGCCTGAGTTACATCAGATTCAGGGGGGTTCCTATTACATTTACATTCCAACTGAGTATCAGCTGTTTGACCTGCCCCAACTGTTAGTGTAGAGACTTTGTTTCCATCGATAGTTGACGCTGCGAAGGTGTTACTCGAGTCCCCCGCACTACTCCATACTATAGCTTTACATGCAGACGATGAGTCTTGCCAGTCTTTGAGGGAGCAGGTGAGAGTGGTACCTGTCCCACTTTCACCTGATTCCAGGTAAAGACTCTCCGCTATCAAATCTGAAAATTATGGTAATCAGTAGATACCAATCATTATTAATTGCATTGATTGCACCTGAGCTGTCTGGCGGTGCCGACCCGATCTGAGCGCATTGTCGAGAATTTAAATAAACGGGGTCTGGCCAGACAGGACCCTTAGGAACGTACCTACAATATCGAGAGTGGAACTCTGAACAAGTTTATCTCCGTTACTGAACACCGCCTCACACGTATAGGTAGTATCAACACCGGGACAAGACTTGATGGTTAGGGTAGCTGTCTGAGCAGAGAATCTAAAGGTCCCCTTACTCATTGAATAATCGTCACCCTCAATAAGCTCAGCGCCATTTAGGGACCAGTTGTACCCCGTTGGTTCCTCATCTGCCCCACTAATGGAACAAAATACTGCACCCTCATCTCCCTCCTGGCAGATCGCATCTCCAGCTGCAAACGCTGGGAAACATGTCGTTAGATAAGGGTATAATTATAAGGGTCACCAACAAGGCAGTAAAGGAATGAAATCTGCGTCACTGAAAGGAAGATATATGTCATGTATACAGACTAGGAGATATATCCATCCTGTACTTACAGACTAGAAGATATATAATATCTATTCTGCACTTACAGACTAGGAGATATATATCCAGTGGATATATATCCATCCTGTACTTACCTACTACCTTGACGGTAATGCTGTCCTTGACAACTGCATCTCCGGGGAATACCACGGAAACCCCGTAGTTACTAGTGGTGTCAGGACACGGTATTGATATTGTTGGCTCTGTAGTTATACCAAGGGATTCACCTGTTGTAGAGGTAGAATTTATATATCATGGTGTGTGGTCAAACAGACCTTCAATCAAAACTTAAAATGTTTACCAGTTTCCTCTTGCCAGGAAAAGGATTGGGGGCTTTGAGAGAGATCAGTAGGGTCACATTTTAGTGTCATATTAGCCACTATTCCAGACTGCACTATCCTGTTCTGACAGTTCACATCTTGAAAGAAATAAGTGATTAGGGCTAGGGCTGTTAGTAATGTGTCGAATAGACCCCTAGCAGCTTGTAATAAATACAAGGGTTGTTATTCAGCTGTCTGTCACTATGATAATATTCCTAATTCCTACCTATGACATCGACACTGGTAGTCTTTGTTATGTTGTTCAGTGCGAACTCAAACAAACACGTATAGACAGTGTCCACAGTTCCAGTTATTGTGATATTCGATGATTTAGCTTTTGATACAAACTCGGTTGACACCAGGTTGGTATAATCTCCACCGGTCCATGTTATCTCAGGTTCCTGACGGACTGCAGACACGCCACAAGATAGATCCATTGTTCCCCCCTTTGATACCATCCTGGTCTCGCTCCACTCAAACGCTGAACATGATTTCAACTTTGTGACTAATCTCAAGGGAGCCATGTTAGAGTATTGGCCTGACTCATTTCTGTCAAAAAGAACCATGCGTTCGGTCAGAGCATTAAGGGGAGATTTAGATATTAGGTGTCAAGTGTCTTACTTGCGAGATCGAACTTTGAGCGTCGTTTAGTACTTGCAACGTATTCCTCCCCAATACAGTCGAAACTCCATATTATCTGGGCACTGAGGTCCTTTGTGACAGATATTATCCCTGATATCCTATACCTAGGAAATCAAATCATCAGTAATTGTACGGTATAATTTGTACCAATTGGACACAATCGATATATTTCATGTAGTTTCAGAGATAGAATATATCTGTTGAGATTGCTGGGGGAGATTGCATTATACAGACAGCTGTATGGGGAATATTGCATTACTTGTCTTCGCTTGCCAGGTATTCTCGGGTCACATTCTTTGCTGATATGGGGCTCAAGGAACTATCATCGAGCAGGAGAAGACTTGCCCCAGTCACATTCGCCGCAAATAAGAAATCCTCACCCGTTACAACGTAGAAATCAGCCTCATACTTCCACTCGAACGCTGAAAAATTAATAATTTGAAGATTTGAAAATTTCACCTCGTTCTAGCCCTTCTATTGTAAGAGAGGGCAATTAAAGTAAGTACTAACTCACCCACAACATCTCCTTTTACAGTCCGCTCGATCGGATCGACAGGGGCTACAAAACCAACTGTACAGTTGAATGTTTTATCTTCAACCAGACTCTCTATCGATAGGGAACATTCCTAAATAACATTGCATGTGTTTGATACTAAGTATCTTGTTGTCTGTGTAGCCATGGCAACCTACCCCTCCCCATGGCAACCCCCATCTCGTTGCTAGGCTACTAAAGGTATACCTGAGTTGCCTTGGCCAGGTTTTCTTCCAGTGTGATGGTGTACCCCGATGTACCAGCCACATCCTGCCCACTCATATCAGTCCACACGCAGGTGTTTATTGTTGGGTAATGATCGTAACTGCACGTGTAAACTGCCCCCTCCCCTTCTTCAATCACTGGCTGGGACTTCCTTCTGATCCCTATAACATTGTGAAACATCTGTGTGAAAGTTGTAAAGCGAAAGTGAAACAAATCCATGTTGTATATGAGGCACACATCTCGTTTGTTTTACTTTCACTTTGCAAGTTTGGATGGGATGTAATTGCTAATTACCGGAGAAGAACATGTAAACGTTAACCGATTCCTTATAGGTCTCTCCCCCGTCCTCCACCTTGCAGGTATAGACAGATGTAGCACCAATTGTAGCGACATTCAGAGCAGAGTTCTTCAAACACAGTACTGCATCTTGGACACCATCACTGTTCCTAGTTCCCTGTGTCACTGCATGCATGGCTGTATCCACTGTTATCTCCAGACTTGTCCCCAGACTGGAGTTTAGCTCGAAGGAAACTGTTTGGGTGGTACTGAATCCAGTCAGGGTACAGTTGAGGAGGAATGTGGTGGGTTCCTCACCTTCAATAACAACGTCAGACCCACCAAATGACACGCCTGCAGAGGGATGGAAGGAGGTGTGGTACTGACAAACTTGCAAATCATTATAAAATGTGGAAGAGTGGAACGGCAAGCAGAAACTGTATCATAGCTGAGAGTGAAAAATGTAATATTGCTGAATGCTGAGACGAAAAAGGTACATACTGGGTGCTGCGTGAGTTGTTCCATTGCAAGCCAGGAGGACCAGCAGAAGATAAATCATGATCAGAGTGAATGTGTACAAGAGGATGTAGCACTTTGGTGCAAAGATGCATGTGTGTGAGAGAGAGAGAGAGAGAGAGAGAGAGAGAGAGAGAGAGAGAAGAAGAAGAAGGATGGTTGTATGCTTTATCTTTACATGGTAATACCTTTTTGCTTATATTCCCGCCATTCCTCTATTATGTGTGCAAACCCATTGGTAAACCGACAAAGAGACACCTGTCTGCTAACCACTCCTGTCTATACTACCTCCAGGAAGAATCTTATGGCCTTCTTCCGGCTTTTGAGAAGTTATTCTCTCAACAAACAACGATCCCCTTTTTACCCGTTTCACAAATTTCCTACCTCGTTACTGATACAGTCGGACCCTGATTTAACGGGATGCTCGGATTTTGCCGGGTAAATCGCGTCGGGGTGCCCAGTATATCGGGGTCAAATACTGTTAATTTCCTATTTCGGGGGAAGATTATCCTCCAGGTAAATCGGGGTCCGACTGTATCTTTATTTACGGGTTACTTTTAATTACCTCATTACTTTTAGCTAGGTATGGATACTAAATCTGATACTATAAATGTAGAAGATATTAACTGTTGGGGTTCAGTGCCCTCCCCTCAACCCAGTCTCGGGTTAGATTCTGGTAAGTGGAATTAATGTCTGGAATGGCATTCATTTCAATTATTAAATTCTAACATGTTGTATCGACTCAACGTCATGTTTCACCGACGGAAGTACATGATCGGCTGTTTCTTTGAATTGTTCATACGGACACAGTGTCAGGCGTCTCAACTGTTTCTGTCTACTGTGTATTCAATATCTCTATCTAATATCTATCTCTCTACTAAATCTCTATTATCTCTCTACTAAATTCTCTATCTCTCTATTCTCAGTAAAGAATACAGTGGTGACAGATAATCTAGTGATACATGAGATAGGAACACCACCCACAACCCCCGACATGTCATACCTACCAGAAGGTATCGATTAGTTTTCATTCCCTCCTGGTCCAATTGTGTTAAATTATTGACCTCTAATGGGGACCCCTTATCTCCCCTTTCACTCACTCCTAACACCTGCAACAGAGATCACAACTGAGTTGGAACCAGCAAGGGGAGGAGGGGAGGGACAGTACTTTCAGACCGATACCCAACTGAACAGCAAGATTGCAGTATGGTGTGGGAGCATTGCCAAGATAACTGCTGATGCGTGTGTGCTGCCCTGTACAGAGTTGCTGAGGGCCCGGCAACCAGCCCAGAGTAGGGCTGTATTTAGGGGGCAGCAGGAACTCCAACAAGACATCTTCAACACATTTCGTAAGTTGGTCGTTGTGTCAGGTGACTCAAACATTGTTAGTATGGTTACTAGGGGGGTGGTTACTAGGGGGTTTGTTTTGGGGAAAACTAACACTGTGTTTGTAGGTTGCACTAACACTCTGTTTTATGTTTAGGATGTACGACTGGGGATGTGAAGATGTACAAAACTACCACTTTACCTTACAAGTAGGTGTACCCCCCCCCCCCCCCCCGGTGTACCTTACCAGTAGGTGTACCTTGGTAGAGGGTAGAGGGATGTGTTTACAAGTAGGTGTACCTTGCTCGACCCTGTTTCACCGCGTCCCGCAAATTTAAAGGAGGGTTAGAACCACCTTGTTCCTAGTGTTATCAACCACTGAGTCTTCTCTGTAGTTCCCACATTGTCCCACATTTCAGATACGTTATGCTCACACCGGGACCCAAATACACCACTAAATACGAGTCAGCTTCTGAAATTACCCTCGTTTCATGCTACAAAAACGCACTGATCCTCGCCTTGTAAGTGTTTTACTGTTCTTCTGACCTATATCGGATATCCCCAATTGATCATTGTTATAACGCACAGGGAGCATGGTTTGGAAACTCTGGTTATTGGGAGGATACATACTGAAGCAAAGGGATATCCTAACGCATCGGCTGTCAATATTGCACTACGTAAGTGGGTTGTAGTGTGGTTAAGTGACTTTTGTCATTATACATTAGGTACATTTATTATGCATTGTCCAATGGACAATTTGGACATTATCCATGACTGAACAATCAATGGCCAAATGCATCACATGATGGCAGAAAATGAGACATGTTTTCTGAGCGCGGTCCCCGAACGTTTCATTTGCATGGCACGTCGCGCGCAGTGTGGGAAAATTCTGTATTTTCCCGGTGTGAAATAGCGCTGACAAGCGACAAAGAGTTCCTCATTAACACAACGTCCCCCTCCCCCTGGTAGGTGTGACGCGTTTATTCCTGGAGCAACACGGGGATCTTTTTAAGAAGATTTGTTTCGTATTGGAGACATCACATGACTTGGTAGGTAGGAATACTACTGTCTTTTTGCCAATATATTATGTTCATACTATTATTAACATTAAATAAAGCACAATTGGAATGGTGCCAGCAGTGTGCAACTGTATTGCCGAGTATTGCAAACAATCTGAGGTGCACCATTGCCCATAGTTACCAGAGCAGGTTGCACGTGCAAGATGGTTCATCATGGGTTGGCCACATTGATGCCTGAGTGAGATCGAGGTCGCGCAGCGACCGAGATCGATCTCACATCTAGGCCTCCGGCGCGTTATTGATTTTAGAGCAAACTTTTTCAAAGACCTGGCTGCAAGGAACTACTGAACCGATTTGCATCTCGTTTGTTGCTCCTGGCAGACAATTGTCTCTAGTTTCACGGAAAATACCCGCGAGTATCAGCATTTGAGGAATAGTGGGTCAAAATTGACGCTAAACATGAGCAATTCTTTAAAGACCTGGCTGCAAGCTCCTACTCGGTCCTGGGACAATCTGCGGGTACTGGGGGAATCGTCATGGCCTTGTGAGTACGGGAAAATACCCGCCGATTCATCACGATGCGAAATGAGGCCATAATTGACCTTTGAGTAGTGCTAGGTCAGCTAAAAAGGTCTCCAAAAACGGTCTATCACGCGCGATCTGCTGAAAACGTGCTTTATATCGCGCGCACGTGAGTTCTTGCTCTCAACGGGCCGGCATCCTATTATTCGCGGAGCGAGAATAGGATGCGATGGATCCAACATCATGGGAACAAGCCCACAATTCTGCACGTGCATCTGTTTACCCTTTACGTTATGCTTTCGTTACGATCAAAATTGTTTCTTGCAACATGCACAGCTGGGGCAGCTGCCCTGGCTATATGGTGGGCCTACCGACGAGAGGACAAGGATGAGCCCAAGGATGACCTAACCATAACAGAAATTGAGAAATCCAAGGAGATTATTGAGGATACTGCCTTGGTAGAAGATGTTGCGGAGTTCACGGAGACAGAAGAAGTGACCATGATGGAAGATGAAATCGACATGCCAGGATCCGAAGGAGAAGACGATATTGACATGTCAGGATCCGAAGAAGGAGAGGATGTTGGAGGCATGTCCCGAGGTCAAAGCATGCTATCCCTCTCCACTTCTACCACCCTGTGTAATAGCAGAGACAGGATGATGGGATCCATGGGCCTCATTATTGAGGAAGAGGAAGAAGAGGACTCGGATGAATATGTATATGAGGAAGGTGAAATCCTGGTGATTTCAGATAGTGAGGACTCTGAAGAGAAAGGAGAGATTTCGGAGGCAGAGAGTGAAGGAGAGGTGAAAATAAATGAGAATCTGAATGTGGAGGTTCTGACACAGAATGTGGAGGTTCGTGAAGAAGAGCCCAGGTACACTTTCAACGGGAAGTATCTTCCCTCCCCCACCTCCAAGGCAGATGACCTATGCCGAGTTTCGATCGCTCGCGATAGAAGCCGAGTGGCAGGAGGCGCTGGCACATGCCATGCGTATTCCTGATATGAGTGAATACTGAATTTTAGAATTTGACTTTTTATTTGAGATTTTATTGTAAGACGTGTAATGTAAAAACAACTGTATAATGTATATTTTCACTTTCACTCTAACCCATGTAAAAACTGCTGTTTTAATTTTTCATAACGCTTCATTGGAGCTATTATACAGTCGGACCCTGATTTATCGGGATGCTCGGGGTAAAGGATTTTGCCCGGTTAATCGGGATACCCGGTATATAATCGGGGTGACCGGTATATTGGGGTGATATACCGTTAATTTCCTAATTAGGGGGACTGCATATCACGTGGTTGTGTAGTAGCTGTGGTTAGCTGCCCCCTCTCATGCAAAAGGTCCTAGATTCAAATCTCGGTCAGTGTCCCGACCAGTGTGTGACTGTAGCGGGTAGCCTTACGGTTGTGCTGTCTGGCGCCGAGACCCCACCTGAGCGCACTGTCTCGCGCTCAGATTATTTGAGAATCAAACGGGGTATGGCGCCGCCATACAGCGTTTGTGTGACAATAATCGGACGATGGGAGGTAAAGTTCTTGTCATAACTCCGTACCTTCTGTTTTCAGATGCACTATCAAGAGCTGATGCCGATATATTTTCCTCGCAACAGTACTGACTACATCTACCAATCCGTGTTACCAGCTGGGTGCAACTGGGGTGCATACGGGGAACCCATGAGAACAGGCCAGGACGGTTACATTCGTGCACAGTGTGAGTTACAATGGGTGTGAAGCAGCCAGGTGTGTGTAGCTGTTTTTTGTAACACGTTCTCTATCATTATAGGGAGTACATCAGAAAAGTCTCTAGCGAGGACCCTCAAAATTACTCGAACTGACTTCGCCACAATGCGTGATGACCCAGACAGTGCCCGTCAACTCGACCAGGAACCTGACATGTAAGGGAGCTTTTAGTTGTACACCGGGGTGCTGCAGGAGAGAGGGTCCCTGTAATTCTATAGAATCAGATAGCGCTACCTGAGATCTAGCTCTATGTGTTCTAATGTTATTTCCGTTTTTCAGTTACAGCCAGCTGTTAAAGTGGGCCCGAACTGAAGACCTGACCCGGGTAGCAATGTGTCGGGCTGTTTACCAGAGTGGGTACAACACTAACGGACAGGCTATTGTTATTGTTGTTGGACAGCACTTTCCCATTCACCTCCCCCTTCACATTGTGGAATCTTATTATGTACAGGTTAGTACTTTTGAAACGTACAATAATTTAAATTTGATGTATTTTAGATGCGAGACTTTTGTGCTATAGCTGAAGAGCAGCCATGATTGCACGCACGGCTCTGATCGTTTTACATCTCTCTAAATTTGTAGTACCTACTGTCGGACCCCGATTTAGTCGCAGGAATTGTTTCCCCCGATATAGGAAGTTAACATTATTTGAACCCGATTTAGTGGCACCCCGATTTAGTGGCAGGATTTTTCCCCTGCCCTATCTGGCGCCGCGACCCATCTGAGCGCACTGTCGATTTGAGAATCAAATGGGGTATGGCGCCGCTCATACAGCCCCTGCCCGGGTGAATGCAAGTCTGCTCCTTCATAAAACTTTCATCTCACGCTTCGTTGATTCAACAGAGGAAATGATAAACACACATTGTGGCGCGCAATTACTCGCTGATAACACTTCCCACTATCACCTGAAACCACTTTGGGCGCCCTAAAGCCATGCCATTGCTATGAAGTGGTAGAACGTCTTCCAAGCATGAAACTATTGTCACACTAGTGACTCGAGTTGAGATGCGGTTAAAGTTGAAGCACTTGGTAACCAACTGTGGTCTACTAAGCAACTGCCTTGGTTGCCATAGCAACTGTCTTGGTTACCATAGCAACTGTTTTGGTTACCATAGCAACTGACTTAGTTACCTTAGTAACCAACATCACATCAGCCAAAAAATGCTTTTTGAGCAATGAGCACAAAATTCATCAGGAAATTCAGTTTTGAAGCTTATTCATCAATCTTAAATCAATTTGTGGCAGGGAAACACCGCATTATGAATACATAATGCAATAATTCTTGTTTCTCCCGAGGATGCCACTAAATCGGGGTCCGACTGTACATTCTTGAATGTTGAGAGCTGTTGAGAGCTGAAGACTCCAGAAAGGAGAGACCCGCAGTATAGTGAGAAGATAATTACCAGCTCACAATTATACATCTTCAGGTGCTGGATTCGATCACAACAAAACCCTACTGCCTCGTGTATTTCCACACATGTTGCACGGGGAGAAGACGAGATTTAGAGTTCCTCCAGAGACTACTTAACAACTGTCCATCAAGATACCAGAGTAACCTTACTAATGTGTATAGTGTACACGCTTCAACAATACATAAGGTTGGTTAATTTTCATGTGTCCAAATATGAACAGATCAACTGCCAACTGCCGCCGACCCCGGACCCGATCTGAGATTTGAGATTCAAAACAGGGTCTCATGGCGACGCCAGACAGAGTCTGTAAATGTAATCCACCTGTTTAACATCCCATATTATCCCAGTTGCAATCGTGGATGCTATTTCTGAAGTTAAAGGATTTGAGGAAGAGGACTACGGAGTTGAAAACACTGGATATGTTATTTAAATCTCTTCCGAGAGAGCAACTTCAGATACCCTCGTTCATTATTGACTATGAAGTATAGTAGTGTCACGTGATACAGTATATATCGTGTGGACTATTATTATTAGTGTTTTGCCTTTTGGTACTATATATGGTCAGATATTGGTGAGAGATATGTGACGTTTTAAGTTGGCTGTTGAGAGAGTTTATTCCCAGTTTATTCGTTTTTAGCCAGCTTTATCAATTTTTACACGCTTTTATGGAACATTTTAATTGTTATGTGGTCCGGGCTGATCAATGTGC
Organism: Hormiphora californensis; assembly: GCA_020137815.1. Lineage (NCBI taxonomy): Eukaryota > Metazoa > Ctenophora > Tentaculata > Cydippida > Pleurobrachiidae > Hormiphora > Hormiphora californensis. The sequence continues at coordinate 2,066,584 of CM035352.1, forward strand.
TTACGAGTTTTTTACGAGATATTTCAGTTATATTATTATTAATACACGGTCGCTTGTAGTGGGAAAACGGTAATGGAAAACGAAGATACAGTAAGCCGACGCGCAACCGTGACCAATCAGGGCGCTAGTAAGTGCTGACACATGAACTTTTTGCCGCGCGCTATGCACCGTGCGCGTCTCCTTACTGTATTTTCATTACGGTAATTTGACTACAAGCAGCACTGTTAGTGATTTCCTTTTATTCCTCTCTTTGATTTCTGTAAAAAGTTTCTGTTTACCAATTGATTACATTTGACATGATGAAATCCATTGTTTTTTAATTACTCGACATGGAACTGTCTGGTGGCGCCCATGCTTTCATTCTCTGAAATCTATGTGGCATGTGCTGTGTTAGATACGGTCGGCTCCTGTCAGGCCAATGCTCTGACCACAGTTCTCGCGCGCTCCGAGAATGGGTCAGGCCAATGCTCTGACAGGTCGGCTCTTGTTGAGTAACAAGTCGGCTCCCCAGACAGAAATGAACATTATGAGAACCGACCCGATCTGAGAATCAAAACGGCGCCGCGCTGTCAGAGCATTGGCCTGGCCCATTCTCGTTTCTCTCGCGGAGCGTGCGAGAACTGTGGTCAGAGCATTGGCCTGACAGGCGCCGCCAGACAGGCACACTGGATGGTAGGAATTTACCTTGCATCAAAAGGGACTATGATTCATATCCGGCCAGATCTGTCAGTGTCAGTGGCTGGGAGTGGTCCCGACCCCGATTTTGACTTGTTGATTCTGACAGGGCGCTCAGACCCGATCTGAGCGCACTGTTAAAACGGTGTCTGGCGCCGCGCCACCAGACAGCTTTTCTTTGATCGTTAGTGTCAAACCACGATTTACCGGAACCTCGATTTACCGGACCCCAAAATTAGGATACTCAATTTCACCGTGCATCTCTATTTATTATGAACGCGTACGGCCGTACAATAACCCTTCCCTTCCCCCGAGCAGTCCGGTAAATCGAGGTTTGGAAAATGAATAAATAAAACGCTGAATTTATCACATCATTAACATTTCAAATTTCAATCGATTGTCATTTTAGTTGCATTGACAGGTGCATTGATAAATATAAAACACGGCTAACACTTCTTTAATTCACAGTCTGAACCTTAACCAGAAGAAGACAACCTAGCTTCGTTACAATTGTACTTTAACTTATACTCAACAATTCGTTACAGTAATTTTAGTAAAAGTCATGTAAAACTGGTCTTTGCCTTGGTACAAAAGATAACAAAATTCTGTTAGTGCTAGGGTCACAAGTTTTGCAGCTGCAAATGCAGATCAATAATCTAAGTCGAATTCATGTAATAAGGATGGGGGATCAGTTGCACTACTGAATGTCTGTGTACGAGGCAAATCTTCGTCTAACAATGAATCATAAAACTCCTGATTTGGTCCACCACCTACACGCTGATCGTCCACCATTGCCACGTCATGATTTCTCGCCCTCAGTATACTCTTTAGTGTGCCCCTTCTGTAACGCTTCCTCCACGTCAAGTCATCAAAGAGTGCCAAAGAGTTGCTCATATAACTTTTATCTGGAGAGGGAGAGGGAGAGTTATAAAGAGGTACCTTTGGGTCCGCACAGACTGATCAAGTCGCGTGCTGTTCAAACGTGATCAAGTCACATGGACTGAGCAGATCTAATCAGCTTGGGACACAAAAAACTTTCAACGACAAGGAACAATGTGTGATCAGTCTGTGCGGGTCCTTTATGTTGTCTATTTCTACCGTTTCTCTCACTCTCTTCCACTCTCTTTCTCTCCCCCTCTATGCCCATAAGGCGTGTGCGTGTGTCACTCCGAAACCTTGAGTATACTGACCTCGGCAGGCATAAACTTTGCAGCACGGATCCAGAGGGTCTTGTAGTATCACTGGGTCTGGACAGTTAGGTCTGTTGTGTAGTAGACACCGCTGTCGACACCTTAACCCGCCCTGAAAATGTGGTTTTGAGGTCGTTGTTGGGTCCTTGCAACCCCTGTGTGATACGGCACACGCCCCTCGAACCTTTTCTAAACGCGAAAACGGTTCTGGCGGATGCTACACAGGGCATTAAAAACAAGCAAACAAACCAACAAACAAACAAACACGCAACTTTACCTGATAGCAATAGCAGATAAGATTACAGCCCATATCAAACTCTTCGCCATGCCGATAAAACTTGCCCTGGTAGTAACAGGTGAACTTCGTATCTGAGGGGGGGGAGGAGGTTAAACGTGATGTAGGGTCAGAGGGGCCTGTAAGACAGTAATATCATATCGAGAAGGGTCCTATTATACATAGTGTGGTTAACTGCCACTGGCATGGGTATAATATGATGGATAGACGAGGGAGCCGAATCTTAGTTACAGTAGTTTATAGAAGCTCTATCTGTCTATTATCTGTCTATTATCTGTCTATTATCTGTCTAGATATAAACTCACAGATGCAAGATACAGGTGTGAGAGTTGTAGGATCGTACCACATGGAGCTACACGTAGCACACTTGTACTGAGCACACTGGGCACGGGAGTACGCGTCACACTTTTCTCCTGTCGAGAGAAAGGTAGTCAAGTACCTCCAACCTAAATAATACTTAGGAACCGACCGACACAAGTAATCAACCAATCAGAACTCGTTATTTAGGTCACGTGACTGGTTTTCAGCCAATCAGGGACCAGTATTTCCTGATTCGGTCGGTGAGATCAATGCTCTGACAGAGCAGGATCCTTACTTCGACAGCTGTTCCGTACGCAGTACACCTCAGGGAGATTGTTGGGACAGTTCACAGTCACTCTAGGTCTTCTGTGTGAGGGGTCAGGGGGGTTCAGTCGGACACACCGAATATCCGTTACCCAGGGTAGGGCCCTCGTTCCTTTTATCTCCACGCCTGCAAGGGAATAGGGAATATAAAAAATAAGGATTAAGGAAGCACCATGTTAGGGAGCTATATAAGGAACTAGGGGAAGTTTCAGTAAACTGTGAAATGGATTAAAATTTAACTATTCTACCCTTCCGATACAGAAAGAATTGACAGGCGAAGTTACCACGTACGATTGAATGCGTCGCGGAGTTAAAATACAACAATAAAACACATTTCATAGTTCATACCTTGCTCATCTACGCACCAGCACTCTTTGGTACGAATATTGCACTGACGAGGGTAGTATTCACCAGTATCATCGCACTAGAAATGATGATAGAACAATGGGTGAAAGATAGTATGGGGAGAAAGGGATCAGCGGGAGAAATAAATAAACAACGTATCGGCAGTTACTGTACTGCAGGAACCGACCGACACAAGTAAACAACCAATCAGAACTCGCTATTTAGGTCACGTGACTGGTTATCAGCCAATCAGGGACCAGTATTCGGTCGGTTCCTGCTGTACTGGACAGTCTAGTGGACTGATAGGAAGTTTTCCGTACCTGTACAATTGAATAGAGGGATACTGGATAAAAGCCCTGGTAATCTTCCGCTGCTTCGATCTCCATCTTCTGGGTCCTTACACAGGGCGGATCATCTACACAAAGAGATAACGTTTAGATTTATCAATTATTGGTACTACCAATGGTAGTCATATTTAACGAGATATCTCACAAAAGACTGCATTACTCTTCGACGCGAACTGGGCCAATGGATAACTTACATCTGCACGTTTTAGACTGGTCCGATCTATTGAACATCTCACTAATTACAGTTCCATTGAAGGGGTCCACACACCAGCACTGCTGCTTGTGGCACTGCTTCAGTTGATACCTGGATGAGTGGTGTGATCATGAGTAGTAATGACAAGTATCTCAATTCTCAATACACTGAAAAATGTCATCATTTTACTTTTCTGTGTCCTCCACATCACACTTCACAAAGTACTCTGAACCGAGAATCAGCTGGTTGTGCCGCTTTTCAATACAAGACAGAGGTGCCAGATCTATAGGGGATGGGTTGATGATGGTGAGAGAGGGGGATAAACTTTATCATAAAGAGATAGAGATGGAGAGACAGACAGAGACAGACAGACAGAGACAGACATAAAAATTACAGAGACAGGCAGAAACAGAGAATAGAGATGCAGAGCCAACTTGATAGGAGGGAATGATGTGAGACGTGAGACATACTGATAAAGCAGATTGCACTGTCCTCTTCAGCTTCCTCTGGGAGCCTCCTGGACTCCTTACAGATACAGGATCCCCCGTCACACACGGTGTACCCACATCCTAGCTCACCAACTGGTAATTCACTACCTGCAATCAATTACACACTTCATAATATTGTTTGCAAGACCCTCAGCCCCCTAGCCCTACCTGGTAGATCGCGGTAGACCCCAGTCCCTCAGCCCCTGTCAGGCCAATGCTCTGGCCACAGTTCTCGCGCGCTCCTTATTTGAGAGAAATGAGAATATGGTCATGTCAGGCCAATGCTCTGACAGCTCGGCCCCTTATAGCAGTCCTACCTGGTAGTATTTCCCCGGTATGAGGTTCAACACACTGGCATGTGAAGGCAGTATAGCATTGCATCAGTTTGTAGGCGCCATCCTTCCCACACTCAGATCGGTAACAATTTTCAGGGTACTCAAACCGATCTAACAGGGAGTTGGGAGTGTTGGGAGTGTCTCATTATATCGACTCGATAACCGACATAATTCTGTAATAATCATTGTAATAATCATATCCAAAATAAACATACGGATCAGGGTCTAATGATAATATATAATTACATGATACAGATAAGTTAAACTTATCATTTAATGATACTGTCCCATCTTTCGACTTTCCGTATGTTTAATCAGGCTATGAAGCTATGGGGTAAATAATATGATATTGATATGATGAAACGAAATTTACTCACATAGATCTGGATTAAATATCGGAGGGCAAGCCTCATCTCTATCGACCTGGCAGCTTGTCCTTGTGTCCAAATTGTATCCACATATCATCTCAGAAAACTAAATGGAGTGAGGCGTTAATTATTCGTGAGTGATGAGGTGTTAATTACGTATCGATTAAGTGTTAATTAAGTATTAATTAGATGCTAATTAGATGCTTGTTATAATGTACCTCAGTAAATGTCCGGAAGGTGTTAGGTATGTTTCTACCACTGTCCACAAACACACAGAAACACACGTCCCCTGAACACTGCCGAGGGTAGAAGTTCCCCACAGGGTCACAGCTCAGCGTCGTCTAAAGAGGGAATCCATGGTTACCACAACTTGAATATGTATCCATAGTTACCACAACACGAATCTGTATCCATGGTTACCACAACACGAATCTGCAATCATGGTTACCATGCCATCTCTCCTAGTTACCTGGGCCTGGCAGGGTGTGGGAGGGTTAGTGGGTATAACCTCTATATGACCCTCCTCGTCACACACATATCGTCCTTTGTTGCCGAACGAGTTAGGAAGTATTGCACCCGACCTATAAATAGTAACATGGATTATAATAACGAGTGGGAGGGTGGAGTTGTAATTTGTTTAGGGATCTACATCTCTGAGGTAACCTTCTAAAATAGGCACCACGTTTTATTGGGCAAACCTGACATTTGAACAAACCAACATTATCTACAATCTTGATCTACCGAACCCTCACAGAGCACGTTCTCTTTGTAAAATATAGTGCGGTGTGAGTCGACCTGACACAAATCAATGCACACTTACGTAACGTTTACACAGAAGCATGTATCATCTTTACGGCACTGGTTGGGTGCAAAGTTTCCATTGTCAGCGCATTCCAGGACCCTGGCACACTCTTGTTCGGTTGATGGAAGGACTAGTCCATCTCTATACTGATTTGGACACACCCTCTGGTTGTGTCTGGAATATGGAGTTTGGAAAAAAGAAGGAAATAGGTTATATCAACCTTATAACAATAATAATGTGATTCCACTTGGTTACGAAATGACCCTTCGCGCCGGCAAGGGAGGGGTAACTTCGTTACCCAAGTTCTAGTACCTGGTACAGAGAGAACGATCATCAAACTTGAGTTCACAATAGGGCATGGAACCACTCTGCTCTGTTCCGAAGATTGGGAATCCAGAGTCAGCATAGACACAGTAACAGACCCCACTTGAGCAGTCGGGGGTGGGGTACCATCCCTCCTCTGTGCATTTCTCAACTCCCTCCAGCTACAAATAGTAGTGTTATAAAGGGGGAACAAGAGGGGAGATGGGGAGGGAGAGAAGAAGAGGTGGAGCAGTCGGGGGTGGGGTACCATCCCTCCTCTGTGCACTTCTCAACTCCCTCCAGCTACAAATAGTAGTGTTATAAAAGGGGGAACAAAGAGGGGAGACGGGGAGGGAGAGAAGAAGAGGGGGAGCAGTCGGGGGTGGGGTACCATCCCTCCTCTGTGCACTTCTCCACTCCCTCCAGCTACAAATAGTAGTGTTATAAAGGGGGAACAAAGAGGGGAGAATAGCGGAGAACTGTATGAGAACTGAGAAGGGGGGGGGGAGGGGGTAAAAAGGAGGGAGGGTGTGAGTAGTGGGAAAACTGTGAATTTCAAGGTGACCCACTTCTCTGGGCACTACAACTCTGGCTACTACAATTCTGGCTACTACAACTCTGGCTAGTAGCCACAGTTGTACACAACTCTGGCTACTAGGAGTGCATCTCTGGCTACCAAACGACCCCGCCTATGTATGCAACAGAACACCGACTCATTAGGTGATAGGTAGCTAGGTACACACTACGACGCATTAATATACACGAGTTAGGTAATAGGTTATTGGTTTGCTGGATAAAGTACTGATAAGTTGAGAACATGGTGATTGCTTCCAGGCCAACCCCAAGGAATCGAATCCCGCCACTACAGCAACCTCCGCACCTAACAACACCAAGAGCTCTGACAACAACAGCGGAAAGACCGAGACCCTCCGTCGGCCGTCTACTAAGATAGTAAACGTGGACAGCGGATACTCGCCAGAAACGATGACTGATGCAAATGTCACATAGCTGTTACAGTTGTACTTCCGGGTAACATCACGTGATTAATGTACTTCCGGGCCAGCCAAACGGAGTACATAGCGCGACGATTAATGTACTTCCGGGCCAGCCAAACGCAACGGTCTGTCAATTGCCCAATTACTTTTTATCTCCTCTCGCTCGATTTTCTGGAGAAAGGATATAAGGTCTAAATCCTCACTATAACCCCAAATTAGTGTGAGGCTCCCTCCGAAGTTCTTGGTACCCCAAGTCTCGTCTTCTCCATTCTCCTGTCCGAGGACTGCTGACCTGTCTTTGGTACAGGTACCGAGGCGAAGTTCGATCGTAGCGCTTCCTTCTTAGTTTGTCTAGAATGACCAAGTCCAGTTTTAAGCCTGGATGGGGTTTTGTCTGTCGTATGTGAAATCCCAGAGAAATATGTTAGTAGCTCGTTCTCATCTCAAGCACGGTTCTGCATAGTTGGCTTCCACCCACTTTGATTCAGCAGGGAATCCGTAGTCATTGCACATTCCCCAGTGTGTTGTAGGGCGGCAGCAGAGACGGGCACAGCTACAGCTACTCGATTCGTGTCTGTGCTGTCTAGTCTCCGTTGGAGAGTTTCGCGCGAATACGTTTGGATTGTTCCACCCGACTCGTTGTGTTCGTTAAAGATTACGCACTTCCAGTCCACTTCCTTGCTCTTTCTCTTATGGCAGCTTTGATCCAGTTCGTGCGAAGGGCTTGATCCTGGGCAGCAAATAAATCGGTTCGGTATATTGTGAGGCTTCTATTTTGTTGAGCCAGGCCCAGGTCGAAATCCAGGGTGTCCATTCCCCCTTCTCAGTCTGCGTTCAGGATCTGCCATGTAACACTTTGTCTTCCATTTCTCTACAAGTTCCGCCTCTAATCTTTTCCCTTCAGGGATTCTGCGTCTTCTGGAAGGTCCAGTTAGCATATCCTCAGTCTGCATTCGCGTGTGGAGGGCACGTATCCTGGGGGTCCGTAGGAAGTGTGAAGAATGTCACGAGTCCTTGTCTCTCCTTGCACAATGGAAATCTTCAATCCGCTGGAGGCCCTTCCTCCCAGTTTCATGCTGACATAAGTCGGTCAACGTCACGTTGTTTCTGATGACTCCTCTTCTCAGGATCTTCCTAGAGTAATCATATCTAGTCCACTGGCTTCGGAAGTGGACCAGTCCAGTATTCCGGCACCGTAAGTATCACAGGTATTGCCCCAGTGGTGATTGCAGGATGAGGGGTTCTTGCCTTGCAGGTCGAGGAACAACAGTTCTTGACTCTTCCGAGTGTTATTCTATTTTGACCTTAGCTTTCATTTTCTTGATGTAGAATGCGGTCAACCTCCAGGATGCCGAGACGGGGTGGGGGGTACTTATAGCATCCATCTGCCACCTCGGGTATTCTGTCTCCACTCGGTAGGCTTATTCCCTGCATCCGACTTCTGACTCCATCTACTATGTATAGGGCTCCGATTTGGAAGACCAAAGGACATGTTGATGTCAGTGCTAAATTCTCAGGGACTGCCAAGAGTGTGGAGGTCATCTTTTTGAGCTGGCATACAGGCTTAAGGTCGTCCAGGTATAGGCGGTGGTTAATCTAATATCGGATCTAGAGCTTTTGGGTAGATATGGTGTAGCCCTTCCTTGGTTAGTTAGGGAGATGGACAAGGGGACAAGCCGAAAATAAAGGAATCGGGAGACGGCGTCTCTTGGGAAGAGGCCCTCTCTTAGTGTATTGGGCACAGGAAGAGAGAAGCGACGGAGAGAGAGAGAGAGAGAGAGGAGACGAGATGAGAGACGAAGCGAGAGCGAGCGGCTGCGCGATGAGAGCTGTTAGCGGCGAGCGCGCGAGCGCGAGCGAGAGCGCGCGCGCGCGGCGCGGCGCGCGCGAGCGCGCGAGCGCGCAGCGCGCGCGAGATGCAGGGGTAGGCCCACCCACAGCGGAGAAAAAGGGCAAAGGAACGAAAGCGGAACAAAGAGAGAGCAGAGAGAGCGAGAGCCCGAGCGAGACGAGAGAGAAGAGCGAGAGAGAGATGAGAGAGAGAGAGAGAGCGAGAGAGAGAGAGAGAGGTATGATAAGAAACAAGAAAAAAACAAAAACAAAAACCTAATAAATGGAACAAGTAGTTTAATATAATTATCAGACTGATACTCTCTCTCTCTCTCCTTCTCTCGCCTCTTCTTCTTCCTTCCATCTCTCTCTCTCTCTCTCTCTCTCCTCTCTCTCTTCTCTCTCTCTTTCTCTCTCTTTCTCTTTCTCTCTCTCTCAGGTAGTATATATAAACCACAGTAAACCACAGTTAAAATCAATTCAATTCTCGTTCAGCAACATCGACTATCCTCTTCGTACATTATGCAATTCAAACACCCTGACACTGGTCTCCGACCTTTGAGTTTGTTATGCGCAATTTGCCAGGACGCTATTGATAATGTTGAAACCCCGCTCGCGGTTACCATTTGTAACCATTACTTTTGTGCAACTTGTTTGTTGCAATGGCTGTTGGTTCGGAGTGAGACGTCCAACTGTCCCTACTGCCGAACGAAGGTCAATCGCATCCGACTGGTTAGTTTCTTTTCTCAGTAAACAAAAGTAATTGTTTAGTAATTTGCAGTTAAGTTTGATTTTTTTTGATAAAGCAAACCGCCTGTACATTTTCACGTATCGCGCGCTACCAAGTTCAATTCATGCTTTAAGGCAGCGGATTACGGGGGCCACTATCGGTTTGCTTTCTAAATCAGATTTGATTTATTCATTTCTATCATTGCTCCCATCTTCAGGCGAGCTATGGGAAGTACCCTCATTGCACGGACGCGGGGAAGCTTCGTTTAATAAATGCTTATAGTTTTGAAAGAGTGAATGGTACATTTGGGATTATTAGAGAGCTTGAAGAGGGAGAGTTTGAAGAGGGAGTTTATGGTACCCATGGTTAGAGTTGATGACACCATTCACCTCACCTCTAGATGTGGGCGGCGTGGTGTCACCTGACTACTACCATCGGAGGTGGTTACAGGCTATTAGAGAGAATAGAGATGAAGTCGGAGCAGATGTGTTGCATAGTATATACGAGGGAGAGAGAGTGTTCAATGAGGGCGAGAGAGAGAATGAGATAGGGAGCGAGAGTGAGCGAGATGTTGAGATGGTAGAGACAGACCAGAGTGAACAGCTGAGTGATACTGAGGATGAACAATTGAGTGATAGTGATGGAGAGAGTGTTATATTATTGTTATTATTATTATTATTATCATTATTATTCTATGGATTTCTTCCACAAAAAAAAATCTTGCATTCGTGTTCTTTGTTTGACGCAAACACACACACACACACAACAACTGTAACAGCTATGTGACATTTGCATCAGTCACGTGTTCAACTGTAACAGTCACGTGACCTGACTGTTTCAAAGGGGTTGAAATTCACAGTTTTCCCACTACTGGTGTGGACTGTGGATAGGAACATAAATCATTGTTCTAGGTTTGGTGATCCTACCTCGCATTTCGTTTTCTCCCTGATAATAATCAGCTCCTTGTCTCCATCTTCATTACAGGTAAATGTCCCCTTCGCTCCACTCGTCTCATGTTTCAAATCCCCCGTTCTCGGGTTGATGCACGTGCAAGTATCACCCTCACACTCCATCTTCCTGAAGTTACCCTCCCCATCACACTCCTTATCCCACACACACCCCGGTAACATGTCAAAGGAGTTGGTAATGTCGAAATAGTATAACCGACACGCCTCCTCTTTCGCCCTCTGACAGTGGCCACGGGTGTCAAACTGCCTACTGCAAGCCGTACTTCCCCGAGTCATGGTGCCGGCTATTATTTTCCCCGTATCAACATACACACAGGCACAGAATCTACCAAAGCACTGAGTTTCTCGATAGTAGTTCCCATCGCAACGCAACTGGTATTGGGACCTACACCTCTGAGGGAGGGAGTGAGACGTTGTATTGGGAGCAACTGGTATTGGGACCTACACCTCTGAGGGAGGGAGTGAGACGTTGTATTGGGGGCAACTGGTATTGGGACCTACACCTCTGAGGGAGTGATCAGACGTTGTATAATTGGGGGCAATTAAAAACTTTAAACTCTCTCTCTCTCTCTTGTGCACTTACTGATTTCCTGAGGGCCACATCACAGTGGACCTGGAAGGAGAGTCCGGTAGATCCAGGTATCCGGGTACCTGTATCTGAATCCAAACACCAACACACCTCCCCACTACACTGCTTAGACTCATACCTGTCGTTATAGTGTTGCACGTTAGTGTTGCACGTTAGTGTTGCACGTTAGTGTTGCACGTTTTATTAAGATCATACAGGCCAGGTGAATCAATGCATAATCATACTACTATTCATGATGAAACTAACTGATACCAATTGTTTCTGTATTACCGTTCATCAGAGAGGCATTTGAGGGAGTTTAAACAGCCGTCTTTGAATCTCCACTCACTAGTTTGGGAGTTGAACTCCCTCTTACACTTGTTGAACAACTCTACAATACAGTTTCCTGGCGGGGGAATGTACTGGGGAGATTCAAGATTACAAATAAAACTGCGTGTGCCGTGCACAAAATACTAAATAAGGTACAATTAATTATCCTATACCTCTATCATCCTTGATCCTGGGACACAAGTGGTCCGGTGTGTCCTCCGAGAAGGGAATGTACAGCCCGCTATCTGTATACACACACTGACTAACACCTCCAATAACCTGGGGATGTGTGTAACCATTTAGATGCAAATACTCAGGTGTAACCAATTAGATGTAACGGCAACATTGTTACCGTGGTTACCATTGTTACCGTGGTTACCATGGTTACCATGGTTATTGGTTACCATACATCACGTAGGGTGCGCTCACCACAACTGTTATACCTGATACGCATAGAAGCCTCCTGTATAATCACACTCAAGGATGTTCTGTTGGAGGCAGGCAGTGGGTGGTTGGCACTGACTCTTAGTGGCAGTGTTGTTGTCGTGACAGGTGAGCTGGCACTCTGGGCCCATTGAACCTGATACCATTGTACCATCGGACCGGTGTATACACCTGACAGAGAAAATTAATCAGACTGTCCCTGACAGAAAGAGTTTACAAGACGCATATATCCCAAAAGTTTCTTAGAGATAAGGAGGTCAAAGTGGGAAAGTTTCTTATAGATTATGAGGTCAAAGTGGGAAAGTTTCTTAGAGATAAGGAGGTCAAAGTGGGAAAGTTTCTTAGAGATAAGGAGGTCAAAGTGGGAAAGTTTCTTAGAGATAAGGAGGTCAAAATGGGAAAGTTTCTTAGAGATAAGGAGGTCAAAATGGAAAAGCTTCTTAGAGATAAGGAGGTCAAAGTGGGTAAGTTTCTTAGAGATAAGGAGGTCAAAGTGGGACAAGTTTCTTAGAGATAAGGAGGTCAAAGTGGGAAAGTTTCTTGGAGATTAGGAGGTCAAAGTGGGAAAGTTTCTTAGAGATAAGGAGGTCAAAATGGGAAAGTTTCTTAGAGATAAGGAGGTCAAATTGGGAAAGTTTCTTAGAGATTAGCAGGTCAAAATAGGAAAGTTTCTTAGAGATAAAGAGGTCAAAGTGGGAAAGTTTCTTAGAGATTAGGAGGTCAAAGTGGGAAAGTTTCTTAGAGATTAGGAGGTCAAAGTGGGGCAAGTTTCTTAGAGATCAGGAGGTCAAAGTGGGAAAGTTTCTTAGAGATAAGGAGGTCTAAGTGGGAAAGTTTCTTAGAGATAAGGAGGTCAAAGTGAGAAAGTTTCTAAGAGATTGGAAGGTTAAAATGGGAAAGTTTCTTGGAGATTAGGAGGTCAAAGTGGGAAAATTTCTTAGAGATAAGGAGGTCAAAGTGGGAAAGTTTCTTAGAGATTAGGAGGTCAAAGTGGGAAAGTTTCTTAGAGATAAGGAGGTCAAAGTGGGAAATTTTCTTAGAGATAAGGAGGTCAAAGTGGGAAAGTTTCTTAGAGATTAGGAAGTCAAAGTGGGAAAGTTTCTTAGAGATAAGGAGGTCAAAGTGGGAAAGTTTCTTAGATATTAGGAGGTCAAAGTGGGAAAGTTTCTTAGAGATAAGGAGGTCAAAGTGGGAAATTTTCTTAGAGATAAGGAGGTCAAAGTGGGAAAGTTTCTTAGAGATTAGGAGGTCAAAGTGGGAAAGTTTCTTAGAGATAAGGAGGTCAAAGTGGGAAAGTTTCTTAGAGATTAGGAGGTCAAAGTGGGGCAAGTTTCTTATTATAATAGTAGAGTCGATAACTACATCGACCTCTCCCAATTGTTCCAGTTTTTGTCACATCTGTTTGGAGCCTCGACACGACCTCTAAACAGGTGTTACTTTTTCACAAACTGTTTTCATCTTGGTGTAATCAGCAGTTGAAATGTTGCTAATCATAACAAAAACCTGACTAAATTTTTTCAACTTGGGGTAAAACCATGGGTGTCAAAAGTTAGCTCTAAGTCCCCTGAGTAACCATCCGGAGACTCTAAGAGATATTTCAAGCCGTTCTCCTGTAATCATTAATCCCGGTAGAGCACATATTTGAGTATGGACGTACGTGCAATTGCCTACAACCTCAACTTTAATGTATAACGTTAATGTGCGTCTCTCTCTTTTCTCCCCCTTGAGAAAGAGTTATCTCGCGCGGCGCAACCGCACGTGCGGTTTTTCCAGAGAGAGTGAGAGACATACAATAACATGTAAACAGCCTGCCAGCGCTCACGTACGTCCGCATTGTATTTTTTTCTCCACCGGGATTAATGATTACGGGAGAACGGCTTGAAATATCTCTTAGAGTCTCCGGATGGTTACTCAGGGGACCTAGAGCTAACTTTTGACACCCATGGTTTTACCCCAAGTTGAAAAAATTTAGTCAGGTTTTTGTTATGATTAGCAACATTTCAACTGCTGATTACACCAAGATGAAAACAGTTTGTGAAAAAGTAACACCTGTTTAGAGGTCGTGTCGAGGCTCCAAACAGATGTGACAAAAACTGGAACAATTGGGAGAGGTCGATGTAGTTATCGACTCTACTATTAGAGATCAGGAGGTCAAAGTGGGAAAGTTTCTTAGAGATTGGGAGGTTAAAATGGGAAAGTTTCTTGGAGATTAGGAGGTCAAAGTGGGAAAGTTTCTTAGAGATTGGGAGGTTAAAATGGGAAAGTTTCTTGGAGATTAGGAGGTCAAAGTGGGAAAGTTTCTTAAAGATAAGGAGGTCAAATTGGGAAAGTTTCTTAGAGATAAGGAGGTCAAAGTGGGAAATTTTTTAAAGAGATTAGGAGGTCAAAGTGGGAAAGTTTCTTAGAGATAAGGAGGTCAAAGTGGGAAAGTTTCTTAGAGATTAGGAGGTCAAAGTGGGAAAGTTTCTTAGAGATTTAAAGGAGGTCAAAGTGGGAAAGTTTCTTAGAGATTAGGAGGTCAAAGTGGGAAAGTTCCTTAGAGATAGGGAGGTCAAAGTGGGAAAGTTCATTGTTCAGACTGTCTGCCCTGGGTAACACAAGGAGAGAGATAATCCAAGAATAAACTCAGCAAGGTTCCTGTTGAAATTACCCCCCACACATACCAGCACAGTTCAGGGCTGGGGCACACTTTTGAGATGTATTTCCCATCAACAGGATCACACTTGTATTCCATACAGTTCTTATTGTCATAAACCCACGTGTTCAGCTCCCTGTTAAACCACACACCACACACGTCCACACGCCTCTGCTGGCAGTGCGTGTAGACCACCTGGAAACAAACGGGATGTTAGCATGTATACCATCTAAAGAAACAGGAGGGTGGTAGACCAACTAGAAAGAGTGGTGATGATTGTTGATCATCTCGCTAGTCGATCAGGATCACTCACAGCATATAATCAGTATACAGCATGATTTCTGTCAGCTACACATGAGCTAGTCGATCAGGACTTTTCTCTCTCACAACATATTACAGCATGTCCTAAAAATATTACCTGTTCCCCATCCTCCGTACACCAAAAGGAGTGTTTCACGCTCTGAGTGTTGGGTATTTGGACGCCACTCGTTACGTTGGTGCACCAGCATCTAGCTGTACTGTTATCGCAGTTCATGGGGAAGAATAGTCCGTCCGACCGGCAGCTGCAACAAGGGTTATATGTTAAATTCTCTGCATGATAATACAATGTATTGTTTAATTTATATTAATAGATTCAATAGACCCAGCTAATGTCTAAAACCCAGCTAATGTCTAAAACCGAGTTTTGAAAAATGAAAACAGCCTTGGGCACATCACACTCCTCTAAATTCCCGTTATAGCGAGGTGCCTATAAAAGATACAGAAATATCTCTCATGCTCACAGCCCGATGGTTCATCTCTTGTACTAACCTGATGGGCACACAGTTGGCCTCTTTCCGTATGGTGCTGGTACCGGGGATAATGGACTTGGGACAGGCGTTGTACGAGCTTATCTGGCATTGTGTCCTGTTCTCCTTTACTCTGGGACAACTTCCTGGAACAGGCGTTTGTGTAACCATAGAAACCATGTGTCTGTGTAACCATAGAAACCATGTGAGTGTAACCAAGTGTGTGTAACTATAGTAACCATAGTAACCATGTGTGTGAATTGTGTAACCATAGTAACCTGTGTACCTGGATAAAAGATGCTCTCCGTATTCTCCATGATATCGCCTGTGTCATAAAACACACAGAAACAGAAGGCAGCATTGCATTGAGTCGACTGGAAATGGCCGCTCTCATCGCATGTTAGAGTCTCCTGTTGCTTGCACGGTGTCATGGCCCTCCGGACCCCTTCCTCGTCACACCAATACTCACCCCGACTAGAGAGGGAGGGATAGATAGAATTAAAAAGTTGGTTCACCCCGACTAGAGGGGGAGGGATATAGAATTAGAAAGTTGGTTCACCCCGACTAGAGAGGGAGGGATAGATAGAATTAGAAAGTTGGTTCACCCCGAATAGAGAGGGAGGGAGATAGAATTAGAAAGTTGGTTCACCCCGACTAGAGAGGGAGGGAGATAGAAATAGAAAGTTGGTTCACCCCGACTAGATATAGTGGGAGACATCTGTTGATTATTATTCAGTGCACAATAGTCAGAGCATGCAGGCTCTTTTCTGAACAGAAGATTCTTAGGAAAGTTCAGAAAGTTCCGAAAGGATCCCCATATAATCTCATCCCATTATAATATTCTTTCCCCTCTTGTCTATTCATAATTATCGACAAGAAAGAACATCAAAATGGTAGGTTAATAATCTCGTGTGGGGTGCTATCCTTGTTTTGTTCAAACGGGAGAGAGGGTCGAGCAAGGCAACCTACCCATGAGCTTAATTAACAGCTCAGAAATAGTGAGCACGCTTACTTGAATGCCCGGTTATCGGTGAATTGCCCAAATCGAGGGTCAACGCAGTGGCACAGTCCATGGCCATTTTCACATTGAACTCTCGTGTAGTTACCTGTTTGGAAGAAGTTATATGATAAACCACCTGATCCAATGAAGAATTCTATTCGGAAGGAGAGTCTCGCGGCATATGTCTGACTACATGGTTCGGAATATGCCGCGAGACTCTAACCGATCTCCTTACCATCACTCCGCGGCAGGCAACACCTCAATCCTATTCGGAATGATTTCTACTCCAAATGGAAAAAAACAGAGTATTGTCCTCGAAAAACTTTTGTAATTACACCCGAAATATAGTAACCATTAGTTACAAATGGTTACCGTTGGTTACCACTCTATAATATTTACCGTTAGACTGGCATGTGGGAACACTGCAGCCACTCTCATTCTCCCCACAGCCCGCATCCTCCTCCTTCTGGCACCCCGTCCTATTATCATATTGGAATGGGCATTCTGCCAGGTCAGCACTCACTGAGGAGAGAGTGAATTCTCACGGGGGGAATATGAAAAAAGGCTGAAGAAAGAGACTATCATGATCGTTCCGCACCGATATCCCATCACGATTATATCGGGACTAGGGAAAGAAAATATTATTATATGCATTATTATTCATAAAATAGGAAACATAAATCAATTATTATATCGTTATTTACTTTGTAAATGTGGGACGATGCACCTGCAGAATTTTCGTGCAGATATAATCCCTTGAATAATATTGGTTACGAAGTCACCCCTATTATTGCATATAGGGGTGACAATACCGCCTACCTAAAAATGAAAATTTACAGGACCTTCTCATGAAAAGTTATCGAAAACTTGTCTAAAACCTATCTAAAACGTATGGTACTAGTTTGTATAGTAACCAGGACCTGAATTCTACAGAAAGTAACGACCGGTAGCGATTCCACCACATGTTTAACAACAGAGGTGTGTCGCATAACTCCTTATATGGGCATAAAATTCCAATCTTGTGGAATTTATTCTGACTCGACTATAGCTTAGTTATCAATGAATCCACCTCTAATACCTTTGGAATGGCATTTTGCACATTTCTGAAGCTTTTTGTAGCCAAATTCCAGCATCTTCATAGTTTTCCAAAAACAAAAACAGTGTTAATGGCCAAAATATCGAAAAATTCTGGTATGTAATGGTAGCTCAGACAATTTCCTCGGTATGTTCAAAAAATTAGAACTTTCTGTTTTGTAGTTTGGACACAGGAATTTTTTTCCCGCCGTACAAGCGATATTATTACCCCTCCGTGAGCTAGCGCAGAGGGGTAATTTCATTACCAATGAATAATATAGGTTTCAAGTATGTGAGGACACATGATATTATCATTGATAAACAGATGTACAAATTAATAATCGATATTATATTAATATAAAAACAAAAGTTGAAACACTCACCTCTTGTCATTACAGCTCCGTTATCAGCAAACACGCACACACAACCTCCATCACTGCCACACTGCCGCGGTATGAACCTTCCATAGATATCACACTCCATAACCTCCTGTCCTCTACACTCGGTCATCTGCAGTTTCTTACCCTCCCTGGTACACACAAAGGTACCCTCGCGACCCTGGGTCCGGGGGATAGCCTGCCCCGTTGTTACATTGACACAGGAGCACTGTTGTGAGGTGAAACAGTGTAGTGGGACAAACTCCCCCACCTCTGTACATGGTACACATGATTTGGGATTGTTATTGTTAGAGCTGCATGAGTTAGTATCCCACTGTAGCTGACATGTCGTCCTATCATCCAACCTCTCCTTACACTCATCACCATGGTTACCCTGGTTACCATGGTTACCATCACCCTGGTTACCCTGGTTACCATGGATTCTAGCTCCACTATCTTTATACACACACCAGCACTCCTTTCCATCACACTGGGTGTTGTTGTAGTGGCCCTCCGCTGTACAAGATGCCTGTGTATCTAGATGACAGGGCGTCTGTACCATCCTTCCCTCATCATCACACAGGAACCTTCCAAATCCACTGTGAGTGACGTCATCACTGTGTGTGACGTCACCAGTAATGGGATGGACACAGTGACACACAGCACCTGTACACTGCCGTCTTACAAACATCCCATCTGCCGTGCACTGGACATGACACTCTCCAGGCCTGTCTAGAGTTCTGGTCTGGTTGTTGATCACGCTCGGGCATGCCACATCACGTGATCTCTCACATTTGCTCCTGGTATCCTTTCTAGGGGTACACCCTGTACTGTTCACACTATACACAGCACCACTATCGGTATACACACAGTAGGCTAGACCATTTGGTGTTTGCTGGACAGGTTCAAAGAGCCCGGTGATATTGTCACACTCCAAAAGGGTCTGGTTAACACGACATGCAGTCAGCACGTATACACGTCCCTCTTGGGTACACGAGAAGGGCAGAGAAGGGTCTACTGGGGTGTCTGTCACAACTCCTGTTGTCATGTCAACGCAATAACACTCCTCACCACTGCATTGTTTGGGATGAAACATCCCCTCACTGGTACACTGAACAACACAACCCTGATCTCCATGACATCCGTCTCCATGACACACATCTCCATGACACTCGTCTTGCTTCTTCTCGCACCTACTCCTCAAATCATAGGAAGCGGAACAATCCGAATCACGGAGGTTGATCTTGCCTGAATCAACATATACACACACCATCTCACCATCAGCAGTCTGCTGCCGGGGTAGGAACAAGCCCTTCTCATCACACTTCAAGGCGGTCTGATTCTGACACCCTGTGGACGGAATAACTTCACCAGCTACCGTGCAGTAGAACGCATCATGGGAAATAGTGGGAGCGATAGCAGAACCAGTCTTGACGTCCACGCAGAAACAAATGTCCTGACCAATACATTGGCGGGCCTGGTAGAACCCTGTGTTGGTACAAAACTTATCCGAGTAATCTTTGTCACAGTTGAACAGCTCAAAATCTCCCTTCTTGTTGCACACATGGCCTGGTGTCCGGTGACACAAGGACCGTGGGTCAGCATCTTTAGAACAGGCTGGGTTGGGGTAACCGGTGTCACGATACACACACCCTCCTTTCTGCTTCACCAAGAACTCCTTGCCAGTACACTTTAGGGAATCCTGATCCCTACATCCCTGATCACCGGGTACAAGTTCTCCCTTACTGCTACAGGTGAGTTGATGCGTTATATCCAGTTTTCGAGGAGAGGTGGATGTTAGTTTTCCGGTCATGGGGTGAACACAAAAACACACGCCCCCAGGGAGGCATTGGAGGGGTAAAAACCTTCCCGTGGCATCATCACAAGCTAGCGGGGAGCACTCCTTTCCATCACTTCCACTACACAGTGTTTCTCTCTGTTTCTGACACGGTTTGTGGGAGGTTGATATCAGCCCCTGCTCGCACTCCTTTGCTCCCCGTGACCCCGGTACTTTCTCCCCTGTATCTGCGTAAACGCAGTAACACGGGGAACTTTTAGGGCACACCCGTGATTGAAACACTCCCTCCTTTGTACAAGGGAGGCGTGTCTGGCGCTGACAAGGAGTAAGGGGTGTCGGTTCAAAGCTGGCACCGCATCTGTGTGTGCCCTTTTCCCAGGGCTCCCCCAGGACCTCTCCCGTTCCCTGGTTCACGCACACACAGGTCCTGTCCTTACTACATCGCTCAGCTAGGTAGCCACCATCTGTATCACAGAAGGAAGGACAAGAAGAGGTGAATCCAACCAATTCATCCCATTTCATTGGACATTCTTTCTCCCATTGTACCTGACACGGGGACCTCTTGTCCAGTAGCATGCGACAAGTAGGTAGCCCATAAACTGATTCAGTACCCCTGACCTCAGCCCCGGTGTCATAATAAAGACAGGTACAGTATTGGAAGGAACACTTGAGAGGTGAGAACCAGTGTCCCGGATCATCAGCACACAGAGGACACTCGTAGCACTTCTCACAACACGTCTTATCACAGGTATGGTTGTTGTTAACCTCTACCTGTACTCCCATATCGTCACAGTAAGAGGCAGTCAGGTTGGTGGTGTAGAGGGTGGTACTAGTAGTTGTGTTCACACAGGAACACGTGTTGTCATCACAACGGAGCTCGTGAGATCCTGGGGAGGGAATTTAATTAGGAATCTAATTACGGGCATTTTCTATAACTATATTATAGCAGTAGATATCACATGTCTGT
The DNA here is from genome assembly GCA_020137815.1 of Hormiphora californensis. Lineage (NCBI taxonomy): Eukaryota > Metazoa > Ctenophora > Tentaculata > Cydippida > Pleurobrachiidae > Hormiphora > Hormiphora californensis. Next base: position 2,087,053 of record CM035352.1, read on the forward strand.
CTGTCTGTATATAATATCTGTCATGTCCATCTGTATTATATTTGTCCCAGTCTACTTCTACAGCGGGTAAAGTCTGCCAGTTAACTTACCACACTCGGCAACATCAGAGGTGAGGACCCCATTGCTGCCCTCCTTCTCACACATACAATCCTCGTCACTACAGTACATTAGGAAACACCGATCTATGTTACAATGTGACTCTTCACGTGCTGCAGTGGTTACTCTGGTCTCACTAGTTCCATTTGTAGGAGGGTGGGTGGTTGTAGTAGTGTTTCCTGGGGTGGTATTAGTGCTGCTAACGTTCCGGTTATCAGATGTTGGTGTTGTAGTCGGCCCTGCTGGCACGGTTCTATTTCCTTCTTTCCCCGCAGTAACTACCTCGTTTATACCAGTGGTAACTTCCTCTTCTTCAGAGGCCCCTCCCTCCTCCTGAGTTGTCCCTTTCACCCAGGCTGGTTCCGTGGGTGTTGTTGTTGCTCTCTTCTCCACTGGTTCAGCGGCAGTTGTGACTTCTTGTTCAGCGGCAGTTGTAACTTCTTGTTCAGAGGCAGTTGTGACTTCTTGTACAGCGGCAGTTGTAACTTCTTGTTCAGAGGCAGTTGTGACTTCTTGTTCAGAGGCAGTTGTAACTTCTTGTCCAGCGGCAGTTGTGACTTCTTGTCCAGCGGCAGTTGTAACTTCTTGTCCAGCGGCAGTTGTAACTTCTTGTCCAGCGGCAGTTGTAACTTCTTGTACAGCGGCAGTTGTAACTTCTTGTCCAGCGGCAGTTGTAACTTCTTGTCCAGCGGCAGTTGTAACTTCTTGTCCAGCGGCAGTTGTGACTTCTTGTTCAGAGGCAGTTGTAACTTCTTGTCCAGCGGCAGTTGTAACTTCTTGTTCAGCGGCAGTTGTAACTTCTTGTCCAGCGGCAGTTGTGACTTCTTGTCCAGCGGCAGTTGTAACTTCTTGTACAGTGGCAGTTGTAACTTCTTGTCCAGCGGCAGTTGTGACTTCTTGTACTGTGTTTGTTGTTGCTGTTTCTTTCTCCCCCGCTCCTTCAGCGGCAGTTGTAACTTCTCCTTCAGCGGCAGATTTCACTTCTTCTATCCAGTCCAGAACCTCCGTAGCATGAACGACATTATTATTGATCCAAACGGTCCAGTTATCTGTCTCATCTATTTCCTCAGTCCCAATTTCATTAGACAGCTCCTCTGGAGAGAATGGCCTGCCGATCTGAACCACATTCGCAGGGGAGGATGTAAATGTACTCCCAGCTAGGCCCAACCTGAGGGGAAAAGGGGGCTTGTTTTGAATTTAGATCATAATAATATCTTCTTTCCTAACCAAAGAAAGAGAGGCCCCTCACCCAAACAAGTTCCTAACCCAGACCGCCACGTGGCCTAAATATTACTACTCTAGATTCTAGAGTCTAGAACACACTCACCAGAAAGCGAGAACCCACCAACGATTGCCTCTCACCATGTCAGTGTCCTATTAGGCTACAAACATGGACACACTTCCTACACAAAAAGGCTGGAAAAACTGCTTTAAAGCTATATTTTACTGCTAAGAAAAATAAATAAATAAAAATAAATAAAAATCTTGGTTTAGGTTCTGCAAAAGTGCAAAAATCTTGGTTTAGGCTCTGCAAAAGTGCAAAAAAAATCCAAGTACTGCGTCAAGGTGGAAGAGTGGGGGGACAGGGCGGGGAAATGAGGGTCCCCCTCTTTGTGCAGCTCAAAATTAGGCATCTTCTCGGGTTGCAGAGAGAGAGAGGGAGAGAAAGATAGAGAGAAAGTGGGAGAGAAAGTAAGAGAAAGTGGGAGAGAAGGTAAGAGAAGAAGGGTGGCTCGGGGCGAAGTGATGGAAAAGATAAAGATTGTTAATAAGATCATTGATATGTTCGTTGATTGCCTAACTTACACCAAATTATAGGGGTGAGAGAGAGAGAGAGAGAGAGAGAGAGAGAGAGAGCGAGCGATAGACAGAGAGAGAGAGAGAGAGAGAGAGAGAGAGAGAGAGAGAGAGAGAGAGAGAGAGAGAGAGAGAGAGAGATCAATTTGAGTCTTTGCTGATCAAAACTATGGATGCAGAGCCGGAAACTAAGGTTACGGAGGAGGTCGTTCTGAAATGGCGTCATTGTTTTCTTCACGTGCAATCATAATTGAAAGTCCAGGACAAAGGGCAAGTTGGATATAAGAATGAAAATGCAGAGAGATAGAGGGGGAGAGAAATAGAAAGACTGAGAAAGATGGAGAATAATAACAGTGACAGAGCAGAAGAAACGCAACATATTATTTTACCGCCTTCAATATTCATCCACAATTCACAAGAGTTTATGTTGAGTAAGGACTCGACAAAAGAATTCCGGCTCACATACACTGAACAGCCGTCACCTCTCTCCTTTCCAGGGACAAGGATCTCTCTCCCCTCTCTCTTTCTCTATTCCTTCCCCCTTTCTAACATGTTACCCTATCAACATGATTAACAACAAATATATCTTACCCGAGTGATATTCTCTCTAAGATATTCATCATATATTCAGAATTTATTGATTGAATATATCACGTACCCTATAACTTTCGAGGTCCTCACCTATGATCATCATGTCGACGTGGCTGCTCTTATCTCCACTAACATTCCGTGAGGGGTGGAGGAGGATTATCATGAAACATTCCACTATGTGAAGTGAATATATTTATTAGGAGGAGAACTCATCACCCCTCTTCTAGATTAATCTTCGTGACGTGATACGTGTGTTACATAAAGTTTAAACAATATAGTTTCAACTGCAAAGAAAAGGAATAGGTTAACATTTAAGGGGGGGTGACACGTAACACTTTGTAACACTTTGTAACATGTAACGTGCACAAAATATTTTCTGCACATGTTACAAAGTGTTACAAGCGTTACAAAGTGTTACAAAGTGTTACAAAGTGTTACAAAATGTTGCAAAATGTTGCAAAATGTTGCAAAAAATGCCCATTTTGTAACATTTTGTAACACTTTGTAACATTTTGTAACACTTTGTAACATTTTGTAACACTTTGTAACACTTTGTAACACTTTGTAACACTTTGTAACACTTTGTAACATGTAACGTGCACAAAAAGTTTTCTGCACATGTTACAAAGTGTTACAAAGTGTTACGTGTCACCCCCCCCCCCCCCCATTTAATCACATTCACATGTTGTATCTCTCATTGCCCAAAAACTACCCAAATATATCATCCATATCTTGTCACACACACTTAAGTTATTTGATGAGACCCCAACTCAACAAAAAGTGATTGTTCGTTCAAAAAAGGCTCTCCCTGCTCCAATACTCTAAGCTCCCTGTTCCTTCTTTTGGCTCATGGTGATCTTGTCTCCCAGGGAGAGAGCCATTCCCTGGCTCTTGGCCCGGATTCTGATGTGACCACTGAGAGAGCCCGATGTGGCATCTTGTTCAACACTGAAAGAGGGGGGAGGGTAAGGGATGGAGACTCAACACAAGAAAAAGGGGTGAGTTACAGAATCACAAGAAGACAAGTTATTACAGAATACAATTTGAAGACGATATAAACTTGAAAAATTGTTTGGCTGTGTGACCACTAACGCACGTGATAACTTTGACTAGCTACGTTCTGTATAAGAGGAAAGTGAAACAAAGGGACTCTATAAGATGTGAAAGGGAGTCCTATACCTAACGTTCGCCAGGGCATCTTCCCCAAAGACACTCTTGGCATATAAATTAGCTGCCAGGAAGCCACAATCCCCACTAAGAGCCTGGGTGGGCGTCAGACAGGCCATGTTAGTACACTTGAGAAGGTGGGATAGATAGGTCGTCATATCCGTTACATTAGTCTGGATGGCAACCTTGTTCTCCCACTCAAACTCAGCCCACATCTTTCGGAACTCTGAAATGGGAGTAATATTGAAATTAGTATTCTTAGAATTCGAACTGAAAATAATCACACAACTAGAGAACTAGTAGGGTCCCGAAAGGGTTTCACGCCCATGGCAACCGCTCTTATCAAATTAAATCAAATCTGAAGAATATACTAACCTTGGTCAGAGCAGTGTCCTGGAACAATATAGTCCATGATATCAATGTGAATATCATTGAGAACAACACAACTCCTATCACCACTAACACCCGTGATATCGTAGACAATGTTTCCAAAGATTATACCAGTTTCTGTGCTTGCTACCTTCACCTGATAAGAAAAAAGGGGTTAATGGTTAACTTTTAATGTCATAAAGTTCATTATATGCAGTTGTGCGAGTCAGTGTACATTTTGTGTATACTAGAGTACCCGTTTGCTGGGAACCCGTGACCTGGTAAATGGTAATTTATCCTCATATAACCGGTGACATTTGTGTTTGATTTTTAAAAGATTAATTAATTTGTTTGTTCCTTAGAGCAATGAGTCTCATAGTAGGAGCGCGTTACAATTTTGGCGAGGCGGGTAAATCATTTACTGTAACACGCGAATTTTCCCGAAAAAGCGCTGCTTTTTTACGCCGCACGCGGAACCTAGAATTACGCGCGCAGTGTAAAATTTTAAAATTCATTGTATTGGTTTAGAAGCTACCTTAGCAAAAGGACTTTTAAAGTGAATGTTCGTGGGGAACTCTCAGCGGCGATTGCACTAATCTGTGGAGTCCCACAGGGGTCCCTTCTTGGACCTGTTTTATTTTTGCTGTACATTGAGGAACTTCAGGATATTGTTCGTCCCTATGGCCTAAAGATCAAACTGTATGCAGATGACTCTCAGATATACTTTGGACTGGTTCCGAGTGATGCAGAGGGGTGGAGTTCCAGTAAAAAGACCCTAGAGGATTGTCTCAAGAATGTCAAAACATGGATGGTTAACCATGGACTTAAGTGTAATGAGGACAAGACGGAGTTTCTACTGTTGGGAAAGACAAGCTCCTTGGAAAAGATGGCATTTGATCCAGAGATCCAGTTTGGAGGTTCGGTGGTCAGGCCTATGGAATGTAAGGGGACGACAGGAAAGACCCTTGGTGTTCTCATGGACCATCAGTTGACTCTTGAGAGACAGATATTCAATGTTAAGAAACAGTGTGGCCTTATGCTCAAGAACTTGTGGCAGGTCAACAAGTGTCTTGACAAAGATACCAAGATTATGTTGGTCAAGCAACTGGTCATTTCCCGGATTGATTACTGCAACATCCTTTACTATGGACTACCTAAGAGGATATTGAGGTATCTTCAGAAGACCCTGAATTCTTGTGTGCGTTTCATTTTCAATCTTAAGGGACATCAGGATGACTACACAGAATACTACAAGGAGGCACACATTCTACCTATTGAGCAGAGGCTGACTTTCAAGGCATGTCTTTTGGCGTACAAGATTGTACGAGGCACTGCACCCAAGTATCTGATGGACCTGGTCCCTCGTGATGACAATCCTGAACCTGTAAAACCTACCCGATCTACCTCAGTTCCAGATTTCTTCAGGTTGAAATATCCAAAGCTCTCAAGTGTAAATGCGAATTCTAAGTTAAGAAGGAGGAGGATCTCTGTATTCCTGCCGGAAGTGTGGAACTCCCTGCCATTGGAGTTAAGGTCTGTTCACCCTGTTGAACTCTTCAAGACAAGGCTTAAGACCCGGCTATTTAAAGGGATACTGACATGTTCAAAAATGTTTGACTTTTTCAACGATCCTGGGTGTGGTAACTGGTTGGGAGATAAAAATACGATGAGTCGAAGTGCGAACTCTCTACTCCCTCTCGTTCTCAAGATACAGGGCCCCACCTTTTATCACTTCTTAATTGGTTTGGGTATAGAGGGAGAGCCGTATTGCAAATTACATGTAAACATGAGTATGTTTATCTATCAATATCTCAACTTTCACATGCACGATTTTGATCGGATTTTTTTCTGAAAGTCAGAAATGTTTAAAATTTTTAGTATTTTCATATGATGTATCAGAATCATAAATAAATCAGTAAATAAACAAGTAAACTTTGCAGTTTGAGGTGAACTGGAGTGAATTGTCAATTAGACCCAATTATGATCAATTAGAGCACTTTGCCGACCTCTGAGGACTTGTAAAAGTTGCTCAAGTGATTCAACGTATCAAAATTAGTGTGTAAAGTGCCCTCACACGATCTTTTAGCATTTCCATTTGAAAAATGCAATTATTGCCAATTAGACTGAATAATGCTCAATTAGGACACTTTCTTCACCTCTGACGGCTTGGAAAAGCCGCTTACGTGATTCAGCGTATCAAAATTAGTGGGGATAGTGCTCTCACATGAACTGATAGCATTTTCATGCGATAAGTTACAGTGACGATCACTTAGACCCGATTATGCTCAATTAGGGCACTTTCTCCACCCCTGAGCGCTTGCCAAAGTTGCTTATGTGATTCAACGTATCAAAATTAGTCGGGTATACTGGTTTTGCCTTTTATACCAATTAGTTGCCTAAATTTTTCAGTTTATACTCTCCTAGGATACAATATTCATTTCAGGGCTGAATAGTTAATAACTATTGACTATGTTATTGACTGTGGGATAAATATTAACATCTTGATGTAAAATTGAGGAAGTACAGCCAAATTTTATTGACATTAGTTACTGAATACCATGATAATATTGTTCTAAGAAGGCATACATTTCAAAAAAATCACCGTCTTACTTAGATATAGTTCTATCTATTCATGACAAGTCTAGAGACAAATGGAAACCAAAAACGGAAACTAGAAGTGGTCTTAAAGTTTTTAGAAAAAAAAACGGTCAAAATCGCATGTGTATTAGCTGAGATAATGACATATAAACAGGCTCGTGTTTACCTGTAATCTGTAATGCTGGTCTCCTCCTCTTACCCAAACCAATTAGTGGGTGTTAATATTTGGGACCCCATATCTTGAGAAGTAGAGGGAGTAGAGAGCTCGGACTTCGACACAATGTATTTATTCTCTCAGATGATGTCATTGAGCAATGTTTTATTAAAATTTGAGATGGTCGATTTGAATATGTCAGTATCCCTTTAAGGAAGCTTTCGTTGATCCAGAGAGCAGTAGCACCTGAGTCATCTCGTCTTTGGGTCACTGGTTCTGTTCTGGTCTGGGTTTAGTGTTCCCCTTAGGCAGACGTTTATTTAGACAGTGTTATTCCTCATTACATTTACCGGGCTTGCAGTAATAGCCGCTGACTTTTTAATAGCTTTGAGAGCTGCTGTCTTTGAGTAGCATGAGAGCTGCTGACTTTGTAATTTAGCTTATTCAGTGTGAGAGCATTTTTATGCCTATCTAAGTTGGTTCGTATTTTATGAGGCCCGTTTTTTCATCAATAAAAGTCTATCTATGGTGTGTTTAAATCCAGATTTTAATAGTGTGTGTCATAAGTAAGGAAGGTGTTATAATTTAGGTATACCGCTCTGACGCTGAGCAGTGTCAGTCAAAATTCAGTTTGCTGGCCCTGTTTTGCCTGGGCGGTATACAAAAACTTATATTATTATTATTATTATTATTATTATTATTATTATTGAAAATTTCCTCGCCAAAAAAAAGTCGACGAAAAATTCCAAATTCGTGAATTTAGAATTATAAGAACTCCGGTCAGTTCTCATCTTGCCAATCCGTTTTCCGGGAACCCCTGGCCAAAGGACATTAAAATTCACATAACGACCAAGTTTCATATCGATTGGATAAGATTTTGGGTGGCTACGGTGAAAAATATCGTATTTTTGGCATTTTTAACTTTCCCGACGCGATTTACGACCCTTAAACATTGAGTTACGGGAAATCGCTATCATGTAAAATGAAGTTCAAACGATTCTCTTTCCCCACTATTGCGTTAGTTTTTTGATTTAGAGCCGTTTTCAGGGTCTTAGAAGCGTTTGAAAAATGTAAGTCTTTTTGTCGCAATGACGTCACCCCGTGACGTCACTGTTGTAAAGATCGGATCAAAAATCTGAGCCCGTACTTACACCCGCCTTGGTCCAAAGTACCAGTGTACAAATTTTCAGGGGTCTAGCTCAAAAACTGTAGGAGGAGTAGGGAGAAAACAATTATCGGACTAACATTTTGGAATTTATTATATGGATTTGTGTACATTCACCGCGCGCTATACACAATCCGCGCATTGATCCTTCCACGTAGCCAGGATTTAAGTCACCGCGCGTTACGTACCTGCGCTTTGGTGTTACAGAAATCATTGCCTGCCAGAGTTATCGGACTGGGCTTGTCCACCAGTTTGAGATCGCCCAGTGTGGCAAGCTCAAGGGTGAGGTTTTGGAGGGTATCAGGGGTTTGGTTTACAACTAGGACGTCCAACACAATGTCGTATTGGTTAACGTTAATGTAGGCCTCGGCGTAGACTGGGTCGGAGAAACCAGTCAATTGATAGACCTGAAAATGAGAGGGGGTTAGAGAATGGGTGAGGGTTAGTGGGAAAGATTGGGTGCTAAGGGGAAGGAAGGGGAGCTAAGGGGATGGGGATAAGAAAAAAGAATTCGAGAAAAGTGGAAGGAGTAAGAACTAGGGGAAGGAGTAAAAAGTCAACAAGAGTAAAACAAGGATGGTGAATAAGGGATGAAGGATCAGAACCTATACTACTAGCCGGGGAAGGGGATATACTACTGGACATGTATTTACTTTGCTGAGAGCAGTGGTTGTAACATCAGACTCCCTCTTCTTCGTGCCCTCTGTGGCTTGTAGGAGAGACAGCTCTAGCTCATCAACTGCTTTGTTATCGTTCACACTGTGGAGACACCAGGAGTTACACCGACAGAGAGTCACACTGCACCTAGCAGTCCCCCCCCCCACACACAGTTATCCAACGCCCTCCCACTTGTAATAGTTGGACATACTTGACAAGATGAGAGAAGTTGATAAGAGCGTCAACATCAGTCCTAACGAGGGTCTTCTCAGTGTCAGTTAGCTCCTCTCTAGAGATGCTTCCTATCATGTCTTGCAGAGAAGACCTACATGCCCGAGTGAATATCTGCACTAGAAGCGGGGACCTGAATAAGGTGGAGATAATTGTTAATTGGACAATAAATTGTTTGAAAATGCTACGTAATTCCGCCTTTTATTTTGATTCGTAAATCCTTGGTTACTAACATCGAGTATCGACTACATACTGGTACCCCTATTTACCGGGATGCTAATATAGGAAAGTAGTATTACCCGGTAAATCGGGGTTCGACTACACTATACTCGTCCCTCACCTATCGTTAATGACCCGGATACACAAGCTCAGCCAATCAACATCATCATCGCTGATTGGTTTCTTGGGTAGGGAACTCTTTCCAAGGTGGATGATAGAGGCCAGAACCAGCATACACTGAGCAACCAGCCGGTTCCGGGCCACCCCAGGGCTCTCCAATCTTAGGGCTATCTTGGTGAGGGATGTGGCCAGGGCAGCTCCCAGGAAGAAATCTCCAGCCAGTAGGAACTTTCGGAGGGGAGGCTTATCTGAACAGGGAGGAGAATACGGGATTAGTTAATTAACTTAATAATTAATGATTTAATTAACTACAGTCAGACCGGGCCCCGATTCACCGGAACTCCGATTTACCGGGAGGATAAACTTCCCCGATATATGAAAGTAACGGTATTTGACCGCGATATACCGGGCACCCCGATTTACCGGGCAAAACCGAGCATCCCGGTAAATCGGGGTCCGACTGTAGTATTTTAGAGGATAATATTTCCGGTGCAGAGCCCTCCCCTAATTATATTACCGTCACTAGTGGTAGTAGTGGTAGCCAGGGCAGATTGAGTTGCGTATGTTCCATCAGCTGTAACCCTGGAACTGGTAGTAGCAGCAGCAGGTTTACTACCATCCTCCCCTTCCCCTCCCTCTTGTGTGCTCTGAAATATTAATATTAATAGTAAACAATGAGTTATTGAAATAACGTGCTAGGTATTGATGTATATCGGTGGTAATTGTTTTATAAAGTTTACACTTTGCAAAGCTGTCAAAGCTTTGACAACTCCTAAACATTTGATTCCTTGGACAAGATTCAAGATTGGGTATTACTGACAGTAATACTGAGCTATAACCTATGGATAAATACCTCTCTAATTTCAGTGTCAACAATAGGAAGTGGTCCAATGGATTCATTGACCATCTCCATAAAGGCCATTATCTGCTGCTCAGTCACACAATACTCTCCCAAGATCCAGAGACCAGCGTGGAGGACAGACAGGGATTTGATTCCCGGGAGAGAACTCAGTAGTTTCTCAATAATGGAGGGTTGGAGGTTCTCAAATCGGGCAACAGCCTCTCTAACAAACTCTAGAACACTCTCCGCTGCTTTCTGAAAACATCAATAATTAATTATCAACTGAAAACTGATTTAACCTAAATCTGGGACAGTACGATACTTGTACACCATGTCCCGCCACATCGTGACTTATTGAACAGCGCGGTATACATAATGTATTTACCTCGTTTGACTCCGATAGGAAGTCCATGAGGACCGGGACTACAATTTCAGCGGTTGTGGGGAATCTAACACCGCACTGGTGGAGAGCCTTAACCAACAGCTCCTGGTATGTCTTGGTATTTTCTAAGGGGGTAGGAGTGGGAGTGACATGATGACATAATGACACGAAAGTATGCTGCTATCAATTTTTTAAAAAACAGAGGGAACTAGCTGGATAGACAGCCGGATAGATCTAACTGGAAAAGGATATTAAAAACTTACGCTCCTTGTCGGTTTCATTGTATGTTCGTACCACCTCCTTTTTCAGCAGGGACACGACATCCTTCACATTCCTCAGGGAGATCAGGTTCATCAGGAATTCAAGGGTCTTACGTCGCACCTCGATATCTGTAGAACCAAGGATTCTCAGTACATCCATCGATAGCTCTTGCTGAAAATGGGGCTAATTTAGTCTCCACGATCTAGCTTCTAACCCACCCGTGACAGAACCCTGTGATATATGTATAAAACCTGATATATTTGCTAATTAACCAGTCCAAACTATCGTCACCTGTAAAGCGAGATCGTTCCTGTGATCAGACTGCAGTTTCACCAGTTTATCCAACACAACCAACTTCACATTGTTATCACTCTCGTGTACAATGAGGTCCACATAGCACTTAGCAGCGGCCTTTACAGCGGTGGGGGTGGAGGAGAGGGTGACAAGAGTACCTGCTGCCTCATACCTCACACTGGCGGAGTTGCTGCTCAGTAGATTGTAGACCGTCCTGATAAACTTGGCACGTTCAGCAGGTCGGGCTTGGCACACTTTGTAAATTAGCTCCACGATGACCAGTTGGAGGATATCCCCAAATGATCCGATCTCATCAATGCAAGATTGTAAGTAGGACAGGGCACGCTGCTGGTCAGTGTGGATGAGCATGATGAACGCATTTCGTTTACATGATGGGTCTTGTTCTCCCTCTAAATAGGATTGGATCAGCTCGGGGGCGTCCGGTACCAGGAACTGAAAATGGGACAATTTGTTAATTGATCTGTAATATTAATATAATCAAAGGTGATGGAAATGAACGAGAAACAATAAAATAGGCTACATTTTCGGTTTACTTTCAAAAGTTCAAATATTTTTTATCTAATTAAATAAAGATCGACCAAGTAATTCGTACCTCGAAGCTCCTATAAATGGTGTACAGTGCAAGGACAGCGTTTCTTCTCACATAGGAGTATTTATCTTCGAGACAAGATCGGATGGATGGCATGAGGGGCTCCAGGAGTTCAGGCTCACGGAGCTTGCACAGGAACCGGAGTGTAGATCCACGGATAAACTCGTTAGGGTGGATCAAATCCTGACAGGGGATTAGATGAGTGAGACGTGAACGAAGGAGGGGATTAGATGAGTGAGACTTGGAGGACTTGGGGAGATTTATAGAATGTAAAAAATAATGAGTCTTCTTATTTGCTACCTTTCTGTACGCATCACACACAAGGATCATCTCAGTGAGCAGTTTTCCAGACGCATCTCGTTTGGGTACGATCTCCCAGAATATGTACAATAACTTCTTGATGGTGTGATCCTGTTCTGGCAGTACATACCGGATAACATGCATCAACAAACCGGGCAGCTTCTCACCCGATTGCATAAGGAGGATGGCATTCTTCAGGGCCTGAATCTTGGTTGCCACGGATTTGGTCGATTGAGCTGGTGTAGAGAGGAAATTAAGTTATGGGCATTAATACAACGGGGGCAACAGTTCACCATATAATCAATAATAACAACCATTATATAGGAGCTACGTACCGACTTCAAAGTCCTGCTTTATAAGCTGTTCAGTAGGAGTAGTGGAGAAGTTAACATTGATTAGAACAGAGCACGGCTGATCAGTCATGACGGCGCTATTCAGTAGAATGAGGTTAAATATTGAAAATAAGTTCAACAAGAATATTTGCACTATGTTTCCATAGTGCTGCGTTTCCCTGACTTGATTTCATGTGATCTGGCGTCTAATTAGCTAATGAGAAAACGGACACTTGAGAGCGGATACATTAGCAGCGTTATGTGATCTTCAAAACTCTTAAAAACTTGGTATTGAAGGGTTACATAGCAGGATGGCGCCATCACGTTTTTATTGATAAAGTTCATGGAGGAAGTTCCTGAAAAGCCGCACACACATAGTATTTTGGCTACGCGGCCTCACGTAGAGGAGGGTCTCATATGAGACAAATGTGGCTTTGGGATTTCACCGCGAGAAATCCCAAAGCCGCATCTAAACCCTTTATGATCTTTTTAGCACACGTGCTAAAACGATCATCCGGATGAATGTCCGAAGGGCATTCACCCGGGCAGGGAAAAAATAGGGACGACATGTTTAAAAATTCTACAACAGTTGCTAGAACAGCCCCAAACTAAATATTGACTTTTATTAGATTTTTATTTCCCCAATTGGCAATTCGGAATTCCCATGGTCATAACTCATATCTAGTTATTCTAGAGTCTAGGCTATAAATTTCAAAACTAGACAGACTTGGTCTCGTGACCGGCGAAGAAATTCTTTGTCCACTGTGTCCAGGAATCACTTCTCAGCCGGGATAGATCAAAGCAGGAAATCTGGACTCGCTCACACGAAATTGGAAAATTTTAAATTCTAGCCTAGAATTTCTAGGTGTCTTGCATTGTTAACAACCCACCGCCCACGATTTTCGCGGGTTAGCGCAGAGTTAGGGCCTGGTTAGGACTGAGGGTTATTTTTGGAGTTGTCGACTGTTCTAAAAAACGGGGCCGAGACAACTAAAGTCTGTTTCAAGCGACTTGACCCGGAATTCTTGGAATTTGGCGCATTGCGCGTGTATTTACAAAGGGGATATCCTGAATTTCCAGGTAATCCATGGAATTCTTGCTTGGACCCGGAACTTTTGGGGGGAAAGCCAATTTCATCACCAATTGGTAGTCCAATGGGTACTTGATCACCAAAAAAAAGTTTCAATCTCAATTTTTAGGGGAAGTCACCTAAATTGGGCCTAATTGATTACAGGGTAATTACATGGTAAACCCAAACCGTAAATCAACTTAGGAATGGAGTTAAGTAAAAAACAAGGGCACTAAAATGTGTAGCGTCTTCGCATTAGTGGGGTAGGTGCCGGAATTAAGTCTCTATCTCATCTGGTTAATGAGATAATTGGATAATTAGGTCAGCGCATAGCCGTTTTGGCCATATATGGCTATAGCCATGTTAGGAAAGGAGTAGAGACAAAACCGAGGGCACTAAGATGATCAGCGTCCTCGAGTTAGTGGGGGTAGGTGCTAAAAGTAAGTCTCTATCTCATCTGGTTAATTAGATAATTGGATAATTAGGTGTGAAAATAACCGTTTTTGGATGTATGGCTATAGCCACTTAGGAATGGTTTAGAGAATTTTCACTGGTGCCATCTTGTAGGAAATGGCCAAGTTATGGGGGGTCTATGTCGGACTTTTAAGCTCTATCTTCAACCGTTTAGCTGTTATTTGGCTTTAAAAGTGGTTAAATGGACAAAAAATGAGCAAAAAACGCACTAATTACCCCTTTTTTTGCCCATTTCAGCACCAAATAACGGCTAAACGGTTGAAGATAGAGTTTAAAAGTCCGACATAGACCCCCCATAACTTGGCCATTTCCTACAAGATGGCACCAGTGAAAAGTCTCTAAACCATTCCTAAGTGGCTATAGCCATACATCCAAAAACGGTTATTTTCACACCTAATTATCCAATTATCTAATTAACCAGATGAGATAGAGACTTAGTTTTAGCACCTACCCCCACTAACTCGAGGACGCTGATCATCTTAGTGCCCTCGGTTTTGTCTCTACTCCTTTCCCAACATGGCTATAGCCATATATGGCCAAAACGGCTATGCGCTGATCTAATTATCCAATTATCTCATTAACCAGATGTGATAGAGACTTAATTCCGGCACCTACCCCCACTAATGCGAAGACGCTACACATTTTAGTACCCTTGTTTTTTACTTAACTCCATTCCTAAGTTGATTTACGGTTTGGGTTTACCATGTAATTACCCTGTAACCAATTAGGCCCAATTTAGGTGACTTCCCCTGAAAATTGAGATTGAAACTTTTTTTTGGTGATCAAGTACCCCTTGGACTACCAATTGGTGAAGAAATTGGCTTTCCCCCCAAAAGTTCCGGGTTCATCCCAAATAATACATGAATTCCATAGGGATCCCTAAAAAAGTTCAGTATTTACACAGAGTTTACACAGTCTTTACTCAGTCGTTACACCCAGAGCGCCCGCGCCGCTCTGGGTGTAACGACTGCGTCTTTCGCACTCGATTTGCAGCGTTTTCGGAAACTTTTTTCGCCGCAGCGCTCAATTTTGTCAATTGTGCAGCACACAATCCAATATTTTCTTGGAAAAAGCCACTGTGCGCAGCACGCGCCGCTCTGGGTGTAACGACTGAGTAAAGACTGTGTAAACTCTGTGTAAATACTGAACTTTTTTAGGGATCCCTATGGATTAAAGTCCATTTTTTTTCAACTGTTCACCCAAAAACTGAAATTTGATAAAAATTAGAATTTGGGTGGCGCGCGCTATACGTTAACATGTGATAACCGCGCAAAACAATTCCGCGCACGACTTTGGGGGGTGAACAGTTGAAAAAAAATGGAGTATAAGGAATCTTAGGTCAAGTCGTTTGAAACGCACTTTAAACGAAAAGGTAAGTCGGAAGAACCTGTCCGTTCCTCTCATGAGCGCTCATGAGTGTATCATGAGTGTGTCATGAGTGTATCATGAGTGTATCATGAGCGCTCATGAGACGTTTTTAGGTGTTTCAACGTCTCATGAGCGCTCATGAGTGTATCATGAGTGTGTCATGAGTGTATCATGAGCGCTCATGAGTGCTCATGAGACCTTGCTCATGAGCGCTCATGAGACATATGTCTCATCCCATCTCTGTTTCAATGTCTCATGAGCGCTCATGAGACGTTTTGACCTACATGTGCTCATGAGTGTATCATGAGACATGTCTCATGAGACATATGTCTCATGAGACGTTAGGGTTATGGTTATGGTTGGGTTTAGGGTTGGGCTAGGGTTAGGGCTTTCCTTTAGGTCTAGGGACCTGTAGAGGGTAGGGCTAGGTCCAAGCCTTTGGGTCAACCCTAACCCTATCCCTACGGGTCCCTAGACCTAAAGGAAAGCCCTAACCCTAGCCCAACCCTAAACCCAACCATAACCCTAACCCTAACGTCTCATGAGACATATGTCTCATGAGACATGTCTCATGATACACTCATGAGCACATGTAGGTCAAAACGTCTCATGAGCGCTCATGAGACATTGAAACAGAGATGGGATGAGACATATGTCTCATGAGCGCTCATGAGCAAGGTCTCATGAGCACTCATGAGCGCTCATGATACACTCATGACACACTCATGATACACTCATGAGCGCTCATGAGACGTTGAAACACCTAAAAACGTCTCATGAGCGCTCATGATACACTCATGATACACTCATGACACACTCATGATACACTCATGAGCGCTCATGAGAGGAACAGACAGGTTCTTCCGACTTACCAACGAAAATCCGGTTTAGTGGGGAAAATGGGGGGGTGCGCGGCGTCGTTTTTCGATTTGCGCGTCGGAGCGCGCTGCACGTTTTGTAGATTTTGAAAATTTTTGTCGATTTCGAAATGGAACGTACAGATATCTTTGCAGTACTTGATATGAAGACACAGCGTGCGATGGAGCTGTGCTCCGAACCCGGTGCTTCTAGTTGGCTAACTGCTCGACCGCTGCAGAAACTGGGCCATGAGCTCAACCAGGTTGAGTTTGTCGATGCCATTCGGCTCAGATACGGCTTCCACTTCCCGGACCTGATAGGGAAATGCGGCTGTGGGGCACAAAACACCAGTGACCACGCCTTGATCTGCAAGGTTGGAGGCTTTGATATGTGGAGACATGACCACCTTCGGGATACCTTAGCCGATATCCTTCGGTATGCGGGATTTAAACCCGTTAACACTGAACAGCCAATGTTGCCCTGTGACGGATTCAACCTGCCAATCAGTGCAAATATCAAAGCCGAAGCACGAATGGACATAGTCTGTCGTGGCTTATGGTCTGACATGCAGGCCAGTTTCATGGATGTACGGGTGTTCCATCCTAATGCCCCATCCTACCTGAAGATGCCCATCACGAACCTGTATAAACAGCACCAAAATCAGAAGAAACTTGCCTATATGCGAAGGGTGCAAGAAGTGGAGCAGGGTTCCTTCACGCCCCTCGTATTCTCCACGTCGGGAGGTTTTGCCGGAGAAGTAGGGAAGGTTTTGGAGCGAGCGGCCAGGAAGATCTGTGACAGGCACAAGGAGAGTTACGCTGAAACCATGTCCTTCATCCGAGAAAAGACACGATTCAGTTTGTTAAGATCAACTCTTGTTGCGCTTCGGGGAACCAAGAGAAGGGTTGTCCCAGTCAGTGTGGAAGATGTAGACTTTCGAGACAAGTGAGCAGAGAGAGGGAGTATGAGAGTATGACGGTGTGTGGGTAATTTATTATAATTTATTGTTTTCTAAAATCTGTAAAAATCTCCAAATTTCGTCGTTTTCGTGATTTCGAAATTCCAAGCTCAATTTGACCCAGACTTTTTTAAAAAAGTGTGCATTTTTAAAAAAAAGTGTGCATTTTTGTTTTGACTTTTGCTTTCCTAAGAACGACTTCCCAAACAATAAAAAACCTTCGGAAAGGCGAATTTATGATTCTCCCGTCATTGATAAGTAAAAAATGCCAGCAAACAGTCTATGGTATGCGATTGGTTGTCCTCTGACCGTCAGGCCCTATTTGGAATTCTGGAAAAAAAGGGCATATATGGCGTCTGGCGAGTACTAAACTTTGCAGTTACTATAAAATTGATGGAAGAGGTGGAGTTGGAGGGTTATGTGAATAAAAAAGGTTTGTTCTAGCCTCTAGGTATTGACTTCAAGCCACGGCTCTCTTTTCATTTCTTCCCCTTCTTGTCAGCACGGGTCCACTGACAGAAGTGTCAAAATGGGTAATGGGCTACCAAAAACGAATTTCTAACGACCAAATCCCATTCAGGAGTACCTCTGGCTATTAATTAATTAATGTGCCACCACCGGGCACCGAGAGTTACGATGGTGTGTTCGACTACCACATGCGGCATGGGACAGTCCACTTCTTCTGTTGACCCTCATCTGGATATATCTCCATGATAGGTTAGTGTGTTATGCGTACAGCTACCCCAAGCGCCACTACCCCTTCCCTTCCCTTCCCTTCCCTTCCCTTCCCTTCCCTTCCCTTCCCTTCCCTTCCCTTCCCTTCCCTTCCCTTCCCTTCCCTTCCCTTCCCTTCCCTTCCCTTCCCTTCCCTTCCCTTCCCTTCCCTTCCCTTCCCTTCCCTTCCCTTCCCTTCCCTTCCTTCCCTTCCCTTCCCTTCCCTTCCCTTCCCTTCCCTTCCCTTCCCTTCCCTTCCCTTCCCTTCCCTTCCCTTCCCTTCCCTTCCCTTCCCTTCCCTTCCTTCCCTTCCCTTCCCTTCCCTTCCCTTCCCTTCCCTTCCCTTCCCTTCCCTTCCCTTCCCTTCCCTTCCCTTCCCTTCCCTTCCCTTCCCTTCCCTTCCCTTCCCTTCCCTTCCCTTCCCTTCCCTTCCCTTCCCTTCCCTTCCCTTCCCTTCCCTTCCCTTCCCTTCCCTTCCCTTCCCTTCCCTTCCCTTCCTTCCCTTCCCTTCCCTTCCCTTCCCTTCCCTTCCCTTCCCTTCCCTTCCCTTCCCTTCCCTTCCCTTCCCTTCCCTTCCCTTCCCTTCCCTTCCCTTCCCTTCCCTTCCCTTCCCTTCCCTTCCCTTCCCTTCCCTTCCCTTCCCTTCCCTTCCCTTCCCTTCCCTTCCCTTCCCTTCCCTTCCCTTCCCTTCCCTTCCCTTCCCTTCCCTTCCCTTCCCTTCCCTTCCCTTCCCTTCCCTTCCCTTCCCTTCCCTTCCCTTCCCTTCCCTTCCCTTCCCTTCCCTTCCCTTCCCTTCCCTTCCCTTCCCTTCCCTTCCCTTCCCTTCCCTTCCCTTCCCTTCCCTTCCCTTCCCTTCCCTTCCCTTCCCTTCCCTTCCCTTCCCTTCCCTTCCCTTCCCTTCCCTTCCCTTCCCTTCCTTCCCTTCCCTTCCCTTCCCTTCCCTTCCCTTCCCTTCCCTTCCCTTCCCTTCCCTTCCCTTCCCTTCCCTTCCCTTCCCTTCCCTTCCCTTCCCTTCCTTCCCTTCCCTTCCCTTCCCTTCCCTTCCCTTCCCTTCCCTTCCCTTCCCTTCCCTTCCTTCCCTTCCCTTCCCTTCCCTTCCCTTCCCTTCCCTTCCCTTCCCTTCCCTTCCCTTCCCTTCCCTTCCCTTCCCTTCCCTTCCCTTCCCTTCCCTTCCCTTCCCTTCCTTCCCTTCCCTTCCCTTCCCTTCCCTTCCCTTCCCTTCCCTTCCCTTCCCTTCCTTCCCTTCCCTTCCCTTCCCTTCCCTTCCCTTCCCCCTTCCCTTCCCCTTCCTTCCCTTCCCTTCCCTACCCTTCCTTCCCTTCCCTTCCTTCCCTTCCCTTCCTTCCTTCCCCCTTCCCCCTTTTCCTTCCCTCCCTTCCCTTCCCCTTCCCTTCCCTCCTTCCCTTCCCTTCCCTTCCCTTCCTTCCCTTCCCCTTCCTTCCCTTCCCCTTCCTTCCCTTCCTCCCTTCCCTTCCCTTCCCTTCCCTTCCCTTTCCCTTCCCTTCCCCTTTCCCTTCCCTCCCTCCCTTCCCTTCCCTTCCCTTCCCTCCCTTCCCTTCCCCTTCCCTTCTCTTCCCCCTTTCCTTCCCTCTCCTTCCCTTCCCTTCCCTTCCCCCTTCCCTTCCCTTCTCTTCCCCTCCCTTCTCTTCCCCTCCCTTCTCTTCGCCCTCCCTTCTCTTCCCCTCCCTTCCCTTCCCCTCCCTTGCCCCTCTCTCTGTCCCCCCCTTCTCTTCCCCTCCCTTCTCTTCCCCTCCCTTCCTCCCTAAATTCTCCCTAAATTTATCCCTAATTTATCCCTAATTTATTCCTAATTTATTCCTAATTTATCCATAATTTATCCTTAAATTCTCCCTAAATTCTCCCTAAATTCTCCCTAAATTCTCCCTAATTTATCCCTAATTTATCCCTAATTTATTCCTAATTTATCCCTAAATTCTCCCTAAATTCTCCCTAAATTCTCCCTAAATTCTCCCTAATTTATTCCTAATTTATTCCTAATTTATCCCTAATTTATCCCTAAATTCTCCCTAAATTCTCCCTAAATTCTCCCTAAACTCTCCCTAAATTCCCCCTAAATTCTCCCTAAATTCTCCCTAATTTATTCCTAATTTATTCCTAATTTATCCCTAAATTCTCCCTAAATTCTCCCTAAATTCTCCCTAATTAATTCCTAATTTATTCCTAATTTATCCCTAATTTATCCCTAAATTCTCCCTAAATTCTCCCTAAATTCTCCCTAAACTCTCCCTAAATTCTCCCTAAATTCTCCCTAAATTCTCCCTAATTTATTCCTAATTTATTCCTAATTTATTCCTAATTTATCCCTAAATTCTCCCTAAATTCTCCCTAATTTATTCCTAATTTATTCCTAATTTATTCCTAATTTATTCCTAATTTTTCACTAAATTCTCCCTAAATTCTCCCTAAATTCTCCCTAAATTCTACCTAAATTCTCCCTAAATTCTCCCTAATTTATCCCTAATTTATTCCTAATTTATTCCTAATTTTTCCCTAAATTCTCCCTAAATTCTCCCTAAATTCTCCCTAAATTCTCCCTAAATTCTCCCTAAATTCTTCCTAAATTCTCCCTAAATTCTCCGTAAATTCTCCCTAAATTCTCCTTAATTTATTCCTAATGTATCCCTAATTTATCCCTAATTTCCCCTAATTTCTCCCTAATTTCCCCTAATTTCTAAATTCTACCTAAATTCTCCCTAAATTCTCCCTAATTTATCCCTAATTTATCCCTAATTTATTCCTAATTTATCCCTAAATTCTCCCTAAATTCTCCCTAAATTCTCCCTAAATTCTCCCTAAATTCTCCCTAAATTCTCCCTAAATTCTCCCTAAATTCTCCGTAAATTCTCCCTAAATTCTCCTTAATTTATTCCTAATGTATCCCTAATTTATCCCTAATTTCCCCTAATTTCTCCCTAATTTCCCCTAATTTGGTAACTTCTTCTGTTATTGTAACCCCTAATCCACAATTCCCTTTGTAGGTGTGATTAGAGGAGTGGTGACTGTAATCCTTTAAATTGTTGGATTCTTGCTATTTAATTGATGAGAGACAGGAAAACACAGCTATATATACCGCAAAGTGATGGAGCACATCTTGGTCCAGATAGATCAGCCATCGGGTGTATCTTTTGCCCAGCTTATTATACTGTTTACTTCAATGGACTGTTTTTTAATTTTTATAGATGTGTGATGGGGGGAGGGCTCCCGTATTAAAACCTTATTTCCGAGAGTGCTCGGATGTACATGATAAATGCGCTCTCTGTCGCCAAAAGTACACTGTGCTATAAGGCACTTAAAACAACCAATTACTTCAGTAGTGTCCTCTCCCTCAGTCTTCCTCTGAACCCTCGAAGTGAAAGAGTGACACTCCTCGCCATGGAAAAAGATAATCTCAAGCGAATTTAACTCACAATCTTTGTATCTTTGTTCCGCAAGAAGCGGGAGAATTCTCTCTTGTATATAAATGTGATGATGTTTTAAATTGTTTATGTTTTTAATATATTTGCAGTGTTTACCATTTTATTATCCATATCAGTTTAAGTTACTGGTAAACAAATACAATGAATAGTGTCGTTGAATAATTAAAACATGTGTGTAGATAATTATCTGTCTTTCTCTCTGTCTCTCCCTACCCCTCTCTACCTCTCTCTCACCCTCTTACTCGATTTCTATCTCCATTCAAACATGTTTTAAACTGTGAGTTTGATATCGGATTACTGAAACCTTGGAAATGGTCATGAAATGAGGAAGAAATTATCAAACATGATTTAGACTATAATTGCCAGTGCTCTGTCTGGATGAAATCTGTCCAAAATAAGGTCTACTTTCCTTGCGCGCGATAGTCATAGGTCTTGCGCGCGATGAAAGTAAGCATTGTTATCGTTCTAAAAAGACGCGCACCCATGCAAGGCGCCCTAGGCTCAAAAGCCTAATTTGAAACCTATTTTGATCAAATTTTAAACTGTATCTTGTGAACACATAAATTTAAAACACTAAGGTTTTTACTAGACTCAAATCCGATCTATCAATCAGAAATAAGAGGCATTTGTCCGTTTAACTGGCAAACAGGGGTTTAATTGGCTTCAATTAGTCATTTGACCCGGGTACAAACACTTTTTGAAAAATTTTTTTCCACAGATCTGTTCATAAACTACCCTTCTTCACTCCTGAATAGGTCACAAAAACGTGCCTTTTTGGGGGGGTATTTTCCCCACTAGTTGTACTGGATAGGATTGCGACGCGCATGCGACGCGCATTTTTCTAATGCAGCGCAAAAAGTTTTTAATTTTTGCCGTTCGCGTTGTCGAAAAAAAATTTAAGTCTTTCAAAATCATTTTGGTTTTTCATTCTTGAACTAGTGACCTAAGGATTGAAGACTCAGGCCTCAGAAGAGGACTCGATATGTTCCTCGTCTGGCAGCTCTCACACCTTATTTCAAACGTGCATATCTCCGGTTCCTGATGAGATAAAGACCCGAAATTTGGAGGTTATGCTGTTATGAAGAACTTGGTATGATCTTCCTAGCCTAACCTCCTAGTTTCAAGTCTCTATCTCATCAGGAACCGGAAATATGCGCGTTTGAAATAAGGTCAAAAAGACCCCCCTCTCCCTTGAATAAAAAATCCGACTTTAAACAGTTATCAGGAAGTTTGGACTTGAGCCCCTTCAATTTTAGTCTGTACGGCGGCGCCATACCCCATTTGATTCTCAAATTGGGAATCTGCGACAGTGCGCTCAGATGGGTCGCGGCGCCAGACAGATTTTAGTCATGTCAAGCCAATCAGAGGCCTTTTTTCGAAATCTAGGCCTCTGATTGGCTCGCAAACCGAAAAATGACCACAAATGAAGGGGCTCAAGCCTAAACTTCCCGATAAGAAAGCTTATTCCGGTTGCGTTGGATTCGTCTCGAAAAGGATATTCAGAAAAGCTCATCTCCGTGCTCCTAGGGGTTTCAGACCACAGTCACAGTGCTGCTTGTAGTCGTATTACCGTAATAGAAATACAGTAAGGAGACACGCACGTTGCATAACCCACAGCAAAAAGTGCATGTGTTCAGCACGTACTAGCGCCCTGATTGGCCACGGTTGCGTGTCGTCTTACTGTATCTCAGTTTTCCATTACCATTTTCCCACTACAAGCGATCGTGATAGACCCTAGCCGACGTCCAAACAATAAGTGGCACGTCCCAGGGTTGGTTGACAGGTTACAAAACTCGATTTATTAATTACAATTTACCTGGTAAGAGTTTGCTTTATATAACATCTCATTTTTGGTAGTGTTGGAGACGATAAAATGATTAGGAGACTTGTGGTTTTCCTCTACTGTTTGTTGGGTACCTCAGGTAAATTATTTTTTTGTTATAGTTCTTTCAAATGCGATTCATACTAACAGTCTGGAACTGCTAGCCGGGTCTGGGACATTTGTCTAGAACTGTTAGCCGGGTCTGGGACACTTGTCTGGAACTGTTAGCCGGGTCTGGGACACTTGCCTGGAACTGTTAGCTGGGTCTGGGACACTTGTCTGGAACTGTTAGCCGGGTCTGGGACACTTGCCTGAGTCTGGGACACTTGTCTGGAACTGTTAACCGGGTCTGGGACACTAGTCTGGAACTGTTAGCCGGGTCTGGGACACTTGTCTGGAACTGTTAGCCGGGTCTGGGACACTTGCCTGAGTCTGGGACACTTGTCTGGAACTGTTAACCGGGTCTGGGACACTAGTCTGGAACTGTTAGCCGGGTCTGGGACACTTGTCTGGAACTGTTAGCCGGGTCTGGGACACTTGCCTGGAACTGTTAGCTGGGTCTGGGACACTTGTCTGGAACTGTTAGCCGGGTCTGGGACACTTGCCTGGAACTGTTAGCTGGGTCTGGGACACTTGCCTGGAACTGTTAGCCGGGTCTGGGACACTTGCCTGGAACTGTTAGCTGGGTCTGGGACACTTGTCTGGAACTGTTAGCCGGGTCTGGGACACTTGCCTGAGTCTGGGACACTTGTCTGGAACTGTTAACCGGGTCTGGGACACTAGTCTGGAACTGTTAGCCGGGTCTGGGACACTTGTCTGGAACTGTTAGCCGGGTCTGGGACACTTGCCTGAGTCTGGGACACTTGTCTGGAACTGTTAACCGGGTCTGGGACACTAGTCTGGAACTGTTAGCCGGGTCTGGGACACTTGTCTGGAACTGTTAGCCGGGTCTGGGACACTTGCCTGGAACTGTTAGCTGGGTCTGGGACACTTGTCTGGAACTGTTAGCCGGGTCTGGGACACTTGCCTGGAACTGTTAGCTGGGTCTGGGACACTTGCCTGGAACTGTTAGCTGGGTCTGGGACACTTGTCTGGAACTGCTAGCTGGGTCTGGGACACTTGTCTGGAACTGTTAGCCGGGTCTGGGACACTTGTCTGGAACTGTTAGCTGGGTCTGGGACACTTGTCTGGAACTGTTAGCTGGGTCTGGGACACTTGTCTGGAACTGCTAGCTGGGTCTGGGACACTTGTCTGGAACTGTTAGCCGGGTCTGGGACACTTGTCTGGAACTGTTAGCTGGGTCTGGGACACTTGTCTGGAACTGTTAGCTGGGTCTGGGACACTTGTCTGGAACTGCTAGCTGGGTCTGGGACACTAGTCTGGAACTGTTAGCCGGGTCTGGGACACTTGTCTGGAACTGTTAGCTGGGTCTGGGACTCTAGTCTGAAACTGTAATTAATAATTACTTACATGATTACTAATTATAGAACACAGTAACACACATTTTTTAAATTCTACAGCCACGTTAGTGTTTTCCGATGGATCTCAGGACATCACAAATCAATTCCTATTTACAAGTGGAGTAACCGATATCACCTTTGGTTGTTCTTATAGTTATACTGTGGATGATCCCAATGTTTTAACTTTAACATGGACGGATAACAATGGTAAGTGTCATCCAGATTTATCTGTTATAGAGAACATATAAATTCTCGTTCCGAAAAAGTTGGTACCTCATAACGTGTGAACTGTGAGGGCTCGCCAAGTGTAACTAATCTTCTCTGGTCGTGTGTTGGACCCTGTTTGTAGTACCTACTACCCAATAGATCCTGCGCCGTGTACGTTGTTCTGAAAACTAACTAGTATGTAGTTTCTTTACCTTCCTGCAGGTGATCCTGTGACTGCCAGTATAGACAGTTCAGAAGCAGGCATAATCAAACTCCCACTTGAAGTTAACAAGGCTTCAATGAAAGCACCTTACACATGTAAAATGATTAATACAGCCACATCGGAAGGGGAAGTAGCTACTCTGAATATTTATCAAGTCACAGGTTAGCCAAAACTGTTGTTACTTGCTCTGCAACTGTGCAGTATGTAGTGATTTTAATTATTATAGTAGTCCCTATTAATTAGAGTTTAGCCTAATTGATCCCATCTTTCTGATGATTTATTTCATTACTCATTAGAATCGACATGTGTTATCTAAATTGGCTTATTGCGTGGCTAGATCGATTTGAAGATAAAGATTTTCCAGTTTTTCACCTGTCTTGCTCAACCCTGTCTCACTGCGTTGAAAAATGAAATAAGGGCTTGAACAAAACAATTTATCACACGATTTAAACAAATAATTGCTAACATATTATAATTTATGTAATAGCTAGGCATAGCAGGGCATAGCTAATACTTATTATACCTTTCAGAATCTACTAATGATAAACACACGGTAGCAGAATTTAGTGCCGAGTCCGCGACACCACTGGTCCTTTCTGTTACCACAGATAAACCTGCTTTAGCTGATGATGATGTCACGGTGTCATGTACATCTTCAAAAACAGAAGTAAGTAAACCAGTTTATAACAAACACATTATACAAATTCACCAAAGCTTAACCTCACTTGTATTACAGGTTTCTGTATCAGAAGGGAGTGCAACTGTAACATATGATAACGCGGGTGCAGAAGTCGGTAGTCACACTTCTGCAACATGTACATTTACCTTCTTCAGTCACTACACTGTTGACGTAGAATCTGCTGTCACCATCATCGGCGAAGGCGGTGAGTAATATGCAGGAACTGACCGAATCAGGAAATACTGGTCCCTCATTGGCTGACAACCAGTCACGTGACCTAAATAACGAGTTCTTATTGGTTGTTTACTTGTGTCGGTCGGTTCCTGATCAATATGATTACTCAGAAACGTCGTTGGTCCAAGTTATGATCGATGGAAATGAGATGGATGGGAATTCAGCAGAGTTTATGTTTACTACGAGTGATATGGATGCAGTGGAGCTGGAATGTGGTTATTATTCCTTGGCCGCGATAACAGATGAACAAAAGGCTCAGTGGAGAGATAGTGAAGGTAAGACAAAGAAATAATCAAAGTTGTAGATTACATGTATTCAATTTGGCAATAAATATAAATAGATTGTTTATACTATAATTATTATACAGGAAAAGAAAGTTGTTCATTAATCAACCAATATTATTATTTAACTGTAATAACGTATTAATTTCCCTATTAGAAACCATAGTGGCAGGTGTCGAAAAAGACTCTGAGTTCGTGTCAGTTAATACGATAACGATTGATCCTGCAAATGTAAAATCTCCATACACCTGCAAAGCTAAAACTGTTTCCGTCTACAAAGTGACGAGTAAGTAAGAATACAACTAAAGGGAACTGTAACACTTTTACTACAGCTCCCGAGATACTGAATGAGCTGTTAGCCAAAACTGTTGTTACTTGCTCTGCAACTGTGTAGTAGTGATTTTAGCTATATGTAGTAGCCCCTATTAATTAGAGTTTGGCCTAATTGATCCCATCTTTCTGATGATTTATTTCATTACTCATTAGAAACTACAAGTGTTATCTAAATTGGCTTATTGCGTGGCTAGATCGATTTGAAGATAAAGATTTTCCAGTTAATCAACTGTCTTGCTCAACCCTGTCTCACTGCGTTGAAAAATGAAAAGGGCTTGAACAAAACAATTTATGACATGGTGTAAACTGTAAACAAACAATTGCTAATATATTATAATTTATGTAATAGCTAGGCATAGCTGGGCATAGCTAATACTTATTATACCTTTCAGAATCTACTTATGGTAAACATACGGTAGCAGAATTTAGTGCCGAGTCCGCGACACCACTGGTCCTTTCTGTTACCACAGATAAATCTGATTTAGTTGAAGCTGATGTTACGGTGTCATGTGCAACTTCAAAAACGGTAGGAAGTAAACCAGTTTATAACAAACACATTATACAAATTAAAAACAACAGAAGTTTTTAAGGTCTTTACAATTGTTTCATGATGCCCCACGAGGAGGCACCAATCATCAGTATAACAAACACATTATAAATTCACTAAAGCTTAACCTCACTTGTATTACAGGTTTCTGTATCAGAAGGGAGTGCAACTGTAACATATGATAACGCGGGTGCGGAAGTCGGTAGTCACACTTCTGCAACATGTACATTTACCTTCTTCAGTCACTACACTGTTGACGTAGAATCTGCTGTCACCATCATCGGCGAAGGCGGTGAGTAATATGCAGGAACTGACCGAATCAGGAAATACTGGTCCCTCATTGGCTGACAACCAGTCACGTGATCTAAATAACGAGTTCTGATTGGTTGTTTACTTGTGTCGGTCGATTTCTAATCAATATGATAACTCAGATACGTCGTTGGTCCAAGTTATGATCGATGGAAATGAGATGGATGGGAATTCAGCAAGGTTTATGTTTACTACGAGTGATATGAATGCAGTGGACCTGGAATGTGGTTATTATTCCTTGGCCGCGATAACAGATGAACAAAAGGCTCAGTGGAGAGATAGTGACGGTAAATTAACTAAGAAATAACCAAAGTTGTAGATTACATGTATTCAATTTGGCAATAAATATGAATTGATTGTTTATACTATTATTATACAGTAAAATAATATTGTTCATTAATCAACCAACATTATTATTTAACTGTAATACCGTATTAATTTCCCTATTAGAAGCCATAGTGGCAGGTGACCCCAATGACTCTGAGTTCGTGTCAGTTAATACGATAACGATTGATCCTACAAATGATGTAATAAAATCTCCATACACCTGCAAAGCTAAAACTGTTTCCGTCTACAAAGTGACGAGTAAGTAAGAATACATGCAACTATAGGGAACTGTAAGACTTTTACTACAGCTCCCGAGATACCGAATGAGCTGTCTAACCTTTCACCAGATTCATTTTAACAGAACAGAATTAAGTTGATTATGCTACCAATTATCATTGATATATCATTGATACGTCCCATGACAGGTGCCGAAGAAGGTGAAACACAGGTTATTGTGCTAGGTCAGCAACCCGCCAAAGCTACACACACTGTCATCACCACCGACACAGATATGATCGATGGTGATGTGACCGTTTCTTGTACAGATGATACCGGCAATTCGGTATGATACAAATTTCAATAATAACATATATATAATTATATAGAATATTAGGTTTATGTTCCAAGTTATAATCATAATATTAGAGTAGGACGTGTGATTGTTTGTGTGTTTTAAAATTGTGTAGTAGTTACTAGTTAGCTATATTGACTATCTTGAGTTGCCTTTCTCGTCACTCTGTCACTCCAGACAAAAGGGTCAGAACACCCCCTTCCCTATATATAATACCGGCTGTGGGCCTCAATTCATATCTACAACGTCCTTCATTCTTACAGGCGACTATAACTGAGGTAACTGTAGCTTCTGGTGAGGTATCAGTAACAGTTGCTCCTCCCCAAACAACCGGAGATACGCATTTCGAATGTGTCTTCACCTTTTTTGGAGAATACACACAGTCAGTGACTACAACATTGACCATGATTGAATGTAAGTGGGTCATTAAATAACAATAAATATAATATACATATATAACTATGTATAAATATAACTATGTATAGTCTAGTTTTGAGAAATCAGTAGGAGATTCAGCGTGTCCCTGTAAATTATAATCCTCAACACACTTAACTGCAGAGTGCAGTCCGCAATGTTTTCTGCGTATCAGTGTAACAACACCAGTACCTGCACTGATCACGTTCTATTTCCAGATAAGATATCCCATTCACCGGACATTCTCATGACTGGGCTGCCTATTACATTTACCTGTACGTGTAAGGGCACGGAGGTTGGTTGTGGAACACTAGAACTAACTGACAATGTGGAAACTGACTCAGAGTGGACTTCTGATGCATGGGATGAGGACACAGACAGCATTACAGGAACGGGCACAATTACTTTTGGTGAAAAAGGGCTAAAGAAGGAGTTTGCTTGTGGATCTGATACCCAGACAGAAAGTTCTTACGCTTCGTTGGAGCTTGATGTTGTGGGTAAGTTATTGATTCTTACCGCGGCTCCAAACTCATTTCAGTTCCCTTATTCCTTTGGATAAAGTGTTTTATTAACTGTTACCCTCCTCCAAGATGTTACACTCGGTGTAGTTGGGTCTCAGTCTGCCACCAAGTACATAGCAAAAGGCCAAGATGTCTCAGTATCATGGACGATTGGACCATTTTCTACGACTCAAACTGACGGTCCGGCGGAAGGTGATGTTACCATGGGATCAACCACTGGAGGAGTTGTAAGATCATTCACAACTAACGACATCGTGTACACTGCAAAAATTAATAGTAGTGAGGCCAAGGAGAATCTACCTCTCACTTTTAAATTCAATGAAGGAACGGTATATGCGGGGAGGACTGTTGACGCAAAGGAAGTGGATGTTATTGGTAAGTTGTGGGATAAATGTAGAGAGGGTCCACCCCACTGCCAATGTTTTGGTATCGATAATCAGTGAAATGGACTTTGGCAAACCTGCATAGTGCATTATAATGATGCTGTTTCAACCAACTTCAGCAATGATAATTGTGTATCATATACTAACATGTTAGTATGATACACAATTATTATTTCTACGAACGGCTAATGAAGCAAAGCTAACCGGAATACTCCTTCATCAAAACTAGGTTTAACGACGTCTCTGGCTGCAGCATATATTCTTGACGAATCATTAGGATGTAAAATTGGAAATGTGACCATTACAGCTCTCACTGCTCAAAGCCCACCAAAAATTACTTGGGATGATAAGGTGAGTACGTATGAGATAGATATGTCTGCATACTGTTAAGTGCTTATTCTAACTAATATAAGTGTGATGCCTTTGTTTATCTGGTGAATATGCTGAACAAATGATGATGATGATATGGAGCTTATAACAAAGTAAAACAAGTTGTTTTAGTTTGTATCTAACCTGTGATTTTGAACTTTGTTCCAGGGTGTGTCAAGAACAAGAGCTATGGATAAGGATGGAGACATTTATAGAAGCAATGAAATAGACTTCACATGCGCTGTCGATCTTTCTGGAATAGTGAAGTATAATGGTGATAAAGTTGCGAGTGGCTTTGAGCTAGCAATATCAACTTCTGTCCAAAGTATGTGAAAATCCTCATTTAAGTTGTCTGAGAAACATGCTAGATAGATTCTTAGATATTTTTATATAGTGTTTCTTATTTGTAGTGTTATTGTAATCCTTAGTGCAAAAGAGGTGATACTTGATCCAGATTACTGCAGATTATTACTCCACGTAATTAAATGATATCACTATATAACATACACATTGTATATTACATGTTAATAATACAATGCTCTTATAGGAACGAACGTGTTTGGAACTGCAACCCGATTCATCGAGAACAGTAATGTCAACGAAAAACATTACGGTTTTACTCTTACCACAGCGACCACTTTAACCATTGCGAATAGCTGTAACGGAGGCACAGTCAGCTCCGATAACCAAAGTGTTGCAATTGCGTCAACTGATGACTTTACTAATAACAGGACCTGTAAGATAGAACTGTACGATGACAGTACCCTTGAGGCTGACGATCATTATACATACACATTTGCACGTGATGGTAGGTACTTAGTTAATAGCATAGACTAAAATAACTATATAGCATAGGCTATTTTCGATTTCGGTTTCAACTTTTTTCCCTCTGTTTTTTAATCTGTTTAATGTTTTAGTGCTTGAGCTGGAATCTACTAAGGACACTATTTTTGTGGGCGAAGAGGCGATATCACAGGATTTGAAGTGTAAACTGACAGGACCTAAATCTGTGGCTGAGTTGAATGCCGCTTACGAACCAAATCCCTGGACTTTCGCATTGGGTGAGTTAGTTTGAGCTGTTTTACTTGTTTATAAACTTCGTAGTCAATTAATCAGTAATCTACATTGTCGGGCGTAGGTGTTGTGGGCCTTGTAACCGGTAAAATACATTGTACATAACATGATGTTTGATTGCAGATGGAATTGCAGATCAAAGTACTGCTACAATTGGAGATGTTACTACATACACCGTCACCGCCACTGATCCTGGGACGTATACTTGTCTAGTGAAGTCTAAAGATGGAACGGGAGAAGAGGCCTCCGTTTCAACTACTATATACCAAGTGACATCAGGTAACATATCAATTAAACATGTGGAAACTTTTAGCGCTTGGGGGCTTTTACGATTCCCTGTTGTCTCTACCTCGCCGCTGCTACCTTTTTACCTAGCAACAGAAACTGTTGCCTAGCAACGTATGTTCGATATTAATAACATTATTGTTTAGTAGCAGTAACAGATACATCGTACATTGGAATATTTGCCACTGTATTCCACACTCCACAAACACGAATTCATTCCTTATAGTTGCTAATGAGACGGTGTATCTAGACGATACTATCACACAGAAAAGCCTGGACTGTTCTAAATCTTATACTGTTAATCCTGATAAATCTGATTTGGTTCCCACTTCTTATTCGTGGACTAAGAATGACAAAGCCGAAGTTTTTGATACGACGGTAAACAAGCAAGCTGCAAGTTGTTGAGTTAATCTCAGTGAAAATTAGTTTGTTAGAACTACGTAATTTATATATTTGCTCCGATCCCAACACTCTCTTCCCAGGAATCGATAACAATAGCACCTGCGAATGACGACAAATATGTCTGCACAATGAAATTCGATGATAATGTTTCAGTATCCCATAAATTTACAATCCTTGTCACTATTCCTAGTAAGTTATTTTTGGGTTAGTTAGCCAAACGCTGATCAAACTACCTACCGCGTGGGTATCATTAGGGACACTTATACAAAGTACAAGAAATCCAACGTGTACACACCATCCGATAAATATATCTACTAACTCCAGTTTTTATGTTTTTATTTTCGGTTTCCCATCAAATAGTAGATACCTATGGTGCGTTGGATTTCTTGTAGTGTTCCTAAACACACAAGTAAAATTTAGAATTCTAAACCCAACCTCCCACTATAATAATATACCCTACAAGAGATGGAGAGCATCACATTTTATTATTTATCATTATTTATTTATTTTAGTAGTTCTGGACTACAAAATAACTATTAACTATTGCAGAAATTGAGGTCACGCCAGCTGAAGCTAAATGTTATCAAGGAACAGATACAAAAATGACAATTAAAGTAACAGGAAAAGATCCAACATCATCAGTAGTTGTGTCAATTACTTCTGACAAACAAGGTAAAATTGTACTTTTTTACGTAGGTCTACTTGAGTGAGAACGTATATGTGTTATGTTGACTATTGATTATTGCTTTAGATTCAGACTTTCCGTTTGACGACGTCGATTTGACATACGACACGAAAGAAGCGGCGTTTATCGGAACAACAGATATTGTCCTGGTCCCTAATGATGATACTTATGATGATTATAATTTAAAGTTTTTCATTAAGGGCCAAGAAGATAAAGTATCCAAAACCGTTCCGTTTGATGTAGCTGAATGTAAGTACTAATTGGGTTAGGGAACGTGATCTTGGGTGAGAGAGTCAAGGAGTACTTTATATACTATGTATACATATTTTATATATTGTATTACTTCAACAGTCTTTCCAGTAATTTAACTTTTACCACAAAGCTATTTTCAGGGGTAACACGTCCCGATAACGCGGTATATAACTACAAAGACGCAACGATGGACTTGGTTTACACTATTCAGCAAATAGATAATATAGAGCCTAGCATTATAATTTCAGATTCACCATCTACTACCAATAAAATGACATGTTCTGTTGATAAAAACTGTACATATACTCATAAAATTACGAAGTTCAAAGACGATACTATATCTGTTAACATTACTTCAACTGAAGGGGATGTTAAATACTTGGTCAGCAGATCCACAAAAACTATTACTCGGGGTAAGTATAGCTGGTAAAAACATAATACTATTTAATTGTCATTCGCGTTATTATAATGTAGAAATTAGTGTTGTAAGATTAAGGGGAAGTTTGTCGAGGCTTCCTAATCACTAATCACTATTCCAGCGTTGGTCGTGGAAAATCCATTCTTCCTTGCGGAGGGAGCTGTAGCACAATTATCTTGTAAAATGACCGCAGAATACGTATGTATTAATAATGTATTAATTAATATCAAAATTGAAAACACTAATATGTATGTAGTACATATCTTTTCTTGAGAGAGCGGGGGGGCACTCCCGTAATAGCTAATCTTTGACACTGAGAACGCTCAGCTGGTGTACTTGAATTTTAATGCGCTCTTGCGCTAACATGTCAAATGAAATAAAGTAAATAACGGGTGACAACTAAAAATCTGGACAATTTTCTGTGAGCTCTAGCGCCGTCCCCGTTTGAGATACAGCTTCAGGACAATGATAGAACGATTTTTCAGACAATTTTGAATCAGAATAACATAACGGGAAAGACTAAAAATTTCATTTTCATTGCCATATCGCATCATTTCCTCTTGGCCCACCAAAGCATGTAGTACGGAGATTTGAGATTTCTATGTGATCAGAAACAAACTTCCCGATGAAATAGAATTCTCAAAATTGGAAGTCTGGTAGTTCATGCCATAACCAACATAACTGCCAAGTTTCAACATTCTAGCTCATCAGGAAGTTGGTTTTCCACGTCATAAATGTTTCGAGAGATCGTCAAAATGGCGATTTCTCAAATTACCTGTAAACTACGATTTGAAAGGTTTGTTACAGATGATTCTGTGATCAGAATTGAGATTAACGGAGTGTGAAACAAAGTTAATTTCGTTCAAAATTGTCTGAAAAATCATTCTATCGCTGCCCCGAAGCTGTATCTCAAAAAGAACAGGCGCTAGAGGTGCTAGAAAAGTGTGTAAATTTCACGTAATACATGCTTTGGTGGGGCAAGAGGAAATGATGCGATATTGCAATGAAAATGAACTTTTAAGTCTATCCCGTTGTGTTATTCTGATTCAAAATTGTCTGAAAAATCGTTCTATCACTGTCTTGAAGCTGTATCTCAAACGGGGACGGCGCTAGAGCTCACAGAAAATTGTCCAGATTTTTATTTGTCACCCGTTAAAATATCCCAAAAAGGTTTCGGATCCAGATCTAAACATGCTAAAGTGGAACGTAACACCGGAGCTTGAGAATATGGTACAAAAGCTTGATCTGGTTTTCGATAGAGATGATAAGGTGTGGCTGGCTATTCTAAATGGTAAGGTTTACTCATAAATGAGCCATTAAGTTTTATATAGCATTAAAAATTATTTCAGGTATTTGTTATAGGTATAGGTATATCAATACATGTATCACCTGCTGATTGAATTCCAACAATTATTACAGTGACTGTGACCTCTACGACTACGGCTGATAAGATCAACGAACTATCTTGCTCCAGTGTTACCTACAATGATTTAGACGCTCAAAATCCTACTGTCGGTCAAATAATAAGTAAGTGCTAATGATAGTAACAACAAAAGTACAAAAGAAACAGAGAGATTGTTACCTTTACTATTGAGAGAGTTGGGCCACCACATAACACTTCCTCAGCATTACCTACGATTAAACTCTCACTGAGTAACGTGGACGAGGATGGACAAGTGATCGTGAATTGTATATTCAACGAAGTAACAACACCCGGTGAATTCAGTGGAAAACTGGTACACCCAGGCACATCTCAATGGACGGAGAAGGAAGTAACTAATACAGATTTTGAAGAAATAAAGTACATCAACTCTGCCATTCACTACTCTGATGCGGGCTCCTACAGTTGTGAGGGTTCCTACAATCACACTGGCCATGACATTGTCATTATCAAATCGGAGATGAAAACTCTCACTGTCAATGGTTTGTTATATTATTGTTACTTTCCAACATTGTTACTTATACATATAAGAACGAAGATCAGATATCGTATACTTTCCTCATTTAGCGTTGCTTATTCCACTTAATTTAATTTATATTAATCTATGTTTTGTTTCCAGCACACGCCCAGACAAACTCCTACTTCGAAGAGGGTCAGGATATAACAATGACAATTCAGTTCTCGGATAATATCAAATCACCTGTTGAATGGTAAGCATCGTGTTCTGCTATAACTGGACTGCTCGGGTGAAAGGGTAGCATGTAGTCAGACCCCGATTTACCGGGGTGAAAGCACCTAGGCTGCCACACTAGGGACTCAGAAATTAGCAGTTAAAATACCGGGGTGTACTGTAAATCAAGGCCTGATTTACCGGGGTGTACTGTAAATCAGGGCCCGATTTACCGGGGTGTACTATAAATCAGGGCCTGATTTACCGGGGTGTACTGTAAATCAGGGCCCGATTTACCGGGGTGTACTATAAATCAGGGCCCGATTTACCGGGGTGTACTGTAAATCAGGGCCCGATTATTAATTTCTGGCTCCATCAGGTATGATGAAGAGGATGGTATAACGTATGAAGCCACTTCTAGCGCTAAACGAGCTGCAGATGATTGGAAAATAGTAGCAGAATTTAGTGGGAAAACCACAACTCTGACTGCGCCCAAAGGTAAACACTGAACGTGATGTAATACATGTATTATATACATATACTACTATAACGAGAATACCCATCTAATCAATTATATTCTTAGTTAAATAGTGTATAAGAAATCACCAGATTGTAACCCTACGGCCTATAACAGTAACACCTTAGACTAAGGTGTTACTGTTATAGGCCGTAGGGTTACAATCTGGTGATTAGTACCACTATAAAACACAGTAGGTACTGCTAGAGGAATATTGATACAACAGTTTTTATCACCCAGGATCAACCATAAAGAGCACTCGGACATTCAAAATCTCTGCAATGGTAGAACTAGGCACTGGTCAGGTGAAAAGGTTCGAGCGTAGAGCTCTTGATATTTACTGTAAGTAAGCAATTTATCGAGGGTTATGTGTGCTTTTCATATTTGGGTGGCATGTTTCACGTGTTGCCCAAATATGGTATGTCATGCCCTAATATGGCTTGTCACGTGTTTTAACATTTTTTAACTGCTGCCGTTATTGTTAACTTTTGTTGCCCAACAGCGGTTAAGACTGTGAGCGCCCTGATTGACAGCGATGCTGGTGTTACCAAAGGACGTGGTATAGTGGAGTTCGATGGACTTCCCAACTTTCATGGGCTTCCCTCTGTTAAGACTAACGGAGAGCTCTCTGTCGATTTCGACTCAAAGTACGTACACTGTGTGATAGGGAATCAAATTAAAATTGAAGCATTGTGTACTTTACACTTAATCGATTCTAGGTGATTGCAAATTACTAATCGACGGATGTATTTCAGTAACCATGACAACAACGTGTTCATATTCGTTACCCCTACTGAAGCAATTAAAACTACAACATCGGTTGACGTGGTTGTACAGTTTGGAGATGGTGAAAGCAACACCCAATCATTAACGTTTGGGGGAGCAAGTAAGTCTCAATTACATTTTCAAATTATTTCCATCATATGTACCAAGCAACATCTCCTGCACACCTTTTACTATAACATCAACTACGATCCCTGGTGTTATCTCTATCGATCCCTGGTATTATCTCTATCGATCTCTGGTGTTATCTCTATCGATCTCTGGTGTTATCTCTATCGATCCCTGGTATTATCTCTATCGATCCCTG
Source organism: Hormiphora californensis (assembly GCA_020137815.1). NCBI lineage: Eukaryota > Metazoa > Ctenophora > Tentaculata > Cydippida > Pleurobrachiidae > Hormiphora > Hormiphora californensis. The sequence goes on from CM035352.1 coordinate 2,123,629, forward strand.
GTGTTATCTCTACCGATCTCTGGTGTTATCTCTATCGATCCCTGGTATTATCTCTACCGAATCCTGGTGTTATCTCTACCCAATCCTGGTATTATCTCTATCGATCTCTGGTGTTATCTCTATCGATCCCTGGTATTATCTCTATCGATCCCTGGTGTTATCTCTACCGATCTCTGGTGTTATCTCTATCGATCCCTGGTATTATCTCTATCGATCTCTGGTGTTATCTCTATCGATCCCTGGTATTATCTCTATCGATCTCTGGTGTTATCTCTATCGATCCCTGGTGTTATCTCTACCAATCCCTGGTATTATCTCTATCGATCCCTGGTGTTATCTCTACCGATACCTGGTATCATTTCTTCTCTTTTCAGGCATCGTGACCGATCCCGCTCTAGACGTAGAATCGAAGCGTGTGGTGTACGATGAGAGCGATGACCGCAGTAAAAATACCAATAAAGCCATATCTTGTACCTTTCAAAGTGAAACAACTTTCAACATTATCAGTAAGTAGATATTTGTGTGGTCCACATGCCGTCATATTATTTCTGTGAGGGTTCGGTAGATCAATTAGGTAGATATCTGTATATTTCTGTGACTTGGTACTACTATTTGATGAAGAACTAATTTGTGTTATAATTTTGATAGCCGAAATCGAAATAAATTTCGATTTCGGCTATCAAAATTATGACATTTCTGGGCTTTTAATTATGACATCAATTTTGTAGCAGTAGCAGCCTGCACCAGATACATAATTCCCGCTTTGCTAAAATAATGGTTGGTGAGAGCGGTAATAAATTTACCTAATTATATCTTCTTTACCTAATTATATCAATTCTTTACTTTAGAAAGCTCCGTTATTGGCAACAAAACATCGCTCGACAAGGGTACCGCAGAGCAGATAGATATTCAATGGCATGAAATTGAGATGGATACTAAATCGCTATCATGCTCATTTGAAGTTGAATTCATGGGCAATGTCGCATCCTTCTCACGAGAGGTAATTGTAAAAAGAATCACTGCTGCATGCCTCGTTTCCTAACACTGCCAATTGTCAACACAAGGCCATTTTGGCTTGTTCCTGGATGACATGATATACATAATAGCTGTCTGGCGGCGCCAGAACCCATCAAATTTAATGGGGTCGGCAGTGCCAGACAGAATAATAGCGTCCATTACCTACGTCTGCTTTTCTTTTTTCCACTTCCAGCTCCAATCGCCGTGAGGGTGTTACCTTTCCTATTGTTACTCACACCTCACACCTTCCTTTCAGTTCGAGGTCCTGGAAAAGAAAAGTGAGTTGATGAAGGGATGGATGGGATGGGACACCTGGTCAGGGTGTTGCAGCTATATATGCCTCTCTTTCTCTAGCTCTACCGTCCTATTTCGGACCTATCATGTTTCAAATTCCTCATCTTTCTTTCTATCCATCTCTCTCATTCTCGCGTCCATGAGGCAAATGTAATCAATGTAACGATCCTATATGCTAGAAAGGAAATGGAGCTGAGAGAGGTAGAGAGAAACATATGGGTTTAGAACGGAGAGAAAATAGTGGGAGATCTCACAGGGCCGAGGTGGAAATTGAAAATAGGTCGAGTCAAGTTTCAGGTTCTAAAGCGATTCTGAAAGTGAAAGCTGATAGAAAAAGTAATTTTAGGCACCTAAAATAGATCTAGGTGCCTAAAATTAATTTTTCAGTCTCGCTCAATCCTACTCCTAGATGCCACCTGTTTAAAATCTTCCATGAGTGAAACTGGGAAGATTGAATCACACATCTAGGGGAGCCACAGGTAATATGGGATACCTAACAACTTTTGGCCATAATTTTTTATCAGATGACAATAAAGTCACGCCGTCTTCATAGATGTGTCTTATTTGGACCAAGCTAACACATTACCACCAAAACTAACCCAATGAATGCTCCATAACGGAGATCTGGCACTATCCCATATTACCTTGAAAATTTGCAGTGGAATTTTATTTTGCTAAAATGGGATACCCATTTTTAACGAAAATGGGATATCCCATTTTATCAAAAAATTGGTATCCCATTTTATCAAAATTAATTTTTCGTCAGTATATGGTAACTTTATTGCACTTTGCTGGGATTAAACTAGTTTGTAATGGTATTCAAGTTTTGTTTATTATTAGTAAGTGGTCTGAAGGCTCCGCTATAGCCGACAGCCGTGAAATCATGAAAATTTAGAGACAAGCTACCAAATTTCTTCACCAACGGGTCCCTAAAGCCTCAAATAACACTCCTAAGTTCAACAGCAGGGGTTAAAGCGTGAACAGGTTCATTTCCTAGCGGGCTGCTACCTGCATATAATTTCAGACAGGTCCACAATTTAGAAATTCTCTAAAAATTGCTAAAGAATTGGGGACCAAAGAGTTGATCGTTAACACATAATGTGGATAATATTTAGTAATTCCTAAACTAAGAAAGCTACATGGATACCAGAAACCTTTTGGTGTCTATAATAGAGGATTATATTAATGAGAATTGAATAATTATATCCACACGTGTAGTCGTGTTCTGCAGTTGATACTCGGTGTATTTTTTCAGAATATACAAGTTTTTTTCGACTTATAAGCGAAAATAGGCTATAGTACTAATCGTAACTGAGAAATTTGCGTTTAAAATGGCCGTTTAAACAGTCATTTAAAGCCAAAATTTCATTATCCCATTTTCCCAAAACATGTTTTGGAAAAATGGGATAGTGAAATTTTGGTAAAATGGGGTATCCCATTTCAGTAAAATAAAAGTATCCCATTATACCAAAATCATGAGTTTCTATAATTAGCTAATTATAATTAGACACGTTAATTTTGATGCTCTGATCTCTTCAGGTATAGATTATAAATACCTTGCTCATAAACTAAGCAGATCGATAATTTCTCAAGGAAACAGAGACGTGTGTACCAAATGAAAAAAGTAGCCTGATTTTTTACAATCCGTATTTTAAGATGACGAGGGTGTTAGTGTACCATGTAAACATATCCCACCAAGGCTATAAACGGTTTCAGAACTAATCTAAGATCACTAATAAGAGTTATTAACTATTTATGAGCCTGTAACATGGCCAATCTTTTCAAAACACCGATTTCCCATTTTACCAAATTTCCCATATTACCTGTGGCTCCCCTACTACGTATCAACGGGGGTGCTCAAATTGGAATGACATTTAGAAATAAGATCAAATATAATGCCGCAACTTTTCAAATTTTACCTCTCTTATACCTATACTTAGAAACATAGATCAACTTACAGAAACATAGTAGGTACCTATCCAGCTGTACCCAAGCTGATCAACTATATCAACTATTAATTCCCCTACTAACCACGGTGTTCATTGTTCAGACCATAACTCTTCATTGTTCATTGTTCAGACCAGAACTCTTCATTGTTCATTGTTCAGACCAGAACTCTTCATCGCTCATTGTTCAGACCATAACTCTTCATTGTTCACTGTTCAGACCAGAACTCTTCATTGTTCATTGTTCAGACCAGAACTCTTCATTGTTCATTGTTCAGACAATAACTCTTCATTGTTCACTGTTCAGACCATAACTCTTCATCGCTCATTGTTCAGACCGTGTAACTCTTCATTGTTCATTGTTCAGACCAGAACTCTTCATTGTTCATTGTTCAGACCAGAACTCTTCATTGTTCATTGTTCAGACCATAACTCTTCATTGTTCATTGTTCAGACAATAATTCTTCATTGTTCATTGTTCAGACAATAATTCTTCATTGTTCATTGTTCAGACAATAACTCTTCATTGTTCATTGTTCAGACCAGAACTCTTCATTGTTCATTGTTCAGACCATAACTCTTCATTGTTCATTGTTCAGACCATAACTCTTCATCGCTCATTGTTCAGACCATAACTCTTCATTGTTCATTGTTCAGACCAGAACTCTTCATTGTTCATTGTTCAGACCAGAACTCTTCATTGTTCATTGTTCAGACCAGAACTCTTCATTGTTCATTGTTCAGACCAGAACTCTTCATTGTTCATTGTTCAGACCATAACTCTTCATTGTTCATTGTTCAGACCAGAACTCTTTATTGTTCATTGTTCAGACCATAACTCTTCATTGTTCATTGTTCAGACCATAACTCTTCATTGTTCATTGTCCAGACCATAACTCTTCATTACTCATTGTTCAGACCATAACTCTTCATTACTCATTGTTCAGACCATAACTCTTCATTGTTCATTGTCCAGACCATAACTCTTCATTACTCATTGTTCAGACCATAACTCTTCATTGTTCATTGTTCAGACCATAACTCTTCATTTCCCCTGCAACTGTCAACTAACAACTTCAACTCCAACTACAGGCTCGAAGAACGCAGGAGCAATCGCAGCTGCAGTGGTGATAGCTATCCTGATCATCGCCATTATTGTAGTGTTCTTTGTATACCGGGCAAGGAAGAGCCGCCGACCAAATAATCAGGTATTAAACTATTTACATGATCAATATATGAACAATGTGATTCTCATATTGATTATTAGGTGTTAATATGTATTAACAGAAGTTTACATAAAATAATACTGCCTCTCCCCGGTTTTATAATCCTAGAGATACTAACATTTCCTAATTCCGTCATTTCAACAGTATCCTACTACTATAGCTAATTGTGATCAGGACAACCGTAATAACTAAACGGTTCAATTTGACAACTTGTCGTTTTCATAAAAATTAAATGACATAATAATAGAAAGTTTCAACTTTTCTTCTAGGAATTATCTGATATGACTATCGGCTATGAAACAATGAATTCAGATGAAGAATGTTATAGAGTAGGGTGATATACGTGTTTTGGAAATGTGTGTCATTTGTGTGTCAATTCAGCATGGGGTCCCTTGTGTGTGTTATACATGTGTTCCTGGGCATGCGTAGGAAGAGGTTATTCTTTTGTTCGTATGTGATAAAGTACTAAGTAGTATGGGGAATGGGGATGGGAAAATGGAATAGATAATATGGAACTATTTACTTATTCAGAATCAGATTGTCTGGCATGGGAGACTATTAAGAGCACCAGCTGCCCCCCCCCCCCTGTGTTGTAATTGGGGGTTCGCATTACCGAATCACACCCTTTATAATAAACAGCTATATCAGCTGTTATACAGGAACAGCTATAACAGAGAGAGAGAGCCTACTGCTGCAGTCACCACCGATCTCTACACCCTGCATCTGTCTTTCTGTCACGCTCAATCTGTCTCTATAGTTTCTCGTGGGGCACCGGAGCATATTATTTTAATCTCTTTCTACTCTCCCCTTCTCTTTATCGATATGATTCCACCTCTATCTCTCTCTCTCTCTCTCTCTCGCTATTCTCCTCCATCACCTCAGGACAAGGAGTTAGCCGTCCGTGGTGCCGGGGAAATGTTGCCCACAGCCCCAACATCTAATGTCGAGATCCGCCGGGAGACACCGCCGCCCTCTGATCCCTCCTCTGGGCCTAAAGTCCAAGAGAAAGTGGATGAGGCCTATACATTCCTGGAGAAGGTGCAGAATCGGTTCAAGGGGAGCAACCCGTGCGTGTATTCCCAGTTTTTGGCGGTACTAGGGGACTACCAGGCGAAGAAGATCACAAAGAGTGCCCTGTTGAATCAAGTTTCAGCCATCCTTCAGGACCATCCAGATCTTAATGGAGAATTCGAGAACTTTGTTAGAAAAAAACAAAAAAGGCCAGCGGAAAATGTTTATGTCTCGACAGACACCCAGGTCGGATACCTAGCTGAGATGTCTATTTGTCTGCAGATTGCTAGCTGTCACTCATCTTCTCAAAATCTCAAATTCACACTTTCTTATTCTCTATCTTTTTTCTCTCTGTCCCTCTGTCTCTCTGTCTCTGTCTCTCTGTCTCTCTATATATCTCTCTCTCTCTCTCTCCCTCTCTCTCCCTCTCTCTCTCCCTTTCTCTCTCTCTCTCTCTCTCTCTCTCTCTCTCGGCTGCTTACATGTGATTTCAGTAGGGATCCCAGAAGGGTGAAAAATATAAAAAAATGGGGGCATTTTACAATTTACAAGTCATGTGTTTGCCTATTTCGGGATTAAAATGCCTTGCCTTGCATGTTTCTTAGAATCAGTGGACAGATCTGCTACCCGAAAAGCCCACTTTGTTCATTGTTCTCTTTATGTTTCCTGTTTCCATCCAGACGTTTAATGTTAAAGAAACACTGTTTTTAATTCAGACTAATCTTCTTTTTTTCACAGGGTGGAGGATCGGTCCATATGAACCAAATGGCTGAGGAGAGGGCTTAGATAAACACGGGTGGAAAGATAGGTGTATTCATGGAATTAGGGCCTGAATTACTCAAGGGGAAGATTTCCCAAAAAATACCCCGTGCACTTTGGAAATCGAAATGACGAAACTGAAGACGTTAGGAAATAGGAAGGGGTGTCATGATGCAGGTCTTGAAGGACAATATTTTTCACTTTGGGTGAGATATTTGCAGGAACGTGGGTCACAAAGCAGTGTGCAGTACTGGACACTGCTTTGTGACCCACGCCAAGTGTGTCAATCGTCGAATACAATGCGAGAATATTAATATCAAAATCAAATAGCTTTTTTCGCTTATCTATTTTTAATTTACATTTTAGATTTGATTGATTGTTAATTGTTATTTTGCCAGAAATTGACACAGTTGATTTCATGAGAGCGATACTCTTTATGTTTTATAGTGTTTAGGAGATGTAGAGGTGAACAGGTGTAGATTTAGAACTATAGATAGTATATTGAGATTTTGAAATGTATCAATTTAGATTCAACAGTTTCACCAGATCATATATATGATGTGTTTTGTATTCACCATGGGAGCCATTGGAATTAAAATAGGTGAAGTCACCAGACGGTAGATCTGGAAGGAATACTGGGAGAGAGACTAGAGAGAGAGAGAGAGAGAGAGAGAGAGAGAGAGAGAGAGAGAGAGAGAGAGAGAGAGAGAGAGAGAGAGAGAGAGAGAGAGAGAGAGATAGAGAGAGATAGAGTTTCCTCTCTGGTATGTGTGTCCTTCAATGTGATTTAAATGGAACGTCCCACCCTCACTGAGAGAGGGGGCGGAGGTGGAACTATCGTCACGTGACCAGTTTCCAGCCACCTTATTGGCTGGCTCAGGTGGCATTGGGACCGCCAGGTGGACAACCGAGACCTGGATGGTCACATGAGCTACGGAATGGGTAACTTAATACTTCTACGAAGCTCCCTGATCCGCCCCACACAATATTACAACTGCCTCAAATGTACTGCACCTGTTATAGCAGAGGGATCATAGTGAGAGAGATGGATAGAAAGAGGGGAGAGAGAAAATAAGATTCGAGGACCTCGAACTGTTATTAAGAATGCCTCGTGATGAAGCGAGCTAGGCTACTTTCAGTCTGAGAAAAACGAAAGAAGCTGAGGCTATTATTATGAAACTTGACGAATAAAGTCGAGTGTGTGATCACTGGATCGCTATTGAAAGCTGCACCTTCTCTTGGTCCCTACAGTGTGCGGTAGAACAAATTAACAGGTACCTCTACCATTTCAAATATGGTTTAAATAACTAGGTAGGTATCATGAGGGGCTTCAACGCTTATCCCACTCAGTCACTGTCCCAGGATCACAGAACACATTTTCTCGATATTTCCACAGACCACACTCAACACTGTCAGTGTCTTCAAGGCAGGTGACAGGTGGTTTTTATGAATTAAAATACTCGCCCGGGTTACATTATTCGGGAAAGGAAGATAGTGTCATTGAGAGCGTCGCTGGAAACTTGTTAGTGCCCCATTATAACAGTGTACACCATGTATCTGTCATGTCAATAGACTTGGTAAATATTTCATAACGATAGGGAGTTCCCTGTTCCCCCGATTGGTTATGAAAATAGACGCTAGACAAAACTGATTCCCTCTTTTAGGCGACATAACGAGGGCCTTTTACTTTTTAAATTACAAAATAGTATAGTAGTAGTACCCTGTACCGCGGGTGTGGAATTAGTCACAGCTTGATTGAAACATATGAGTAGCGCGCGAGACATCAAACTATTAATAGTAAGCTAGTTTCAGCACTCACCTTGACCAAACGCGCGGATGAGTTACGCGCGAAACAGTTTCCATCAATTGTCCAGTCCGCGCGCCATGCGGTTTATGTTGGCGCGCCTAAGAAATTATGAAAAGGTCACCGCGCCGTACGTATCGTCGTACCATGGATCTGCATGACCATTGACAAGCTGTCGCTGAGCTGCAGATGCTCATGCATATGATTTATACGGACCATGTCTGACAAGAGGCACAAGTTAATTTATGGAGTTAAGAATAAGGGCTATATACAATATAAACTGTACTTATAAAACCACTAAAGTTCACGCTACAAATAATACACACATGCTAGTCTTGAGGGAAAGTTTTGATAAAACGCTACCCATGCAGCTCCTATGATATCTGCAGCAGCACATGTTGCTCCCCACTTCAATACCTATCCAGGATGTTTTGAGGTCGCTCAATATGCACTCTTGGGACGTCGTGAGGGGTATTCGTAATATGGCCCATTGTTGTGGGCCCAATTATCAGATGCAGCCAGAAAATCATCTGTAGGGAGGGATATAATAGTGGTGTGAGGTGTCATAAAGATGAGTTTTAGAATTACATAAAACATCACTTGAACAAAGATGTCACAGTCAAATTGTCACAGTGACATTGTCACTTGTCAGTGACTGCACAATAAAAGTAATAACAGTCATCAATCACTATACTAATATAACTGACACGTTTTGTGACACACATATTTCAATGCTCTAAGGAGTAGTAGTACATATTAAAACGGATACACCGCGAGAGATTACCCGTTTTGGAAACATATTTACTTAGAACTTTGCTCTGAAAGACGCTTTTTGGTAAATGGACATGGTATTCAGGTATGAAATACCATTAAATACAACTTCTAAATGTTATAGATTTCGAGATTCTTGTGACGTGTAGGTACTGCATGATGAACCATGTTTTAAATGTCTTACTGTACCTCGATCCCTCCCCTTCTTGTAGGCAGTTATGGTAGGAGAGCTGCGAGGTGATCGTGTGTAGGCTCCCAGTATCTGATCTCTATCCATGGTCGTTTTGATGACATTTGATCCACCCCTTGAGGGACTGTTTCTCCTGAAAATATTGACAACAATTGGAACAAATTATGACATTTGGAACACATCAGCCGACCCGAAGAAAACAGATAAAAAACGAAAAATAATTACCATTAGACATGCCATTAATTTCAATTTATTCCTAAAAAGGAACCCTGGCAATTATATAACACTGACAAACTGACCCAGCGGTGGATTTAGGCCTGTTCTTGGTCATGGTAGTGTTGTTATTAATACCGGAACAGGGCGAACCATTGGGTTTATACATAACCGTATTGACATCATGACCGACAGCCCAAGCTTCCTGATCACTCCACAAGAGGTCAGCAGGGGGGTTATGTAGTGCTTGACTTTGGTTTGCCCAAACCTACGGAGAAAATGGGATTAGTTAAACATTTGAATATCGCTGTCACAATGTTTTTGGTCGTGTCATGATCCTCAGCAATGAGACTGAGGGATGAATTATCTCAGCAAAATAAAATTTTGCTATTTTCTCCAGAGAGCCGCCCTGTAGTTGCACGTGCAGTAGTTGTTGGCCCATGCAGGATGCAAGCTATTTGCTTGCCTCTCTCACCGTGTGCCCCGCGGAACATAACAACTATTTGCTTGTTGTAAGGGTGTCAATTTAGCAAGGACAACAATTCAGGATTGAACTGGCTGAGCGCTTAAGAAGAAAGTGGAGAGGGAAAGAGAGAAGGGAAAGGGGAAGGGGAGCAAAGAGAGAAAAGAGAGCAGAGAGAGAGAGAGAGAGAGAGAGAGAGAGTAGAGAGAGAGAGAGAGAGAGAGAGAGAGAGAGAGTAGAGAGAGAGAGAGAGAGAGAGAGAGAGAGAGAGAGAGAGAGAGAGAGAGAGAGAGAGAGAGAGAGAGAGAGAGAGAGAGAGAGAGAGACGAGGATCGATAGAGAGAGCGATAGCGCGAGCGAGATAGATCGGAGATCTCGATATAGAGAGAGCTCGAGAGATAGAGATAGCGTGAGTAGAGCAGAGATATAGATCTCTCATCTCTCTCTTCTCGCTCTCTATTCTCTCTCTCTCTTCTTCTCTCTCTCTATTCTCTCTCTCTCTCTCTCTCGACTCTCTACTATATCTCTCAGTTCTCTCTCTCAGTTCTCTCTCGCAGATTTAGCATGCTCCATGTAAGAAGAGTGAGGTAACAAGCTCAATCAGAGTTGAAAGGTAATCATTCAACACATCTCATGAAGGTCTGCTTAATGATATTTTATTTTACAGATCCAAGAAAACGTTTCGATATAAATCAGCAAATCACAAAAACACGGCCAGTTCAATTTCCGAAGAACATACCGTGCACATTGCACCTCCTCGGAGCACAAAGTTATTGGGGAACTTGTAGGAGCAGTACGCTTGGTCACAAACCGTTTGTTGTAATACACACCCTCCCAAATACTCGTCCTGGAAGGGCATTGGGCCATCAGGATAGTGAGAATACGAGTAACTAACACAAAGGCGACTAGGATAAATCCAATTCAGTTGAAGAATTTTCGAGGGAAAATATTGGAATAACGGGTGACAACTAAAAATCTGGACAATTTTCTGTGAGCTCTAGCGCCGGCCCCGCTTGAGATACATCTTCAGGCCTGAGCTAGAACGATTTTTCAGACAATTTTGAATCAGAATAACACAACGGAAAAAACTAAAAAGTTCATTTTCATTGCGTTATCGCAACATTTCCTCTTGACCCACCAAAGCATGTGTACGGAGATTTGAGATTTCTGTGTGATCAGAAACGACCTTCCTGATGACATAAAATTCTCAAATTTGAAACAATGGTTGTTCATGCCATAACCAACATAACTGCCAAGTTTCAACATTTTAGCTTATCGGGAAGTTGGTTTTCCACGTCATAAATGTTTCGAGAGATCGTCAAAATGGCGATTTCTCAAATTACCTGTAAACTACGCTTTGAAGGGTTTGTTACAGATGATTCTGTGATTAGAATTGAGATTATCGGAGTGTGAAATAAAGTTAATTTCGTTCAAAATCGTCTGAAAAATCATTCTATCGCTGTCCGAAGCTGTATCTCAAAAAGAACAGGCGCTAGAGGTGCTAGAAAAGTGTGTAAATTTCAAGTACTACATGCTTTGGTGGGTCAAAAGGAAATTATGCGATATCGCAATGAAAATGAACTTTTTAGTTTTTCCCGTTGTGTTATTCTGATTCAAAATTGTCTGAAAAATCGTTCTATCACTGGCCTGAAGCTGTATCTCAAGCGGGGCCGGCGCTAGAGCTCACAGAAAATTGTCCAGATTTTTAGTTGTCACCCGTTATCATTATTCATTATTTAAAGAAGACCTACGTGACTGGAAGTGTTTACAATTCTCACGTAGTCACCCCTATCATGTACATCCCAGATCTTAACACTTCCGGTGGAACTATCAGGAGAAACAGGGTTAAATCTACAAGATAATATAAACCTGGGCAGTCCAATCTTAATAACATCTCTTTTTTTCACCTCGCCCTTTCCTGTCTCCTTAGCGGGCGAGGCCGCGAGGGAAAATCAAACCAAAAAAGTTCAAGAATCTGTATGAACAGACTAGAAAATACTTACAAGCTGGTAGGGTCGGTTTTAGCAAAATACTGCTCCATTCTCGACGAACTCTTCTCCTCCTTTTTCCTTCCCGCAGGACTTGGGGGGCTCCGTTGCCTCTGACCTGCCGGGGCAGAAGGTGCCCTCTTGGGCAGCTCCACCTCCACAAACCGACTAGCAGCACTGGACACCTTCTGACCACTAAGCTGGGCCGCGGTTACCGGCCTTCTCGCAGTGTTACTCTCGGTCCGGTAACGGAGAATGCTCTCGTTTTTATCGAGGGCACCCCTTAGACCGTCAATCTCTTCTTGTAGGGGAATCCGGGCATCTTGCAGTTCGTCACACTCCAAACACTGCGGGGATGGGGAATGATAAAACAAGTTCTATTTCTTGAAATATGGCGATAATAAGGTGGAGTGGCGCCCGCGGGCCACAAAGGTCAAAGAGTTCTCTACCGGGTTAGGAGCTGGTACAAAAGAAAACGCAGTTGATTACGGTCGACATCCGCGTTTTCTTTGAATTTTCTGCTTCAAATTCAGGTCTATAAACCGTATATATTACCTTGGCATGGAATCTATCCTTGAGTCCCTTCAGTTCTGTAAGGGTCTGAGTGAGGGTGAGAGCGTTGTGGGATCTCTCGTGTTCCAGGGAGTGGGTTGTGTTCCGTAGGGCATCCTCGAGCGCGTTATTCTTTCCAACTAGATTATTTACCTAAGACATGGGATTAGCTGGACTGAACCATATATGGGGGAAGCACCCTGATTTTAAAATGGCATTATACAGCTATTTAGCATTGAAGAATTATTGTTACCTGCGCCTTTAGAGCATCGTTCTGGATTCTCAGTTGGGAGTTGCCATCATTTAGTGTCCCAATCCTAACAGCATCCTGTTCCTGCTGGTTCTGGGCCTGCTTCAGTTTCTGTCTCATCTTCCCTTCGAATTCATTCTTCTGGGCGTGTGCCAACTTATCGAGACGTGCACGAGCATCACTCAGTTCACTCTGGAGGCGGTGCTCGTATTCCTGTCTGAGGTCGCGTTCTAGGTTGGTATTGATCACCTCCAGATCTCCTATCTTCTCCTTCAGCGACTGGACCTCCTGTTGTAAAAATTTAGTTTGTGAAATACCCAATCTACAAATTAAGGTTGTACGTATGATTTATTCACGGTTGTAAATACTAACCGCAGCATGAACGTCTTTTACAAATGCTAGTTCTTGTCGTGTTGCATTGAGGGCGTTCTCTGCTTCAACCCGGAGCACCGTTTCACGCTCATGGGCCTTCTTAGACGCCTCAAAACTGGATCTTAGCTCATCTTTCTCACGCATCGCTTGGGCAATCGTCCTTCGGTCCTGGGTAGAAACAATTCAGTAGCATTTAGCCGATCTAGTGAATAGAGATGAAAGCTAAAGATACGTTTTTATTTTCGGTTTGTCCAAAATTGTAATTCATGACATCTAGACAAATGTTGATATTTCGCTCTCTCTCAAGTAGCTAGAGACATCGATGAATTGAGGAACTAGGATAATAAATGATATTAGCTGATGAGTAGTTTGATCTTCTTCATTTCTGCTGTTCTCTCTCTCTCTCTCCCTCCGTCAGCAGTTAAATGGGCACTCTCACCTCGGCATGTAATACATTGTTGTTCGTTGCGTTGGCAACGGTTACTAGGATTGAAATTCTCACCCTCCCCTCGGTGTAACCAAATTATCTAACTCTTACGAGGAAGCCGGGAGGGGGAGAGAGAAATGAATAAGAAAGGGGGAGAATCTTCATGTAGAAGTGCATTCAAGAGCTCCAATTACAATTCTTCAGGTATGGAGAGCTATAATATCACGACTAGCTGATCAGAGCTATTCGACATTTCCACTGTTTAAACTCCCCACTGAATTGTTATCGACATGCACAAGGAGCACTTTTAACACACCGACACACGGTACACTTGCACTGCTGCTAATGCAGCTTGAGTGTGTACAAAATCTAAACAAGCCGCAATAATTTTAAAAAAGTCCTGTTTTTAGGATCAGTTTGCTGAATCTCTGCAGAAAGAATATATCATACATGACAAAGAGCTGTCAAATGTTTTGATGGGGGGATCCGACACACAAAAAGAACATGAATTATGATTATTGATTAAAATAAGGGATATAACAGCTGACCTCTGAGAGGGGGAGGGGGGCACAAATAATGCTTGAATTTATGTGGAGAACTGACCTCATCATGTTCCCGGAATGCAGCAAGAAGTAGCTTCTCCTTATGAGATAGGGCCTGCTCTGTTGATAACAAGTTTTCATCGGCCTTCTTACGTAGCGACTGTTCATCTTCTAGCCTGGAAAGTAATTTAATGGTTTCGTATATATCGCTCTACAAAAACCATAATGGATTGCCATTTTTGTAATCAGGTATGGTGTCAGGTATGGTCCATCCATCAATCATTGTCCAACGCAGACAAACCTGGAAGTAAGATCTCGGACCATTGCACCAGTTTTTGACTGCAGATCATTCTTCTTGGCTAGTTCAGATGAATTCTGCTCCAACAGATGGCGTGATTCTTTCAGCTCCGCCTCATACATCTCCTTTATTGTTGTCAACTCTTCTTCCGTCAGCTGAAAGTGGGGGGTTTGTTAATTCCTCCGGTAAAACAAGACAGTATGATTTGTTATGTTCAATAACCCTTCTTTACACAGTGTAGCTAGGCAGGTAAGTCGGAAGAACCTGTCCGTTCCTCTCATGAGCGCTCATGAGTGTATCATGAGTGTGTCATGAGTGTATCATGAGTGTATCATGAGCGCTCATGAGACGTTTTTAGGTGTTTCAACGTCTCATGAGCGCTCATGAGTGTATCATGAGCGTGTCATGAGTGTATCATGAGCGCTCATGAGTGCTCATGAGACCTTGCTCATGAGCGCTCATGAGACATATGTCTCATCCCATCTCTGTTTCAATGTCTCATGAGCGCTCATGAGACGTTTTGACCTACATGTGCTCATGAGTGTATCATGAGACATGTCTCATGAGATATATGTCTCATGAGACGTTAGGGTTTGGGTTAGGGTTGGGTTTACGGTTAGCCTAGGTGAAACACCCACCACACTATGCACCCAATGTCTACTGTCTGAGCATTCACTATAACAGTAGCTGTAGTCATTGTTTCAGCAATGCGTGCAGTAAAGAAAGTCCGATAAAACTTCTGCTTGCATTGTGCAAGAAACCAAGTTCTTTCTTTCTCTTACTCCCTCTCTATCTTTCTATTGCTACTTATCTCTCTCTATCTCTCTATCTCTGTCTCTCTTTATCTATCTTTCTCTCCCTCACGGAAAGGTGGCTATCAAGTGTTATATGATATTTATGCAAGTAATATATTTAAGCTGTAATCTCGCTGTCACGTACTGAAGAGCCGGGTAAGTCGAAGGGGAGGGGGGGGGGGGGGCGTTCTCCAAACGGACCTTTTTCTCACATGAATGTATGTTCAGGAAACAAGATACAGTTAGCTAAACAATTAACCTTACAATACAGATGGTACTAGTGTGTATTATAACGGTGCTATGCTTCCGTGACCCTATTGTTCTTTCCCTTTGGGTTTTACAAACCCACTTTCCTACTAACCAGCTGACACTACTGCCGTGAAACCCCCCCCAACAACCCCAACTGACTTTGTTAGCCTGTTCCCGCCCTTCCCGGGAGCGTGAGAAACCCAATTGATTTATACAGTAATTAAGTACCATATCATTTTTTGGCTTACACTTAACAAAACATTGACCTGATTCGGGTGAGGGGGGAGGCACCATTATAGTTGACCATCCAGAGCAGGAAACAACACTTGATCAGTGAGTAGAAGGGAATCCAGAAGAGAATGTAGTCGGAGAAAAAATAAAGGACCCCAAAAAGCCTAAAAGGGTTTTATTATGATTTTAGAGCCCTTTTCTTACTTCATTTTTTTTTTGATTTTTAGGGGTTTTGGTTTGGCAAAACCGGGCGCCGAAACCGCATGTAGTGAGGATCCGGGCATTATGGCTGTCTCTCGAAGAGAGTTATCTTGCAATACGAAGCACTGACCGACATGTAAGTTGGTCAGTGACTCTGGTAGTGCGTAGCAGTGTTGAGCTGCTGACTTTGTTACCTAACACACTCACTCTTGAGGTACTAATATTCAGAATAGAAACAATCCTTGTGTTTTAGTACAAACCTGTAAACAATCCAGTAGGTAAGCCACTGAGTATCATCTCGTGTGTCTGCTGATTCTACCGCTTTGAAGGACAGGTAAGCGGGGAAGATGAAGCCGATGAAGTCACACAGGAAGGGAGATCCGTATCCGATAGCGAGCCAAACTGCAGTGAAACCGACAACACCCATAACAAGGTTGACTTTGCTCACCTGGAATTATGAATTACCCGTTAGAGGGACTGTGGAATAATGATGAAAATAATCAGTCTACCTTTGTCTTGTCAGAGGCTTGCTGCACCACATTGTCAACGCAAGGATATTTCACAAGGAAATCCTCGATGCTTTTTCGGAAGCGGTCCACTTGGGCTGCCATGGCTGAACAGAGATGTAATTTAACGAAATTGGTAAAGAATATTCATTTTATCGTCTGTAACAATTTTAGTCAGGCGAGACTGAGACAAGGCGAGACTGAGATACGGACAGCGGTCAGCGGAGGCTGGAAAGAAGAGAGGCACAGAAGATTTCACAAAACGACAAATTTGAGACGATGCGACACCACGCCACAAAATTGGGCGCGCGCGTGAATTTGTATCGCGCGCAGCATCGTTAAATGCAATATACGCCGCGCCTTACGTTTTCAATCCGAAAGAGCGCCGATAAAATGCATGTCAGACTTTTTGAAACTTCAGCTTCGAATATTTTTTTTAAATTTTCAAAATTTCGATTTTTCAAATTTTGAAATTGGCCTTTGAAATGATCTTTGAAAAGCGCTGCCTTATCCCTGCCTTATCGGGGGGCCAGCGGCGTTTGCCAAACATGATCTTTGAAAAGCGCTGCCTTATCCCTGCCTTATCGGGGGGCCAGCGGCGTTTGCCAAACATGCTCTGAGCTCTCGGTAGTTGGTCCCTACACCCGCGCCCGGATTGCACCCTACTTGTGGGGGTGGGGGTTACACCTACGCCACCGACCGCGGCTGAAGTGCTGTTTTGCTCGATCAGACTTTAATTTACTAGTCACTACTTTCTATTTAATAGAGGAAGGGGTATGAGTTCAGATATTTGGTGAAATCAAAATGACATTCCGAGGCGGTGATCTATCTTACCAAGAAAATGGGTTCAGTAATGGGAATGATAGATACCCCCACAACAATTCTACTGAATATTATGTAAGCACACCACTTTACACTCAAAACCAGTGAGTGATACTCTTCCAAAACCTGTGAATTATAAATCTTAAACCCCACTTCAGGGAAGCCCAAGAGAGGAAGAATACATGCGACAGGACAACAGGAACCGGTACGCCAGTAACTCTCCCGATACTAGGGATTCTAACCGGTACAGGGGCGGACCTCCCGACCCTGTAAACAATCGACCTAATGATAGCTTCCAACCTCCTGATGATGATGTGAGGATGACCCCGGGGTACAAACAATGGGAGGAACTTAACAAAAAGATAAAAGAATGGAACAGCGAACGAAAAGAGATATTCCATCTTAGCTTTCCTGACAAGGTAGTTATTGTTACTTTGAGGGGTCATAGTTACTGTCCCTATCCTGGATATCTTATCCACCCCCCTCTCTTTCAGTACATGGAGTATTTTGGAGTGGTACAGGTATTTTACCAGGAAACAGAGAGCAAATATATCAGCAAGTGTGTACGGATTTCTAGTGTTACTGATTGCTATCAACTCAAATGCATACTCAAGGAGAAATTCCAACTCCCCAGAGAGTTGAATCCTGGTCGTTTATCACTTTTTGAAGTACACATAAATAAAGGTAATCAACACGTTCCTCATGTACCTCACAGTGTCCAGTAGCTGCATAAAAGTTGTGTTATGTTACACACATTCCCTTCTAACTGTTATCATGATCCCCTCTCTTTCAGCTGAAAATCTGATGGACAGCCGATCATTTCCACTGCAAATACAACTTAGTTGGGTCAGTAGTGACCTAGACGGGCGGTTTGTTCTTAAACTGTACAGCGATATCCCCACCTCACAAGACGTATTTGGAGACGTTGCTACCTTCAAGAAGGCGAACAACAATGACCTGAAGCTACAGCGCCAACGGAAAGCAATTCTGGACCAGAAACTCAAAGGTTTCTTCAAGGATCAGGATCAGCCCACTGGAGGGCCGCTCAGGGTGCATGCGGATAGCATAAATGATAAGCAGCCGTACAAGACCCTCCTTGTGTCTAATAATGATACCGCTTGGCATGTGATCAAGGATATGATGGAGAAATATGATATCCGGGGAAGTAGACCCGAGGAGTTTGCTCTCTTCCAGATTACACTGAGATCTGATTCTGGACGGGTGAGTTGTGTGAGAATGAGAGAGAAATGAGAGAGAGGGAGAGAGAGAGAGAGATAGAGAGAGAAAGCGAGAGAGAAAGCGAGAGAGAGAGAGAGAGAGAGAGAGAGAGAGAGAGAGAGAGAGAGAGAGAGAGAGAGAGAGAGAGAGAGAGAGAAAGCGTGAGAGAGAGAGTGAGTGTGTGTTTGATTGTTTGGATAGCTCCGTGTCGTACTATAGTTTGGTGATGGGGTGATCACTGATCAGTGTGCGTGTGACAAGTAAATCTATTTCTGCTACCCACCGCAACAACCCATTATCAATTGTAACAGTCTTGGCTGATTATCAACCGTTCCAGATGGATCAGTTTAAAGCAGATTTCCCCTTCCATTATATCTCAAATGTGTGTGTTTACTCTCAATTCTCAAATGAAGTAAAAATAGGAGGACACCATTTCCAGATTTAACAATGGTCCCCTACAGGCAGGAGGAGCAACTTCTCTCCAACTCGGACTGTCCTATGACCTATCTTGAAGAACAAACCACCCAACACCTAGTATAACGTTTGATTTTAGACGCAGACCGCTCAATGCCTTCCCCGACATCCCCTGAGGAGCGGGAAACTGAGAGAAGGGAAACATTATCACGGAGGGTAAGTGTAAATGTTCTAATTGGGTGTCTAATTAGTATGCAATTAACTAACTATCCCACACTTCAGAGGCCGCCCTACTATGCCAGAGATGTACCGTATCTGTTGGAGATAGGGGCTAAACCGGGGGAGAGGCCCATGGTATTTTATCTGGATAATCATATTTCTGAGATTGGCTCTAATCCGAATGATAAATATAACTGCCTCTACCTACCCGGACCTGACGTAGACGGGGTAAGGACAATTATTATATGAATTATAACAACAAAACATGGTTTCCCACAAACTACTGCGTGTTCCTTCGAGTCCCACCATTGCCTGGCTAGACTGTGTAAAGTGAGGGTTAGAACATAACAAGTCCCACCCCACGGTTCATTGTTCATTCCAAGAATTCTAACATGCCCCCCCCTCCTCAAAGGTGCACTGTGTGATCCGACAGGAGAAGAACTGCATGCTAATCAACCCCGCATCACCGGAACCTACATTTGTCAATGGAACCCGGATCCCTGATTTTGTGGACCTACACCCTGACGATGTTATTAGTATTGGCCGGAACTACAAGTTCCAGTTTGTCGTTCCCTACAATGAGCACTACCCGTCCCAGGATGACACTTCACCCATGTATCGGTACCCAGCTCCCCCACAATATGGTACTCTGCCAAAGAGAGATGAGAACACAGTGAGCACGGAGAATGTGGAGACGGTCTTTGGGGTGAGGGGAAATGTTGAAACTATATCTACAACTCGACAGGTTAGTTCATTGTACAGTTACTATCTGCATAGTCTAATTTCTGATCTAACTATTGTATATTAATATTAGGTTGTCACATAATTTATATTGTCTTTCAACAGCTGCAAGTTTAGTTCTTTCAAATGAAATGTACTCAAGTCGTTACACTTCTCTTGGTCGAAGAAAGCACGTGACATCGTTTTTCAACTTCATTGGTGCAACATTCTGATTGATCACGGGTGGGTGCTCCTTATCAAACCTCTGCTCAACATCATATCTTTTTGCCAGTGCCCAGAGAGTTAGCTTCATCAGCATCATAGCTAGATGCTTGCCAATGCATCCTCTGGATCCAGCCCAGAAGGGGGTATAGGAAAACTCAGCGGGGACGAAGTCTTCGGTCCACCGATCAGGGTTAAAAGTGAATGGATCCGCCCAGTATTCCTCAGTCGTGATGCATCACGTAGTGATTGTACGCAATCCGGAAACCTTTGGTGTAAATTTTGTAGCCAGCGAAGTCATGCGACCCGTCTGCGTTTGTTGGTTTTTCTCGACTGAAGAGTAAAGAAAGAGAGTTAAATAAAAACAAATCAATTGAAAGGGAGGGGGAATATATGTCAATAGTGAATATAATACATTTTGAAATTAACAAACATGAATTACGTACTGGCTGGTAGTTCTCAATCCCCTCAGCAAAGCAGGTGCCATTCTCATCCCCTCCAAGATGCACTTTTCGGTAAACTTTAGATCCCTCAAATCCCCATTGCTCTCCACCTCCACCTCCCGCAGCTCTTGGAACATTCTCTCTTGGATCTTTGGTTGTTTTTCTAGCAGCATAAACAGAGTACAGGTCTGTTTTACCAGATTATCCACCACCAAACATACCGTCATCAAGTCATCCACAACTTTATCGAACACCATGCTATGCTTCAACAGCGTGTTGGTCTTTCCAGTCATTCTTCCTGCGTCTATCAAGTTTGCCACCATACTCTGCTTATCAGGCAGCTGCAGCCCAGATCGCATATCCTTGGATGTCTTTTTGACAGCTTCCAGACAGTCCTGACGGAGCTCCTTGACAATTTCAATTACATTTTGGGCCTTCATTTGGGTAAACTTCTTGTAGCTTATCAACGTTTTGGTCTCTTTAATTGAGATTTCATCGAGAATCCGAGAGGTCATATCAGCCACTTTCTGCGGCTCAAGAGGATCATCCATTCCCAGTGATTGCATGAATTGAATGTAGGTCACCGCCATCAAGTCATGGAAATCCACAACAGATCCCTTTGGCCCAACTTTCCTGTACCACATACTACTAATATGTTCATCCAAGTGCTCCTTGCACTGTGGAAACAGAGCAGTCATGTTGGTCTTTGAGAAGAAATGGCTCATTGCCTTCCTCTTTATAGCCCAGTTTTTGCCATTGCCCGAGAGGATACTGGCCGTCCCGACCAACTTCTGTCCTCTGATGGCCCTGTTCGGTAGATCCATTGCCTTTCTGTATACGTCAACGGAAGTGGCCAGTTCTTTAAGGACTACGGGGTCGTGTGTAATCATGAGGAGGACGCTATTCATAAAGATGCAGTAGTTCTTTCCTAACTCCTTACGCCACCTCATAATCGTGTCCAAAAGGGCGTTATTTGCACGTGCTTTGTTGAGCGTGTATACGTGTCCAACTACCCATCCATCCAATGGTGGTGTGGGAATGTGCCGGTTGTCCCATTTTAGTTTTGCACTACACCAGTATCGCTTACCAAAATAGATACCAACCAGGGCGGCCAGGGTCAGTAACAGGTACATAATTAGCTGCTACTGTGACGAGGGGAAGATATTAGGGCATTCTAGACAATTACTAACACGACATAATCCAGCTGCCAGCAGGGTGCACAATAAAGACTAGCAAATTTGTAAACTTGAAGCCTGTTAGTTTGCTGGATGAGTGAAAGATAAACAAGTTGATCTTAGTACGGTCTATTAAAACTAAACGAACTATTCTCATTTCAAAGTGTTCACTAATAGCAGTAGCAAGTCACTATCATAGTAACTCACTAAACTAACTCACTATGGTATCGTTCAAGGACCTCATTTTAGACACACTATATCCCCCGATGATGAGAATAAGCGGCGTCTTACAGATGCGGTAGTCGCAGGAAAGATGCTCAATACTCGCCTCTATAATACTCCTCAGACAAAGCATTATATGTAGCGAAAACGCTACACCCCATTTTCTTGAGGCTCTAGTCTCTACAGGGCTAGTCCAGTTGCCGGACATGAGCATCTTGGCAAATACGGAAGATAGGGTCAATTTCTAATAAAAATTTAACGACTAAACTATTCCTGTACACGTGAGTAGCCTAATATACCTCAACATTATTGTCATGATGAGGTATGTTGAGTATAATAAATAAAGTGATATATCCTAATTTAAACATAAGAATGAGTGGCATGATGATGTCCTGTCGACACGTGCAAATAATGAAACATAATGCAGTTATTCTTGTTTATAGCCATAGTGAACAGAACTATAGGAAAGACCCCATGGTCACAATATATTATGTGACAACCTAATATCATGATGACGTATGTCTTTCCCTGCCTCCGCTGATACCCCCCCCCATTCCAGGAGACGGAGATAGGACCTCCGAGTCGTAGGAACAGTGAGCTCCCTCGACAGACCCTATCACTGGATAATGAGCCAGGACGAGAGCCCATTGCAGAACAAACATTCCATGCAATGAACCGTGGCAGGTAATTTAAATTTTACGATTTTATCTGTTGGCAACAATATAATACAGTTGGACCCCGATTTACCGGGTTGCTCGGGGGAAAGGGTTTTGCCCTGTAAATCGGGGTGCCCGGTATATCGTGGTCGAATCGGGGTCCTCCCGGTTATTCGTGGTTCCGGTAAATCGGGGTCCGACTATATATAATATAAAAGTTTTGACCATGAATATCACTCTCAAGGAAACACTTAAAAACCCAACATTTTCAGGGAATTACCCCGTGACCAGCCATCCGAATTCCCGGTCAAGTTACCCAACAATATGAACAATAAACCTCCCTCACCGACGCTGGAGGAGCAATCAGGGTTATTGGAGGAGTTCGAGTTTAGCATGGTTCCTCCTCAGGATCGAGTGAAGGATTCCCCTCCGACAACTCCGCTGGAAGAGAAAACTCTCTGGAATAACTACCCCAATAATCTGAACGGACCGCAGACATCTTACCGAAACCCAAGGGACCAGGGACCAAGAAATGTGCCCTACCAGGCACCGTATGATCCACGACCCTACCCTCCCAGGGAATCGTATGATCCCCGTGATCCAAGAAACCGTCCATATGATCCTCGAGATCCGAGAAACCGGCCGTTTGACCCCCGTGATCCCCAGTCATTTGACCCTAGAATAGAACCACGAGGCCCGCCACCGGTTGAAAACAGGCCTTTTAATCCCCGAGATCCCATCCAGCCAGACCCCAGGTTATCACGAGGTGACTTCAGGCCCCCATACGATCCCCGTGGAGGACCTGATAGAAGGCCATCTCTAGACAGAAGCGTGGATGAGCCACCCCGATCAAGACCTGACTCTCGGGGTTTCCCAGGAAGACAATGGCAGGGGCCTGATAACTATAAACCAAGGGATCCAAGAGATTTCCGAACTCCTAGGGGTCCTCCAAGTCGAGGGGACTCTATTGAAGGACCGAGAGATCCACGTGACTTAAGACCTCCACCAAGAAGAGATGATACAATGAGAAGGGATAGTCCACCAAGAGGGCCAGATCCGCGAGATAGGAGAGAAGATCCGAGGGATAGGAGGGAAGATCCGAGGGATAGGAGGGAAGATCCTAGGGATAGGAGGGGTGATTCTAGAGACAGGGACCCAAGAGATCGGAGAGATGGTCCAAACGAGAGAAGGGGAGACCCAAGGGATCGAAGAGACGACCCTAGGAACAGAAGAGGTGATTCGAGAGATAGAGATCCTAGGGACTATCGTGAGCCACGCAATAGATTCGATTCCCGTGATGACCCGAGAGACTCCAGGCCGGATCGGGGTGGTGACCCGAGACGCCCAGATTCTCGAGAGAGGAGGGACCACCGGCCGGATTCAAGAGATAGGAGAGACCCCCGTGAGAGGTCTGGCTCGGCTGGAAGAAAGGATCCACCCCCTCCAAGAGATAGACGCGATTCGAGGGATGGAAGAGATTCAAGGGATAGAAGTGGATCTCGAGATGGGCTAAGGGACAAGAGGGAAGAGCCGAGGGATCGTAGGAGAGATGATCCCAGGAGAGTATCTCCCCCAAGGAGAGATGATCCTAGAAGGGTGTCTCCCCCTAGAAGATCGTCTTCCCCCCAGGAGAGATTCTCCTCCAAGAAGGGTGTCTCCTCCAAGGAGGGACTCGGTGGAAGACAACATGGGTGGTTTCGAAGATCAACCCGACGAACCGATCTACTCAAAGGTACGTGCTTTTTTTGCAATCTCTGAATTTCAGACAAAGTTGATGCTACTGGTCTCCTAAACCCTAACTTGCCCTCATATCATCTCTCCCTCAGCCGGGACCCAAGTTTGAGGGATCGGGGGTAGCCGTCTACTCGCCCCAAGAAGCAGAGCTTGGCCAGGATAGAGATCCCTGGTCGACGCCCACTGACGAGTTAGAGGAAGAGGATTTGGAAGATCTTAATATTTATCGAGGTAAGTTTTGTTTTTCACATCCATTCTCCAACCCACTGGAGAATTCCTCGAAATGGTTAGTGGGAGGTTTAAGATCCCCGTTTTATGTTGTAGGGGTGACCGATTGTTTTTGACCCTTCTAGAAATTTAAGGACTGTTGAGAGGAAATAGCTTAATTTGGTGTGCTAGATGGTGTGCTAGAAGTTCTACCTACGATAGAATATTCCAGAAAATTCCCCGACTTCCATTACCATGGAAACCCCTGGAAGCCCCCCTAAAACTCTTTATTCAAATCCCAGGACCGCCCGAGATAGATGCTGGTGTTGTGGGGCGACTTGATCATGCAAACATTCCAGAACCCCAGATATCGATGAATCTTCCTGCTAGTTTGTATGCTGATGAGGATAGCCTACGGGATGTTGTGGAGTCCATAATATTCAAGGTTAATTTGGTAACATCACGTCATATTTAAAAGTAATATTATTGCAATGTCATGAAGGTGGATTATAACTTGTACATGTCATGCCTTCATGAGTTGAGTAGAGGGTGTTCTCCTCCCCTAATACTCAACAAGTCATGCCTTACTTGGCATTACTTGAAGGCAGGAGAGTGGGAAGGAAGAGGAGGAGAATGTGTGGTTGTGGCGAGTGTAGGGGCAGAAGTGCTAGGCAATTAAAGTATCAATTGGAAGGAGTGGAGAAGATCGTTAGAAGAGGCTCTGAGAACCCCAGGCCCCCAAGCACCCGAGCTTTCACGTCCCCGAGGAAGGGGGGGCCCTGGGGGAAAGAGAGCGGAGCTTCTATGCGAGAGACAGATACTCTCTAACTTCTCCATCTCTCCTCTCCCTCTCTATCTGATAATGTCTCTATCTCTCTCTCTCTCCTCTTCTCCTTCTCTCTCTCTCTCTTCTCTCTCTCTATAAATTTACAGTTTACCCTTCGCCAACGGGGAATTTAAGGGAAAGGTAGTGAATTAGGAAAACGGACATTTTGGAAATTACAGTCTCGCGAATGTCACCAATCTCGAAATGTTGACACATCCTATCTAGTTACGGTCCCGTAAAGGAGCTCAGGCGGGATCGCGCGAGTTTTAGACGTCAGATGTGATGATCAAAGGGAAAAAGAACTTGCATTGCAGACTCCTCGGTTAGTTGTGTGCAGCATATACCTTGATCTGGATGTATCGTCGGTTAACCTCAAAGTAGTTTGTTAATGGTGTACTGCACCCTCAGTGTAGGAAAAGTAGAGAAGGGGGTCGGACTTGCAGAGAGAACTCAATTGTCGTGTTTAATTAATGTTGTTAAGAGAGCATAGTAGCCGGAACAGGAGCGCAAGCAAAGCAAGATCAGAGCAAGGCAACGGGGGCATTAGACATCCTTGTACGACTCACCCCCTGCTCCCACTCCAATAGTCTCGTCCCATCCTCTTAACCTCACGTTCAACTTGCTCATATTTTTAAAAACGTCCACTCATTCCTATTTGCTTTAATAATAGTATGATATATCCCTATCTCTCCCCCATCTCACCCTTGCACTAAGTACCCTTAAATGTCCTAAATATATAAATTCTAAATTTTGTCATGGAATGTAGCAGCTGACGTCAGGTCCATTAGTAAGGTGATGGATTAGGCGCAGCTCCTTCAGAGACGACACGTAACTGCACTCTGCATTACTGCAATGATTGATAGATGTCTACTACGATGATTGATATAGGCCTAGAATTTTAGTGGATGTATTACAAAGATATTGCACCTACAGCTGCAGCAGTAGTATGTGCAATATCTTTCTATTACAGGGTACCTACCTACCTACTACCTAAGTAAGGTGCTAATAATCTCCAACCAATCAGAACTTGCTATTTAGGTCACGTGACAGGTTATTAGCCAATCAGGAACCAGTATTTCCTGATTCGGTCGGTTCCTGCTAATAATCTCCAAATTTTCCACCCAGGTGTGTCCGCTGACCATGTTCAGTCCTACATACGCAGTCTACTCAATACTGGATAAGATATCAGATAATGAACAGCAGTGCGTACAGTTGTTTGATCTTGTCATCGACAACTACCTAGCTGCCATTCAGGTATTATTGAGACCTTTTTTTTCGATTAATCACCTCTTCTATGTATGTGTGTCTCTCTTTCTCTTTATCTCTATCTCTATCTCTATCTCTCTCTTTCTTTCTCTCTATCCTTATTTTTTCTAATCCCCTCGTTCTCTAACCAATGATTTTCCTCAGTCGTCTATGGAGTTTGTTGGCGGGGCCATCTTCTGGCTGTCCAACTCTTGTGAGCTGCTCCATCTGGTACAAACTCATCCCCGACTGTGTGACATTGCTGCCAAGGTATGCAATTCGTCTAATTTCCATATATATGGGCATGTTTCACTACGATATATGGGTGTCACGTGACTCGATCAGCCATTCAAACTGGGGCGTTCGGTGTGAATGTAAAGGTTGTATCCGGTTTCAAATACACTGTGAATTCCAGGGAGTAGGCAGTGAGAGAGAGAGGGAGATATTAAACAGAGAGCTAGAGAGATACTAGATAGAGAGAGGGTGAGAGAAATTTATATTTTATAGGCGTGACTTGTGTAGTTGGCCCATCGATGAGGTATGAGACAGAGCCAGAGACCAAAGTGTTGTGTTATAGACATGTCGACACACAACTTGTTTTTCAGTATGATCACACACTTTAATGGCTGTATTAGCTCATTACATGCCATTATTATCAGTCCTGCTACACGATACACCAATTAGTGGTCTATGCTATACTGATACACATTCAAATGGTGATGTCATAATGCTTTCTTTCACTAATTGGCCATCTGGAGATGATCTTCATGTCGCTGATATCATGATATCTACAGAAAAGTACAGTATAAGTTTACCTATTATATACTACTGTAGAGTGCTGCAGGCTAGGCATCTATTTAGCCACTTACTACAAACCAGATATAACCTCGAGTGAACTACTAAATTACTGAATAGCCGGCCCAGACTGAACATATAAATGAACTTTCTACTGCATATTTTACTTGGGAAATTGGAAAATGATTAAGGGCAACTTATAAAGCATTTGACAATACCACGCAAAACACACAAGTGCCTCACAATGCAATGCCTCACAATGCCAATGCCTCCAAGATATTGAATCATGTGATTTATGTTGCCTACACCGCATCTAGATCAAATCAAATCCCCATACCTGTACTGACTTTTCTCCGTTCTCGGTCCGTTAAATGTTGATGATATGTCTCGGTGTTACATTAAGGTGCCTAACTGATCACTGCTCTCTTACATATTACATATAACTCACTGCTCTCTACTGCAGGTCGACCTGGCCCCGGTGATAAAAGTGGCTGTAAAGAGTACGATTGAGTCATGTTGTAACCAGCTGACACCCTACCTCTCTATGTTCCTAATTGATTCTGATATGGATGATAAACTTCCTGAAAATGCACTGATGAAGGTACAGTGGTTTGAACTGGGAAAAGGGTGAGGTGAGGGCATGGACACTTCTTCTGCCAGCTCTACGTAAAAGGCATGGCTTTTCATCGAAAGTTGAGAAAAAGGCATGGCTTTTCATCGAAAGTTGAGAAAAAGCTGTGTGTTGCCATTTGCCAACATCACCAAAGTTGAGAAATAAAAGTATCAGCTGTGTGCCACACCCCAAAAACGTTAAATAGTTGCCAATTATCAACCTCCCCGCCCCCTTTCGGGCAGGCCATCCTCCAGACGCAGCAATCACAAACAAACCCTCCCTTCAGGCGGATGCTCTTGGTTGTATCTGTGGGGACAAGTTAGTTGATCAGGATAACATGGCATCACTCCTTACTGAGTCTTTAGAGGCACTGATCGCCCGAAATGGCGCCTTCCCTGATGACAAGATGGTGAGTGTGTCTGACAAAGCTTCTAATTATATCTTCTATCAACATAGTAATTTTATCATTTTTTGAGTATTCATTCAGTCTTCCCAGTTCCTTCCAAAGCATCATGCATAATTCACCTCCACAATCTCAATATTATATCTAGATTCTAGAAATTAGAGGTATGTGACTTTCCCTACATCATCATACTCTAAATCCTTTATCCCCCCTCACATTTGCATTCCAGCATAAACGATATATTATGAGTGCAGAGACTGGAGAGTGTGATTAATATTGTAATATGGAACAAAATGTTGCATAGTTGGATTAAAGGTTGCAAAGGGTTGGTAATGAATAATTACCTTCCGTGCAGGCTCATATATGCAATAAAGGGGTGACTTCGTAACCAAGCAAATGGGGGAGGAAAGGGTCAATTATTTTGTGTCTCCAAATTAATAGTATTATTCCTTGGGTAAGCGTGATAAATCATCCTACAATTGATACCTTATTTCTAAGCTGTCTCGGATGAGAAAGATTAAGTGAAGATTTGGTGAAGATTTAGTGGCCGTGGGTTCACCATGGTACCAGACATGAAGTGCCTCTCTTTGTTGTCTTGGGTTGTCTGCTGATACTGTTGTGTGTGTGTGGATCCAGTGCTCTATAGGTAACGACTTCCTAACCTTTCTGCTACAATATACACACTCTCCCTCTAAATGCTTTCTCTCTCTCTCTGTCTCTCTCTCTGTCTCTCTCTGTCTCTCCCTCTGTCTCTATCTCTCTCTCTCTCTCTCTCTCTCTCTCTCTCTCTCTCTCTCTCTCTCTCTCTCTCTCTCTCTCTCCATCTCTCTCGCTCTCTCTCTCTCACTCTCACTCTATCCTTTTTCTCTGGAAACATTTGCGTGTGGGTGTGTGCCGATCATGCGGTACACAACGGCAGAGACAACACACCGCTTAGTGCAATAGTGCGAACAAGAGAGGGGGGGAGAGAGAGAGAAAGCGAGAGACAGAGAGAGACAGGGTAGAGAGAGGTGAGGACTGCAAAAGGGGAGCCTCTATAGGGAGAGTGTTTGTGCTAGAGACCAATGTATACCCTGAAATGGAAACAACCATTGAGAAATCGAAGACAATGATGAAAAGATAGACCAAAAATAGATAGAGAGAGAGAGATATCCCCCCCCCCCCAGAGAGATGCAGTATATCATGGGCGTTTATCACCAAGCATCAGCTGGTGCAGCAGTTCGGTGTGAAAAGATTGTGTTTGTGTGTGTGCAGTCTGTTTTAGCAGTTCATGCCTCTCAAAACAAACAAGTCATACATTCATAGATAACTACACAACTTTCTCTCAATCTCTCTCTCTCTCTCTCTCTCTCTATCTCTCTCAATCTCTCCCTTTCTCCATTCTCTCTGAGCTCGTCTCATCTATGATTTCACTTGAATAAACAAACCGCCCTGTCGATAGTCTGTGTGTCAAAGATTCAGGAATGTGAGACCGAGTAAAGGGGGGTTGTAAATGTAAAGGGGCCCATGAGGGAAAGGGGACGAAAAAAGAAAATATATTATATCCCACAGTCCCATTCACAAACTATCTCCGAACAAATGACTTTTTGGAGGTCAGCCAAATGGAGATGAAATATCTTATGTGGGGATGATAATGAGACATGTTCTTTAGTCTCCAACATCTGTGAGGCTAGTACAACATAAAATATGGATCCATGCTTACAGCATCCTAAGTCCGTACCCTTCACCTTCAAATCATCATCCCACCCCCTTCTAACCCATATCCACTTCTAACCCCTATCCGCTTCTAACCCCCCCTTTTAACCCCCTCCTAACCCCCTTCTCCTAACCCCAACTAATCTTCCAAGGTGTACCACTTGATATCAGTACTGTCTGTCATAACAACTCTCCTCCACCGAATGATAGTACCCGATGAGGCAAGGAGAGTTATCATTCTCCACCTTCTTACCTTCATGAATACCTGGATCTCCAACACGGTTAGTAATCAGGAAATACTGGTCCCTGATTGGCTGATAACCAGTCACGTGACCTAAATAACGAGTTCTGATTGGTTGTTTACTTGTGTCGGTCGGTTCCTAGTTTTAAGACTTGTTGCTGTAACTATTATTTTACAAAATTTGCTGTTTGCTGTGAAAATGGGTCGAAGCAAGTTTGATCACATTTTTGTCAAATGTGTAAGGGACATGTCATTCTCTTGTTGCACGCGTCTCTCACAGTTTGGAGAAGGAAACCGGTTCATTTTATAACGTTTTCACTTTTTGAATTCAATTCTTTTCATGTATGTTCACTATTATTCACCGTATTGCATTCCCACGCAGGTGATGACAGACAAGAAATTGTGCAGAAGTATCTGGGGGTTGCGATTACAGCGACGTCTTGATAAGATAAACCAGTGGTGTGGAAGGGCAGGGATAAGCAAACCCATCTCTCAACTGATGTTGGAGCTCGTACAGGTACATTTTACTTTCACTTTCACTTTCACTTTTACTTTTACTTTTACTTTTACTTTCACTTTCACTTTCACCGTAATTTACTTCTTCTCTTTCTGCAGATCTGCAGTTATACCTCTCTCGTCTCTAGCCTCGTAGTGAGACTGTGGTTGCCATGGTAACTAATCCAAGAGAGAGCTCTGGGGGAGAAAAATTGAGAGAGAAAGAGAGAGAGAAATAAGAGTTATACTATTCCCTTTCTCGCCCTTTATTCGGTTAAACTTGGCTCCTTTACAAATCTGGCTTCTATCACCTCTCCTTTGCATAGGGACCAGCACTCAAGTTATTGTTCATTTGTAATGGCCAACAAAGGGATGTGAGAGAGAGAGAGAGAGAGAGAGAGAGAGAGAGAGAGAGAGAGAGAGATAGACATGAGTATGAATGTGGAAGTGGCTCTAAACTGACATTAACAGAGGCGAGACACAACACACACAAACAAACAGCCCTGTTTCCACTATTGTTTCCACTATGATAATGGGTGTGTAACGTGTTTGTTTAGGTGACTACATGTTTAGTTACATGTAGTAGGACATACTACCTGGTGCTGCAATTTAGCTGCATGTAGTAGGTGTGCTGTTAGGTGTTAGTAAGAAGTTACCATTCCCTCGCCAATAGCACCCTACAAAAGAGGGGTTATTTCGTAACCAACGAGATGGCTGTGGGGGTTGGAGGATTACCAATTCATCTCTTACTGATCATTTGGCGTCGGTAGGTCGTACTAGGGTGTTTCTTCTGGAGAGAGGTGTTGTTTTGACTTGGTGTCTCTTTAACCGTCTCAGACAGAGCAATTATACTAGTTTTGACTAGCACACTGTATGGGATAGTGAGAGTGTCAGTTGCAGTATCATTAAAAATGAAACCAGAGTTTTAAAATTTCCCGTAGTGGTGGTACTGTTGGTATGCAGTGTAGCATATTTCTTCTCTTCTTCCTCTCTATCTCTCTCTTTCTCTCTCTTTCCTTCTCTCTCTCTCCTTCCTAGTAAAAAGAGACTGCGGGGTCATCATACCTAGCTCACACACGGTTTATAAGTGTGTAAGGGAAGCTCTGTGTGTGTGTGGGAGGGATCAGGGACCGATAGAGAACTGTACTTTTTAGTTGACGTGATCATCCCTGAATAAAAAAGTAGTGAACCCATATTGACCAATATTGTTATTGTTCCAACGGGGCGCGAAACAGAGTCTAGCTAGACAAGACCAATATATCAAACTGCCCCAGTGCCCCACTCCAACATCCCTATTCCCCCAACATGTCAGTAACCCAGTTTCTAGATCGACCAATATCACACTTCCCCCTATTCCCCGAATAACTATCCTACCTTTCTTTTCAGATTACTGATCTATTGAGGGCTCCAAAAGAAGACATAGACCAGCTACCCGACCTGCTACAGACCTGCACTGAGTTGAATTCCATGCAAGTGGGTACTATCCTGAGGAACTATAAATCTGCTTCTGATGAACCACCCGTAACGAGAGGTATTGAGAGAATTGAGTCCAGTTAACCTTTTCAAAATGTCTTATACACAATTTGTTGTGAGAGAGGGTCAATCAAGGCAATTAACCGATTTATCTATCTCTCCAGAATTCATTGAAGCTGCAGTATCCATCACGGACTCCTTGGTGGATGTGAGGCTGCGAGCGGAGGGGGAGCCTATACAGCTATTGTTAGATGACCCTTTTATCCGTTATCCTATCCACAAACTGACAGCGTGCAATCACGAAACTGGGTTATCACATGATCTGGAGACATTCTTTAATGCTGTCTGTGAATGCGGTAAGAACTCTCCCAAGTAAACTCCTCTCTTCTCCACCGTCCTCCTCCTACTCTCTCTCTCTCTCACTCTTCTCTCTATCTCGTTTACTATCTTCCTCTCCCTCTTCCTTCTTTTTACTTCTCTTTCTCTCCGCGTCTCTCTCTCGTCTTTCTCCTTTTTCTCTCTTCTCCTTTTCTCTCTCTCCCTCTCTCTCGTCTCCTCTCTCTTCCACACTCTTCTTTCGCTCTCTCTTCGCCGTGTCTTTCTCATGTCTCTCTCTCACTCATCGCTCTCTCTTCTCTTCTCTCTCTCTCTCTCTCTCTCTCCTCTCTTCTCTCTCTCTCTCTCTCTCCTGTTATAGTACTGTCTAGACGTTAACATCCGGCATCTCTCCCTACAGAACCGGCTCTACAACTCACAGTTAATCCAGATGCTCTGTTCTGGTGCTACGCACAAGGTTTGTACCTCTACAATCTGCTGCTGCAGTGCAGTGTGGGGGCGGCATTTGATGGAGCGCGCCGCGACACGCGCATTACAAAAAGTAGGCAGTGGCCAGCGCGCAATAGAACACAGCACCCGTTCAAACAGACCCCTGGATCAACGCCAGAATTCCCCACTGAATTGGTCTGAAAACCCCGTCACGTCACAATGACAGATCTGGTCCTTTGTCACTCCCTGGCCCTCCTTTGTCACTCACTCCCTCCTCTCCTTCAGGTCAAATAGAGGAGGAACAGGGTGCAGTTGGTAAAACTGACAGTCAGAATATAATTGAACAGTGTGAGGTGGTGACCTATGAAATTCCCAAACGGACCAAGAGCCTGGGAGTCAGTATTGTTGGAGGAAAGGATTCCAGCAATTCACATCTTGGAATATTTGTTAAGAACGTGTTCAAGGATGGACCTGCGTACATGGTGAGTTGATAGAATATACCCAACTTGAATGATCAATAGTTTGCTGGTCCTACTATTGGTAATGAAATTACCCTTCCGCGTTAATATGGCTCACAGAGGTATGCAATAAAAGGGGTGACTTCGTAACCAAGTCCTACTAGCAGTGTCCAGCGTGAACTGTTCTGACTGTCTCTGTGCCACCTAATTAAAAAGAGTATCAATAATACAAGTGTGAACCAGTAGGTACCACCACCATCATTTTATTGGCCCCCATATCACATCCCCCCTCTATTCAGGACGGAAGATTGAAACCTGGCGATCAAATTCTCGTAGTGGGTGGAATATCAACCTCTGACATAACTCAAGAACAGGCCGCTAAATTAATTGACAGCGACTCAGATTACGTCCGGATTACTGTTGCCAAAATGGCGGCAGCATATTATGGGATCTTCAGCGAGGAAGGTACGATATTATATCTTGTGCAATACCCCTTGACACCTAATAAGGCTCGTGTGTGGGTACCTTGACAGCTACTATCATGTTGACAACCAACTCATTTGAGAGGGATGGGGGCGATAGGTTCTGTCTCGCCTTGTGTACAAAATCTTACTTAGTTTACTGATTAACCCTTTGGAGACGATTGGGTCACAGGTGACCCACAACTTTGAACCCATATAGCGTCTTTCTAGACCATATTTGAAAGTTTTAAATCGTTTCCAGGGTTCCAGGCTAAAACAGGAATTTGCATTTTACGAGCATTTCTAAAGGAATGGCCCCCGATAAAAGTCTAAAACGGCATTTTTTAAACAGGTGCTAGCGACTAACCGACTCCATCATAGTTATCTCAACATCTTAGGGAGTCGATGAAAAATTTTTTGAGATCCGTGCTCCTTCAGAAAATTTTTCATCTCGGCCAATTTTGAAATTCTAAAATCGGCTACAGATAAGATAGAGAAGCTCATAGGGTGTGCAAACTGTGCAGAATGGCCGGGTTTATATAAGTGTTATGAACAAACATAGGGTCTAAAATGAGCGGTTTTCGAGTTATCGGGCAAAATAGCGGCAAAATCTCAATTCCTATTTTAGCGTTAGGGGACGATTGGGTCACAGGTGACCCAATAGAAATACAGGTGGTAGAACCAAAATTCCTTTTCCTGCGTTCAAGTAGGTTCAAAGTGAGTGTCTCCAGAAAGTTTTAGAGAATTCTGTCGACAGGGGGCTTATCGTCCCCAAAGGGTTAAAACACTTCGAACGACTTTCCATGTCATTAATTACATGACTAATTACACGACTAATTACACGACTAATTACATGACTAATTACAGACGGCACAACGACGACTTCAGAACTATCTGACATACCCGTATAAGATGAACAACGTTGATGTGAGTGAGTGTGACACAGCATGCCTTGTTGATAATTGTGTCCCTAAATACAACAATCTCTAAATGTTACCCCCTATAAAAGATTGTCGATTGTCGCTTGGATGGGATGGGGTAGATCTTGGACCAAGGGCCTTGGTGGCCGATGTGTCCCCGTCTGTCATATATATATATCGATGTTGCAACTCAAAAAACAGTGTCCCCCGTATAATAAATATTGCCCAATTATAGTTGTAATGTTCTAACACCCCCCACCCTATTCCAGGTGCGTCCCGTACATCTTCGCAACAAAGCAGCCCCAACCTACCCTCCCCTGAAACACCAGGTGAAGAGGTCGTGTTTGGAATTGAAGGGGGAACACCTGTCGTCTCCTTTGAACCAGAACCGCAGAAGAATCTGCCACTAAACTTTAGAATTTCAGATGAGGTTTAGACACTGTTTAGATTATAATATATTGCAGGAACCGACCAAATCAGGAAATACTGGTCTCTGATTGGCTGATAACCAGTCACGTGACCTAAACAACTAAATAACGAGTTCTGATTGGTTGTTTACTTGTGTCGGTCGGTTCCTGATATATTGAGTGCGACAGACCAGCTGATTGCGATAAGAATTATTATTAGGAACTGAGAATTGGGAAATGAATATCAAGAAGCCCAGTAACACTTTGAGAAGATTTATGTTGTTAAAAGAATGATCATAGTCGTGTTTATATAACTAGTAAGCCCGCTCGCCCTACGGGCGAATGTCGGGGATGGTCAATGGCCAATGGCCATACAGTAAACTAAGCAAATAGTGTAGTATCATTTGAAATTTTTAAAATCAGTAAATTTATCAGGTAAATTAACCACAGCGATTCTTTCGACAGAAAAACCACGGGTCCTCTTTTGCCAGGTCCTGAAGTATTTTATGAAGGAGCACATTTGCAATTATTATTACTGCCATTTCTTATTAGTGCCATTGATACTTTGTCATTACGTGTGTTGACAACATTTTTTGAATAATAATCACCTCTTTTGTAGGATTCTATCACGTAGTCTATAGGCGTCAGCGCCAGTTTGGGACATATGGCTCCTCCAAACTCGCTGGCGATTGTGTTGAAGTTGAGTAGTCATGTTCACGAAACGTGGTGAACAGGGGGTGAACAGATCGAGCAAACGATCAATTACACAACCGGCAGAGAGATGAATCAAGGATGCACGTGCAGTTTAAGGCTCAAGCTGGCAGGTTGCCAGGGTCTAGGGACAACACGTGCAAAAGGCCATTTCCAGGAATTTTGTGCCATATTTGGTAAAAATACCATCACCCATCATTTCCCTATTTGCTTTAATAATAGTATGATTACATTAATTACAGTAATGATATTGCATCTGAAGTTGGTTACGCAATCACCCCTTACTACCGCAATGCCCTACTGTAGAGGGGTAATTTCGTTATCAACATCGGAAGTTGAGAAATACACCGGGAAGACTTTGATTTTTGCTGTTTCAGACCCCTTGATATCACTAAAACAGTAAATTTAATAGAACCTCATTGTTGAGACCTTCAGAGCTGTTATATATCCTGAGTTATCTATGAAATATAATGGTAGACACTATATTATACAAACATTATTACCAAATATTCAAAGAATCTCTTCCTGTTATAATGTTCCGTGAGAGTTTTCAGAGAGAGAATTGAGAGATCAGATTTGAGTGACAACTGCAATACAGAAAGTTGAGTTTCAGAATATTATTACAATACAGAAGTGTAGTAATACAAAGTTATAGAGAGCAGAAAGTTTATCCGTATAGTAGCTTTTGTTAGATTTTTTAACAATTTAAACTTTTTATCAATGAAAATAACGTGTTTCAAGCATTCCTTTGATAGTGATACACTCCTGGCGGCGCCGGACCCCGCTCAGATGGGGTCTGCGGCGCCAGACAGTTGATACATAGATTACAGCTTCAACACGTTCCCACTTTGGCTCCATTGCAATCTGCGCAACC
This sequence comes from Hormiphora californensis, assembly GCA_020137815.1. Classification (NCBI taxonomy): domain Eukaryota; kingdom Metazoa; phylum Ctenophora; class Tentaculata; order Cydippida; family Pleurobrachiidae; genus Hormiphora; species Hormiphora californensis. The sequence continues at coordinate 2,160,167 of CM035352.1, forward strand.
TCGAACTCACTCACTGGGACAGTATCTCAATATGTCTGACGCCTGGCCGGCGGCGCCATACCCCATTTGACAGTGCGCTCAGATTGGGTCGGCAGCGCCAGGCCATGGCCGGCCAGACAGTCTGACGCCCCTTTTTGACAGATATGGTCCGCACCCCCAGCTCCCTCGTGGCGTAACTGTCAGAGAATTGCAATCTGTCAGGCCAATGCTCTGACCACAGTTCTGATCACGCGCTCCGAAAACGAGAATGGGCCAGGCCAATGCTCTGACAGATTGCAATTGGCCTGGCCCTATTCTCATTGGCCCAACGGGTGGCCAATATGACGGAGGACCACTGTGACCACTGACCGCGGTTCTCACTGCGTTTGAAGGAAATGGGAATAGGGTCCTGACTCCTGGCCCCTGCGAGGGTTGGATCCATTGCAACTTCTCGCTTTGCCTGCGAAGCAGGCAAGCCCCGTATGTGAGGGGATCGCCCTACGGGCGCGCGAACATGGGGGGCGCGACGTGCCCAACTTCTCGCTCCGTATGTGAGACTGAGATCGATATTGGTCGCTGCGCGACTTTGATCTCACTCAGGTGTCAATGTCACCAACTGCTGGGGCAGGACAATACAGATGCTCGACGGGTAAGTGGTAAATGTTGCCTCGATTTGGACACAATTTTTACAGTTTTGGTCATAACTCATCCATTTCTTGGCTAAATTGCAGAATCTTGGGCTCGTTGGAAAGAACTCGATGCCCTCAATGAGTTATGACCAAAACTGTAAAAATTGTGTCCAAATCAAGGCAACATTTACCGCTTACCTGCTCGACGTGCCCACGTCATGTTTCACACTTCACAGTGTGACACATGTGTGTTAACTGTTACTCGCACAATGCACATTATGTCACCAACCTCAGGTTTGCGGTAAATGTCAATTGTCAGGGCGTTCTGGTACAGAACTCACATGCACGTGAAATTTACAGGTACCTATTACCCAATCAATACCAAGCTCTTGCACTCTCTCTCTTGCACTCTCTCTCTTGCACTCTCTCTCATGGGATTGGGAACTCGAGAATTAGGCCGATACTATTGGCGATAGGCCGGATCCTATCACTGGTTTATATTCCGTCTTATGTAGTGTTAGGGTTCGATGTTAGGGCTGTATTAGACCCTAATTTCGGGTTGGGTTGTGTTTTTATCAAAATCCATATACCAGAACGCCCTAACTGTTTATTTGGCTCCATTGCAACCTATTCTCGCTCTGCGAAGAATATATGTGAATATATGTGAATATATAATGTGAGAATGTATGTGAGATCGATCTCGGTCCGGTCGCTGTGCGACCTCGATCTCACTCAGGCATCAATGTGGCCAAACTGTTTATATTACCGCTTACCCCGACCTCACAGCCACACAAAGCACAGGTCACCAAGTGCCTATAATGGCCTATTGAAAAATTAAAAACACACTTTTTAAGAAAATTGTGGCACACAAAATATAACAATATACATTGTTCATTTTTATATCAATGACTCATTTGTTATTTGACTATTTGAAAGAATATGTAGGTTTGCAACAAACACTTACGCACAAGGCATTTTGGAAAAATAAATCATCTTCTCGCTCCCACGGTCAATGTCACTCGACTAAAGTACGTTGAATTCAAATTCGTTAAATTAAAAAAGAGAATGGTATTGTCAATAGAAGAACAATGTTCACATTGTCAGCTTCAATCTTTGAATTTGATGATATGTTGGGAAAAGGACCGAAAGGGGACAGCTAATAGTAAACTCCCTAGCTAGTTCGTATAAAATTAAACGCTTTAAATATCCATATCAAATGCTCAGAGCATTGTCCTGACCCCATTCTCATTTCTCTCAAGAACTGTGGTCAGAGCATTGGCCTGCCAGCAAATGCTAGTTTTAAATGAATGATATTGTTTACATTAAGATTTTAGTCTTTTCTCAGAGTGACAGAGTAACACTCTGACCCTATCTAAAGTGCGGTTTATCTTAGAAAAGAATCTTTAGCGCCGCCGACCTAACCCAATAACTATAAAATCCAACTTTACTTCAACAGTCACCACTCAACTTTACTCTTTCAAGTATTCAGTTTCTAAATCTATAACTCCAGATTCCCCACTGTGTCTCTCTCAGGATTCACATCACATAGATTACATAGAGATATATATTCCATATTGCAGCGAGTACACACGAACATTAGCTGGTTGCTTCTCCACCACCAGCAATACTCTCACCTTCAACATTCTTGAAGGTTGCCCTGAAATGGATTGGGTTAAAATCATTTGCCGATAAATATCAAGGGAGTGATAGTGTCATGTATCATGAAAATGAAAATTGTATTTCACCGAATGTTTCACTGACATAGAAACACCATTGTACTATACTTCCACTTCTAAAGTCAGATCAAAACCCACTTACATCGTCTCAAACTCATCCACTCTTTGGCGGGTGTTGCCCTTCCTAATTTTACGGAGTGTCTTATATTTGTCGTCGCCACTCTGAACGAGAGCCATGTATTGGTGGTCCTCGTTAGTTAGGCAGCTATAGTTCTTCTCCATCAACAGCTCTTTCTCCAGATCCTGAGGGCATTAGAGGTAGATGGGGTGAGGAATTATCAGTTGTTTTAGGTTACCCGGGACATTCAGCCTGCCGACATGGGCTGTCACTGACAGTGTCAGGCCAATGTTCTGACCGCGATTGCCGCAAGCTCCAAGAAATGAAAATAGGGTTATAGGCACTGGTCGTCATTAGGCCAGGAAAAACAACTAACCCGCATTTTCCGTTGCAGAAGATGATCTCTGGTTAGTTCAACGTCCCTAGTTTCCTCGCTCCTGTTGCCATCAATCTCGGTAATGAAGTCCTGACTGTCTGAGCAAGTATCCTCTAGGTGATCACTCCCCTCGCTCACTAGGCTGTTAGTTAGACTCCTCGACATAACCTCATCCGTGTACTTCTTGTGCAGGTCATCGTACTGTAATATTAAATGTAATTAGATGGATTTAGGATTAGGAATAGAACGTTTGTCCTGAAGTATTTTGAAACAAACCAATATCTGTAAAAGGCTAGTTTACCTCGAGTCTGAGTTGTTCCGCTTGTCCCTGTAGGTCTGTTAGCTCCTTAGCTGACTTCAGAGCCACTTCCTCCTTGGTGATGTATTGCTCCCTCTGTGGAAAGATTACTGTTACCCCAACTCAGAGTTAAAACACGGGAAATGTTTGTTTTAGTCAGTTTTGAGTTGTCTCACGATTCCTTTTGCTGACAGTTTCAGGCCAAACTGTTACACTATTTCTTACCAGTTCAAGTTTTTCCTCCATTTGTAGACTCAACTCGCTCTCCAGTTTATTCATTTCAGCCTCCGCAGTTGCCCTTTGCTCCTCCATTTTCTGGGATTGAGACTCTCGTTCCTGAATTTTTCGTTCTAATTCCGAACTCTTCGCTTGATACACCATCAAAGCTGAGGGGATTGGGAATAAGAGGAGGGACAAGTTCACTGGATATGGTAAAACACGGAGATCGATTTTAATTCAAAAGATCAAAATGGATTTGTTATCCCGGACCGGATATTTATTTTCCCACGGTCTTTGAGATCAGACATGCGAAGTCGTGCGCGCGGCGCTATTTCTCCTATCGCGGAGGTTTCGCGCGTTACCTTTCTTTGCAACTTGTTGCTCCTGCTCAATTGCCATCAACTTCTGCTCAAGCACTCTCTGGTGATGTTCCGCGACAATTCTCGCCTCTCGCTCCCTCTTTAATCGATTTCTGGAAAGTGACGCATGTTACAAATTACTCTAAGATACTCCTTCATCACCTCGTCAGTACATATTTAGGTGCCGGCAGGCACCTCCGACCCGAAGAAAACAGCAAAAAACGAAAATAAAAAAAAAATTTTGGTCCCTTACAAAAACCACAAAGGGCATTAAACAACAGAAGTCATTGCGTGTTCTTCCCCCTTGCCCCCGCCCCGCCAACCAAATTCTTTAATTTTCCGTCTGCTTTTATTCGACCTTGAACTTTTTGTGGAATTTCCCCTTTTCAATCATAAAAGATTGTGTTCAAAAGTTTTCCGGAATATGAAATTAAATTTAATTAGTTATTTAGAGCGTGAAAAATGAATTGGTGGGGGCAAGGGAGGCAAGGAAGGGAAAATGGGTGCAAGGGACCCTGGCCCCAATTTATATTATCGACTGTGCCCACAACCGTTTAATATTTGACCGAACTTCTATGCTGTTCGAGTAGCAAATACGAGTATAAAAAGAAGCCGATGATTAAGTATCAATTAAAGGTTTAAAATTAAGGCAAATTTCAAATTGCCTTGGCCTTCAATTTTTTGCAAATTTCCCTGACGGTGGCCCTTCACCATTTTGTTTTGCCCTGCCAATTATTTTCCTTCTCAAAATATCGACTTGAAACTTCAGGAATGTCTTCAGTGCTAACATATATAATCTCAGAGGTGGAAAGGGCAAAATTAATTAATTAATTACTAGAGAATTTTGGGGTGGCCCCGAAAACAATTTGGCAATTTTATGTTCACTTTACCTTTTGGTTGAAATTATTTTTTCGTTTTGGTCCTTTAAGCAAACAACCCCCCTTTGGTTACAAAGGCGTACGAAGAACCTTTTCCCCTTTTCTGGTCGGGGGGGGAGTGGTTTTGCAAACCTTGGCAATGTTATGGTAACCAAAGCCTTGATTGGTAAAGAAATGGATAAATTTAAGGTTTTTTTTTTTTTTTTTTTTTTTTTTTTTTTTTTTTTTTTTTTTTTTTTTTTTTTTTTTTTTTTTTTTTTTTTTTTTTTTTTTTTTTTTTTTTTTTTTTTTTTTTTTTTTTTTTTTTTTTTTTTTGGGGGGGGGGGGGGGGGGGGGGGGGGGGGGGGGGGGGGGGGGGGGGGGGGGGGGGGGGGGGGGGGGGGGGGGGGGGGGGGGGGGGGGGGGGGGGGGGGGGGGGGGGGGGGGGGGGGGGGGGGGGGGGGGGAAAAAAGGGGGGGGGGATAATCAAGCCCAAAAACCGACACAACGAAACCCCTCCCCTCTCTTGGACGCTTCCCCCCGATCCGATTCCCTGCTTCTCTCTGCTGCACCTCTGCAGTATCTGGTTTTCGTCGCCGGATATAGAGCTCATGGTTTCGAATACAAAGATCAAGAATGCACTTGTTAGTTCGAGCTTTTTCCACTGTGAATTTAAATCCTGAGGAATCCAAACTGGGGGTGATAGAGGAGAGAGAGGAAAGAGAGAAGAGAGGAGAAGAGGAGAGAGAGAGAGAGAGAGAGAGAGGAGGAGAAGGAAGGAGAGAAGGAGGGGAGGGAAAAGGGGAAGGAGAGAGTTAAAATTTTTGAGGGGAGATAAGGGTGAGGAGAGGGAAGGAAGGAATAGAAATGTAGAAGGTGGTAGAAATGGAAAGGATTGGGGCAGGCATTTAGGTTGGGTTAAAAAACCTGGGTCTCCCCATGCGAATTATTGTTTCCAGTAGGGGTCCTTGTGGGGGAACATAGGAAGATCGGCTAAATATAACCTCATAGGGAAAAGAAAGGGGAAAATTTTGAGAAGGGGGAGAGAAAAAGAGATAATCTGGCACCAGTTAATCGGGTGCATGTTTGGTTCGATTGATTGTTTCTGCGTGGCAGTTTTCAGCAAAAGGCAGTACAGGGGAACTGAATTCCTTTCACATCTTCAATGGTCGTGTGTGTGTGTGTGTGTGTGTCTGAAATCTTTGGCAAATGTAGGTACATGCCACAGAAGAACTCCCTTTGGGCGGGAGAGAGAGGAGGAAAGAGAAGGGAAGAGAGGGAAGGAGAGGAGAGAGAGAGAGAGAGGAGAGAGAGAGAGAGAGAAGAAAAGAGAGAAAGACAGGGGAGAGAAAGAAGAAATACCTGTCCTAGTTTCATAATCAATTCGGCCACCTTTGCATTATCGAGTTTTTTTCCCCTTATCGTGAATTCTTCTCTCTCACTCCTCTCTCCCTCTCTCCCCCCCCCTTCTCCTCCCTTTCCTTCTCCTCCCCCCCTCTTCCTCTCTCTCTTTTCCCCTTTTCCCTCTCCCTTTTCTCCTTCCCTCTCCAAAAACTGTCACAAGCTATGTATTCGTCACATGTTATTTTGTCTGATTATGTACATCCTGAGCTGGATGAAAAACTTGCCTCCTCGGGCCATGCATTCACTCCCTTTACTAATACCACCTCCCAAACACGAAAAACTAGGCTCGTTTGCAGTTCTCGAACTGTACAAGCTCGAGATAAACCATCATTTTACCCTACATCCATGTACATGACATTATATTGCCCAACATATTCAGCTAATAACAAAGTGTTAGAAAGAAGAAGATAGAAAGGTGTATTTCTTACCGCAGTTTTACTATTGACGGTAGTAATAGTGAAACGTTTATCACTGTAAGAGATGTTGTTTATCTCCGACCAGGGAAAACCAATGTGAGGAGCCAACCTAGGAAGTAGTTTTGTTAACCATTCTCTTCCTTGCTTCAACTAGGTCACTCTTAGGCTAGATAGTGTCTCTGTCTCTGTCTCTGTCTCTGTCTCTGTCTCTGTCTCTGTCTCTGTCTCTGTCTCTGTCTCTGTCTCTGTCTCTGTCTCTGTCTCTGTCTCTGTCTCTGTCTCTGTCTCTGTCTCTCCCCTCTCCCTCCCTTATTTAGAAGAAGATAATTTGTCGAAGGAAATGGGAGGGGTTCCAGAGAAATAGAACGAGAGAGGAATGTTTAAACCAGCCAAGTGGTTGTCTGGTTTGAATGCGAAATAGGAGAGAGCCTGGGTGCCTTTTCTCTTAGAGGGAGGGGATTACCAAGCCTTTCTCAACCACCTCTCATTGCACCACGCCCCGTTTAGAACATGAAAAACCAAGCCCAAGTGGTGAAATATTTTCTCCTATGTTATTCTCATTCAATGCAAGATTCAGTGTTTGTATTGTAACTGGGAAGAAGAACGAGGGTAATGCACAATAAAGATACACCATTTCTTCCTCCATTTCCCTTATCTCTCTGTATAACTTTTCAATGCCACGATAGTTATCTCCCTATATCTCTCTGTATAATATGATAGTTATCTCCATGTATCTCTGTGTGTGTCTTACTTATCGTTATGATGGTAAATGTTGATGCCCAACGCGTCGATACCCAGCCACAATTTACTGCCCTTGCGGTTGTAGATTTCAAAGTAGTTGATACCATACATGTCCAAGTCTTGGGCGATCTTCAGATATGACAGCATAGACTCCTCCCTGTGATAGATATATATTGAAGGATTATATTATCAAAGTCATTGAGATGTAGCATTGGCAAAATATATTGAGACTCAAAATATATTGAAAGAGATTTATCAGACTATAGATAACTGCCTGTTATACATATATTCCCCTTCCGTTTCTCCCTATCTCTCCTTAGTTTTTCCTGTCTCTCTCGTGCTCTGTCTCTATCCCTACCTTCTCTCTTGAGTTCACCAAACCCCAACCAATAAACAATAAAATATTACAAACATTATTCTGGATAGGGCTGGCTATATTACCTTAATTGGTCTTTGTGTTCCAACCAGCAATCAATTATCTTTTCCTCCCACTGGGAACGACGTAGTCGATGTTGGGTAATAACTCTACGAGAAATGTTTAACTTTAAATGGAGATCTGAGCATGTTGTTGAGTATGTAAGTAATATAAGTACCCCTTACTCAACAAAAAGTGTGCGTGACCCACTTAACCATACAACTGTCCCCTAGCTAAAGTCTTTAATTAAGCTGAGAGAGATATTTGTATGGCTACACCAACTAAATCTTGCAGTTTGAAGATGTAATAAAGAGACAGGATGATAATAATTATGGGGGGGGGGGGGGGGTGCAGCCCCAAAAAACCAAACTTTTTCCGAAACCCAGGGTATGGTTGGTTTTTTTCGGGGCTGCACCCCCCCCCCCCATTATCATTATTAACTATTAAATATTCAGATTGCCAAACCTGGCCGGTAGAAGATAGTCAATATCAATCATCAGTGAGTGATATATCTCGGGGTCGAAATCACCATACTTTTCTTGACACTGACGAGAGAGAGAGAGAGAGCGATATAAAGAGGGGAGGAGAGAAGAGGGAGAGGAAAAGAGATAGAGAGAGAGAGAGAGAGAGAGAGAGAGAGAGAGAGAGAGAGAGAGAGAGAGAGAGAGAGAGAGAGAGAGAGATCAGACTTGCATTCTGACAGTTTTCATAATCACCATGATAATATGAGGGAGAAATAACTAAATTGATTTCATGGTTGAAGTTCAAAGTCTAGCAACTCGTAAAAGGGTGTGCTCACAAAAACACTGTCAGTTGAGACAGTTCTGTGCTGAACAAGAAGTTTACTGAATGTCAAATACTTGATTGAGATTTGAGGGTTCTCTAGACAGAGCTCTGTGATCAATAATACTTGACAGACATCCATCTCACCCTCTCAAGTGAGACTCAACATATTTTACTCCAATGGACTCAAGATAAAGGTGACACGTTGCAAATTCCCCCTTTGTTCAAACACGAGAGGTTTTTATTGAATGCTATTATCTTCTCTCCAAGTAAAATTAAGGATCTTCTTTCACTCTCTTTAGTAAAATTAACAATCTCTCCTTCACTCTCTTTAGTAAAAGTAACAATCTCTCTTTCACTCTCTTTAGTAAAAGTAATATTCTCTCTTTTACTCTCTTTAGTAAAAGTAATGATCTCTCTTTCACTCTCTTTAACTATGAGACATGAGGTGAAATGTGTGTTAACCGGCTCCGAACAGTAATAACTAGCAGCTGTGTGTAAAAATGTATGTAAATCCGCCATCTCAATTTATCTTTACATAACTGTGCATACCTACTCAAAACTCTTCCCCACCAAATTTCTCTCTCTTTTTTATATTATGTATAATCTCACTTTCGCTTTCTGCCTTTTTATTAAAATTGAGACCTGCTAAATGGTTACGACAAATTGTTCTGGGGCTCTCGTTGTATTGGAATGATGTGGGGGGGGGGGCAGTGGGCTGTATGTGACTGAAAATTTTCGGCCGAAAATGTCACAATCATGACCAAGAACCCGACCTCTATTATAGTCTATAATAATAGATATTGTGATGTCAGAAATTTGGATCAAAGATACATATATGCGCCTATCTCATGTCCTTACTTGTTGAGTCTTTCACCCCCTTACTCAACAAGTCCTTACCACGTATGATGCGAGGAGAATTGAAGTCTCAGGGGGACAATAAACTCCATCCGCCAACACTTGCTCCTTGACCTCCATGTAAAACAATCTCTGTGTGTGTAAAAAGTGGGTATTATCAGTTGGGACTGGGAGTTGGTTGGGTTGTAGAATTTTTAATGAATAATAATGTAAAGGAAGAGTGGTTTTGGGGGGGGGGGGGGGTATGACGTGTATATATAATGTTGGTGGCATAGTTCTAGAATCCATACTGGTTAAAAGCTGGAGTGACAGGGAAGGGTTGAGAAAACAACTGTTTACCTAATAAGGCGCTAAGGTCTGAAGGTCATACTTATTTGAGGGTCAGTGGCCACTAGGGGACACAGTATCGACTTATTTGTTATTGCATGAGGCATACATTACACATAGTTATTACACATGTGACACTAGTCGCATAACATATTATGTGCATAGTGCATACGGTTCCTGCATTTTCAAATCGGTCCCTAATTAATGTAGTAAGTATATGGTTTTGTTTATACAATAAATAAACCCCGGGTGGGTATAAAAAGTGGAGAGGAATAAGAGCTTAGAGTGAGAGAGTTGCACCTGGCGTTAGAAATAATAGAAAATTTGATACTTGCCCAGTTCCGTATCACATTTCTATTGCTTATACCAGCTACAGCTTCAGTTTTCCGTGCTGAACCGGGTCTTTTGCTGTTGTAGGGGCCAGGGGAGTTGCTTTCTTTTCTGCTAATTAATTGATTATTTTAATTCCCCTCGGCTCCCATGAGTCAAAGATTCTTCGGCTCACTGTTTGCTCTCGGTACATGTATGTTTCGCTCTCTCTCTCTCTCTCTCTCTCTCTCTCTCTCTCTCTCTCTCTCTCTCTCTCTCTCTCTCTCTCTCTCTCTCTCTCTCTCTCTCTCTCTCTCTCTCTCTCTCTCTCTCTCTCTCTCTCTCTCCCTATCCTTCTATATCTCTCTCCTTCAGACTACTTCGTGCAGCGGCCGGCTCTGCAATAGAAACACACCTGCTAATTGGTAACAACTATGACACCGCGTGACATATAGCAAACCTCGTGCCGGCCATCTAGTTAGAAACAACCTTACAGGCTTTCTTACTTTTATCTGTATTGTATTCTGTATTTTTCTTGCTCTATGTAATTGTGAGGTCTATGCGGGATATGAGTTCCTATATATATTCTAATTATTACAGCACTGTTATCCTAGGCAACCCTGAGCTCCCTTCCTTTCATTATTCGTTCTTTCTTGTTCAGTCAGGTGTTCGGGGGCCTGGGATCGCATGGCTGAACAAGATATAATATATCTTTAGTAAAATGTAACATATATGTTTCTTTTCACAGCTAAACTTTTGGTCTAAGTGAACAATGAAGTTCATTATGAACATTGAACAACAACAATGAACAATATATATCATCATTGTGTGAGCTGTGTGTGTACAGATTGTACTAGGGACTTGAGGAATAGAGGAGAAACAGAGATAGAGGAAAGATGGGGAGGGAGAGAGAGAGGGGGAAACTGAGAGAAAATAAAGAGAGTGTGAGAGATAGAAAGATGAAAAGAGATGGATATGACATTGAGAGACTTATTGTATCTGTGAGACAGGCGTTGTCGGTATGAAATCATGATCTCTTTGTCTGAATTTTGCTGAGATGTATATTGTTGTCAGTTGCTACTTAGAGAGGAGACCACAATCTTTTACCCTCTTCCTGTTTGTTGTTAGACTTCTATACTTCTTTAATTTGCGAAAATATTGCATAATATTGTATAGTGTTTGGGCATGTTTTCTCTCTCGACCTCTCTAGATCTTCTCCCTCTCCATCTCTTTCTATCTATATTTTCTCTCTCTCTCTCTCTCTCTCTCTCTCTCTCTCTCTCCCTCTCTCCCTCTACCACTTCCCCTCGGCTACCGTGATATGCTGTCGGAAAATTTCCAGCTTTATCACGTGATATGATGGTACCACATTATATTTTTGTGCCAGTCCAATTGATTTGGTCGTTTCCATGTAATGGAGATAAACCCATTATATCTGAAGAAATATGTTTTACTGTATCTACTTCCGGGAATTGACACGCGTGGTAACTATGGAAACATACGTGGTAACCATGGTATTAGAAACACGTTTTATGTGGTGAAATTATGAACCGGAAATAATATGACCATTTTCGAGGGTGTGGCTTTCGCTTTTCTCGGAAATTCGGTAGTTGTTCTAATTTGGTATAAAAACATGGCGTCATTTCGTCATTTCCTAACAAATTGGGCCCTTCCGGCTCCGCTACGTATCCATCACATAAATGTGTAGTGTGTGGTTTAGTCTATCTCTCTTCCCCCCCCCCTCTCTCTCTCTCTCTCTCTATAACAAAGGGGTACCTATTGTAATTGCTACTGCGTATAATAACGTCCGGGGGACGCGCCAGTAATTCCCTTCCTCTCTCTGGTACATTATTAGTAGTCCCCTACTGTGGTTCCGGCATTAACCTCCTACACGGCAAGTTGCCTTTTCACTTCTCTCGAACTTATTTGTTGACATGGATCGTATAGTGACTATTAGATAGTAGTAGACACAGTAGAGGGCAAAATTGACATATTTTAGCTGGCTTTCACTGCTTTTTACTCCCTGGAAAGTATTTCTTGACATGGTAGTGACTAGTGATGTAGGTAACAAGGACATATATGCTATGCCTGTGTTTACTGTTTAGTACATACTATCGATGTATCTTCCGTTTGATGTAAAATTACTGCTTCGTTCAGTCTAATTCTCCTCATATCTTTCTTCCTCGACTCTTTCCCAGTGCAACTAACATCGATTCTGTATAGTTTCTCTGGTATGACTGTGATGGCAAGCTCCTCCTCTCCCTCCAGTCCCATCAGCCCAGTCTACACGCCTCTCATTAGGGATCCTGTTCGGTCTGTAGCTACCATCACGCCCCCCGCATCTCCACACACTGTAGTTGGGTACAGAAGGTCTGCACCCGTTATGATCAGATCCCCTCTGGCTAGCCCGGCTTGCAGCCGAACTGCACCGCCCCGTGCCCAGACTCCCGGTAGCGCCAAGCGGGCCCTTAGACGGGGTCCTATGGAGCCAACCAGCACCTCAACGGACCCACTAATTAATGTGATAGAAACATATCTAGTGATCCAAGAAGAGCGCCAAGAACTTCCGGGGTTATTCCGGGCATCCAAACACCGGGTTACCTACCCTGGCCTGAACAAGGTGATACCCGCTAGACCGGATGAGGAAGGGTGGTCTGCACCTTGTCTCTTTGAGGCACTCCAATCGGCCTCCTCTCGGAAGGGGAGGGATGAGAGAAGGAGGAGGTGCCTGAGCTGCAGTAGATTTAGATCGCTGGTTAATGAAAATATTTCTTCCTCAGCGTGGAGCTCGAGGCTGTCGGCGAACGAAGATGACAGGACAAGACAGGTGAGAGAGAGAGAGAGAGAGAGAGAGAGAGAGAGAGAGAGAGAGAGAGAGAAGAGAGAGAGAGAGAGAGAGAGAGCGAGAGTGCGAGAGCCGAGACGAGATGAGGAGCGAGAGAAGGAGAGAGAGGGAGGAGGACGAGAGAGAGACCGAGAGAGAGAAGAGAGAGAGAGAGAGAGAGAGAGAGAGAGAGAGAGAGAGAGAGAGAGAGAGAGAGAGAGAGAGAGAACACATATGGAACTGACGAACTGTGAGCTCAATTTCTTAGTCACGGAGATGTCAATGTCACCAGATTTTACATGATTTCCCCTTTTCCCTCACAGGAAGCTATTCATGAGTTAATCGCTACAGAGAAAACATATATCGACGATCTACTTCTTGTAATTGAGGTATGGAAGTTTTCAGAATGCGTGGGGAATTTTCGTTTTGAGATATTTCAGTTTTAAATAGCAGTTGTAGGAGATCTTCTGCAGGCAAGATATGCTAAGAATGGGTTAAGAAATTAGAGGGTATTATGATAGTAAGGTAAGGAGCTGGGCACGTGGATTTTAGTTTTACCAAACCTAATAAATGCTAATATAATGTAGTTGAATGCAGGAGTGTGAGGTGTTGAGAGGTTAGCAATGTAACATTTTCAATCGACATACCCGCTCTCAGCAACTTGCCACTCTATACACCCCCTCTTTATCTCACAGGTGTTTTACAACCCCCCCCCCCCTCATTGTTCCACAGGTGATTTACAACACCCTCTTTATCCCACAGGTGTTTTACAACCCCATCTTTATTCCACAGGTGTTTTACATCCCTTTCCCCACAGGTGTTTTACAACCCCCCCTCTTTATCCCACAGGTGTTTTACAACCTCCCCTGTTTATCCCACAGGTGTTTTATAACCCACTCTGTACGGTCGCCACGGATGAAGAACTAAACATGGTATTTGTAAATTGGCAGCAACTGATCCTGTGTAATGCAAGGCTGTTCCGTGCCCTATACAACACCTGTGATAATGACAGTTTTGAAACAGTCGGCTCTGTCATCTTGGAATTGGTAGGTTGTTAGTTTGTTATGTTCTAACCAGCTCCTTTATATTTGTGAAAGAGTGCGGGACGTGTCCTGGTGAAATGCAGGGTCGAGCGAGGCAAAGTTTAGTTCGGTATATTGAGCTTTTCCATCACCATAGCTATATAATTCTACCAAGTGGCATGCTAATCTATTATTTAATTTTCTAACTGAAAATTTCTGTGATTGTATGATGTCACTTACAATTATGGAAATGTGCAAAGCTTGATTGTCAGTGAAGGTTCAAAGTAGACAGACAGCTCTTTAATTTTAAGAGCTGTCGTCTAGCAATTGTGCGACTCTGAAATAATTTTAGGGGACGTAATATACTTGACACATTATATACTCAATAGACGACGTAATTCCTATTGGCCGCTAGATTTTACCAAATGTACAATTTCAGATTGACACACTGGTGCCTCCTTACACACGATTCTGTTCATGCCAGAGACAGGCCATGGTGTCCCTAAAAGATGGCACTTCCCCTGCATTCAAAGCGAAAGAAGCAGAATGTGCCAACTCGCCCAAAGTGGGAAAACTCCCCCTCTCTACCTTCCTACTGAAACCCATGCAGCGTATCACGAAGTACCCGCTCTTGATAAAGAAGATTTTGGAGCACACTAAAGACAGTCACCCTGATTATGGAGCGCTAAGGGATGCCCTCAGTCAAACGGAGCAGCTGCTAGTTTCTGTTAATGAGGCTGTCCGAGCTACCAGTAGGCTGGAAACCCTCCAACGTGCCGTCACCAGGACAACGGAGGAACTCGGTGAGAGGATTATCCTGAACTCGGTAACGAACTCGCTGGGACCCCGGCGGTTGGTATACTTTGGACCCGTTCAAAAGAGCAAGGGAGGGAAGGAGATGTTTGGTGTGTTGTTCAATGACATGTTTTGGGTTGCCAGGGTAGACAAAGGTCGCTATGGCAACAAACCAATCGATTTGGATGCACGGGATTTTGAGAGTATCAAGTTTGAAGCGTACAAAGAGCCATTCCTTCTTCACCACATACAAGGATTGGATGTACATCGGGTCGAACAGGCCGTTGTGTTCAACTATTTCGATAAACAACACACCCTGTACTGCGCTGGCAAGCATGCCGAGTGGGCGGAAGAGTTACAGAGCGCAGTGAGAAATGCACATCTGATGGGCAGGGGATCACCACCCACTCCTGATCCAACTCTCCCAACTGAGGCTACACTCTCACTACGAGTGGTAAGCGTTTGGTTTTTATATGATTTGTTTTTTGCAAGATATTCCCTGTTGAACTAAGAAGCTAATTACTATAATTCCATGTTGAATAGATCTTTCAAATTTTATTTTTTCTCAGGTCGAGGGTTTAGAGCTGGCCCTGCCGCCCTCTGAAAAACCGATGAACCTGTTTGTCCAGGGAAGTCTACATGGTCAAGTCCAGAGGACGCCTGCAGGAAGTCCTAAATGGGATAGCATGCTGCATTTCCTGATACGAGATTGTGCGTCGGATAAAATTAGCATTGCCGTCTTCAAAGAGTTCTCCTTCGCTCCAAACGGTTAGTTCTATTTTTCACCATTATTTATATATATATATATATATATATATATAATATATATGTTATATTTCTCGCCAGTATTTCACCACATTTTGTTACATTGGCAAGTGAAAAGCGTTGTTTGCACCGACACTGTCAGGCCAGTGTTCTCCGAAAATAGGGTCAGGCCAATGCTCGGATTTGTTATGTTCTAACCCTCCTTTACGCGAAAAGGGGGTCGAGCTAGGCAACCTCTGACAGCGCGAACACGACCTCACCGTCAATATAAATTCACTGACATTATTTCAGTGTCTCTGGGGAAGTTTGACCTCAGTGTTTCCAAGCTACTACAGTCAGCAACTCCGGGGCCTTGGAACAAACGACTCATCCTAACGGAGACAAATAGCGGGGTTATTAATGTTACAATTACCCTGAAACACTTTGGAAAAGGATGATATCTGATATATACATGATGATGTTACAATCTGGTTTTTAAGTGAGATATATATTTACTCGTTTATGTTGTTAAATTTTTGATATATTCTGATAGAAAATGGTGCAGCGAGTTTATCTGTTTGTGGGTGTTTGAAAATGCTATCTCAGATGTGCACCGCGTGTTATTATATTTTCGTTATAATATTTGGGACAAACACTGCTGACAATTTGTAAAATACAGAGCGAGAGAGGTACAATTACATACGGTGGAATTATATCGATGATTTAAAAAACAGTTTTAATTATGTTTTTACAGCCCGGTTCAACCTTGCGTATCAGATGTCTCAGCTGTTTTTGAAATTGAAGTTTACGCAGGGTATCTTGTAAGGATATAATGCTTTTTCTTGTTTAAACTCTTTAATTTTCCGTTAATTCTTGTCCTTTTGTTAGTTGATGTAGCGCGCGGAAACAAAATACTTGTGAGTACGCGGCTCAAAAATCTGCGCGTTTTTCTCAGATTGAAGTTTTATTTCGCCGGGCCGCGCGGCGCCAGTGCAGCCCAGATTTTCAGAAAATTTTCTCTTTGACTTTATTTTTTTAATTTCGGTCACCTCATAACTCGTTAAAAGGGCCTGCCCTACAGGCTGCATGCCAAAAATTTCTTGTTTCTGGTTCGATTACTTTATACTTGGTAGAATTCCGTGGATCAGCTGTATAGGGCTGGCGGCCCTGAACCACGCGAGCTCACCACAGGGGTCACCCCTCCACACTGTAGAATTCCGGACGAGTCCATTTGTTTTTTTTTATAAATTCCACCGAAGTCCTCGTTGTAATTAACAGTAGTCAGTACCTATGTTGTAAAAACTACTGCCTTATCTTTGCTGACAAAACTTTTCATAAAGAAATGGAATGAAGCTTGATTAAACAAGAAATGGGTAAACAGGTAAGAATATGTCATAATTTAACATAGCATTCCATGTTTTAATATTTATTTCCCTATCAGACAAATGTTGTAATTTCAACCCCCGAGTGTGACCTTGAGTTTGCGATCCAATCATCTACAACAGGAAAGAATCTATTTGACCAGGTTTGTGATTGAAAAACTTATAAACTTATTCTTAGTTCATTATTTTAGGGTGGCTGAGACACAATGATCATTACACTAAACCCAACCCCCAACCATGTGTTTAGCTATATAGTTTTCCTCTGGCGTTATAGGTAAAGTGCTCCGTAATGTATCAGTGATTTTGACATGAACAACAATTGTGTTAATTTTTAGACTCACGTTAAGAGAAATAATTTTCGCTGTGCAACATGGAGAAATACACACGTGTGTGCATGTCCCCCAGATAATTACTTGCTGGCGAGGACGGAGAGAAAACAATTGTATTGTTATTACCCCGAACTTTTTCATAATGAACAACCACACTGTATCCCAATACAATTACCCCACGCCATATCCCAATGTCCCTACACAATATATCCCAAAGTCTCCACAATATATCCCGATGTCCCTGTACGTCATATTATATCCCAATGAACTCTTTCAGATATGCCACACAATCGGTGTCAAGGAGGTTTGGTATTTTGGTCTGGAGTACACAGACAAGAATGGATTTAGTTCCTGGATCAAAATGTATAAAAAGGTAAAATATAGTAGTATGTACTGTTTCTCTTTCTAGTCAAGATCTGTATGAAAATGTATTATTTCTCTTTCTTTTCTCTCTAAAAGAAAATAAATGCACTTGTATCTGTTTTAAGCATATATTGTATGCATACAAAGAGGACCAGTTTTCTCTTTTATTTCTGATGTGTCAGTGTTTCTCAGAAATATTTCATTATCTCCACTTCAAACTTGGCAACAGCTCGGGGTATTATTATGGGGTAGGTAAACGTGTGCCAAATTAAGTCAGATTTAAACGGGGAGCCGGGAGGGAGGACAGATAATTCCGTGTTATATACTAATTTACCATGTACATAATTAATTAACTTTTATTGGCTACCCCGGACCTAGAGAAAGGCCTGGGCAGTTTCTCACAATTTCTTTACTAAGATTTCACGACGATAGAGATTTTTACTTTGACAGTGAATAGATGAACACGCTTAACATCACGGTCAATGAACTATCACATGGCTTCTTTTAGTGCAGTGTCTGATAGCTACATAGCTGTCATAGCTCTCTATCTCTCTCTCTTTCTCTCTTGACTCTCTCTCTCTCTCTCTCTCTCTCTCTCTCTCTCTCTCTCTCTCTCTCTCTCTCTCTCTCTCTCTCTCTCTCTCTCTCTCTCACTCTCAGGTTAAAGACCAGAATCTACAAAAGATGTATCCGTGGAGATTCAAGTTCAGAGTTAAACTCTACCCCGAAGATGTCTCCCTCAATGTTATTCAGGATACTACACTGGTACGTTGACTAATTGACTAATTAACTAAATAATTAGTTACCTAATATCACTTAGCCAAAACGTTTGAATTTAGAAGATCATTGCTTTACCAAGAATTGGTCTGGGGATACCTCATTTGCATGTATCCAGTATCGTATTGTTCGGCTACTAGATATTGCGGCTCAGTACCACTATACTATACTACCCCCCGCGGTGGTAGCTTTGATTTGTATAAACCACAAATCAAACCACCACCAGATTTCCTCTTCCCAGCTCTGTTTCACATTGGCGGCCCATTATAACTCCATTGTGTAGAAATATTGAACCATATAATACATTTGATTACAGACCGAGTGAAATGCAGGAACCGTATATGCACATAATATGTTATGCGACTAGTATCACATGTGTAATAACTATGTGTATAGTGTATGCCTCATGCAATAACAAATAAGTCGATACTGTGTCCCCTAGTGACCACTGACCCTCAAATAAGTATGAACCTTCACGTTAGCGCCTTATTAGGTAAACAGTGTTTCTCAACCCCTTCCCTGTCACTCCAGCTTTTAACCAGTATGGATTCTAGAACTATGCCACCAACATTATATATACACGTCATACCCCCCCCCCTCCAAAAACCACTCTTCCTTTAATAATAATAATAATAATAACTATGTTTGTATTCCGCCCATATCCGACAGGGACAGAGCAGTAGAACTGTTGCTGTCACTGAAGGATGATCTGAACGGTTAACATACTTGAATATACCTGCCGACTTATCCTTAATATTGCACAAAAAATGGTAAAGAAAAAAAACAACGGCCCACATAACTATCGGTAACTGAAAACATAACAGACTGAGATAGAGTCCTGGAACTCTAAAAAGATGGTTTAAAAGTCCAATAGATAGAAAACACTCGTGCTATGAAAAAACCCAAAACGTGCTTCACACTTCTGCTCGCCACGAGCCAAAATACAGATAAAAATAAAACAGGTACCAGCTAGAGAACAAACCTCAGTAAGATGGAGAGAACACTCCTAGGACAATCAGGATTCACCGAAAGCCTCAATGAAGAGACTAGTCTTTAGCTTAGACTTGAAAGAGTCCACAGAGTCAATTGCTCTCAGATCAATGGAAAGCTTATTCCAGATTTCAGGCAGATAAACCGACGGACGTCTCCTCCTCAACTTAGAAGTTGCATTCACACTGGATAGCTTAGGATACCTCAGCTTGAGGCCATCAGGCTGAGCGTTTCCTCTGGTAGTCCGGATCACATGTAGTCCATCATCCACAGGGACCTGTTCCTGCAGGTACACTGGAGCCAAGCCATGTACAATCTTGTACGCCATTAAGCAAACCTTGAACTTAACTCGCTGTTCAATCGGGAGGACGTGCATTTCACTCAAGTAGGGCATGTAACTGTCCTGGTGACCATACAGGCCATACACAAATCTGACACATGAGTTCAGAACTCGCTGCAAGCTATCCAGGAGCTTCTTTGGTAAGCCAGAATAAAGGACATTACAGTAGTCAAGTCTCGAAACGATGAGTTGCTTCACCAGAAGCATCTTGGTCGGTTTATCCAAACATCGGTTAACCTGCCACAAATTCTTGAGAAGCATTCCACATTGCTTCTTAACACTGTTGATCTGCCTTTCCATCGAAATGTTACTGTCAAGGAATACACCCAGGGTCTTCCCTGCAGATCCAGTAAATTCCATAGGGCTGATTTCCACTCCTCCAAAGCTTACTGTGGGCTGGAAGACCATCTTATCCAGAGCACTGCTCTTACCTAACAGTAAAAACTCTGTCTTTGCCTCATTACACTTAAGCCAGTGATCACTCATCCACAGTTTCACACTTGATAGACACTCCTCAATCCTCTCCTTCGCTGCATTCCAACCATCTTCGTCAGTAGGCACAAGACTGATGTACAGTTGAGAGTCATCGGCGTATAGCTTAATCCTCAGACCAAAGGGTCTAACCAAGTCCTGGAGCTCCTCGACATACAACAAGAACAATACCGGCCCAAGCAGTGACCCCTGTGGAACTCCACATATCAGCGTGATGATCCTCGAAAGCTCCCCCTCCACATTAACTCGGTAATTCCTACACTGTAGATAGCTGGCAAACCAATCCAGCACAGAGCCTTTCACTCCAAAACGTCCTTCCAGAGTCTCTAGCAGCTTCCCATGGTCCACTGTATCAAAGGCGGCACTCATGTCTAAAAGAAAGAGGCCAGTGACCTTTCCTTCATCAAGGTCTCGTAGTAAATCATCAAACATACCCATCAGGAGTGTTTCACAACTATGTCCCACCCGATAACCCGATTGATGTTTGTTCAGTAACTCATTCTCATTGAGGTATGAGTTCAACTGCTCTAGGACAACCTTTTCCAGTAATTTGGAGATAAACGGTAGGTTGGAGACTGGACGGTAGTTGGATAAGGAGTCTTTGTCCCCATGGGGGTTCTTAATCGTAGGAAAAACCAATGCTTGTTGAAGAATATCAGGAACGCTGGAACACTGGAGTGATAGGTTTACAAACTTGCACAAAGCGGTGGCTAGCTCATCAATGCAACCTTTCACCAACCACGTAGGTATGAGATCAAGATCACAGGTCTTGTCAGGCATATCTTTGATAATCCTGATTAGTTTCTCTGGGGAAACTTCCTCAAACTTTTCAAAACAACAGACAGGGGTCTGATGTAAAACATTCCTCGTTGTCCTCCGGTTCTGCTCCTCTAACACAGTAGTTCGGATCCTCTCAACTTTTCCAACAAAGAAGTCACCAAAATCATCCGCTAGCTTCCTCTTATCACTTGTTTCTGGTAGAAAGGTTTCATTGTTTCCAAGAAGGCGGCTGAGCTTCCTCTGAAGTGCTTTTGGGTCATCCCTTGATTCCTCTAGATCATCTTTCACATACTTCATTCTCGCCTCTTTATCCACACGTCCAAACTGTCTCTTGAGGTCATTGAATTGCTTCTTCGTTATACTAGTTCTGTTGCTTTCCCAAGCCCTCTCGGCTTTCCTTCGTAGTCGAAGAACCTCACGCACCTCTGGATTATCTCTCCATGGCTTTATCTTCGCCCCTTTCTTCTTTTTCCTCTTCAGTGGGACAGTCCTCTCCACAAGATCCTCGATTATCCTCGAATAAGCAGCCAAAGCATCCTCAGCAGATTTAGACTCCATCACCGCACACCAATCCACATCTCCAAAAGCTCGCCTGAACAGTTCCAGGTCAACTGCCCTAAAATCCCTGTATGTGTCAATCTGTTCACGGGTTTTGTATTCACTTCTAGTAGTCTCGATTAACAGATCAGCTAAAACCATAAAGTGATCCGAAGTTGTCCCTTCTGGAAATATTGTCACTGATTGAACTTTGGAAACTCTGTCTTTTTGGCACAGCAAGAGATCAAGAGTACCTCCTCGAACATGGGTGGGTTGCATTGGAACTAATTGATCAAACCCCAGAGAGTCAAGCAGTGCAAGTAATTTCTTGGCATAGAAGTTCTGGGTGTCGTGGACTTGGAAGTTAAAATCACCCATCAGAACGGGATATCCAGTTTTGCAGACTAGCTCGGACAGATAGTCATTAAACTCATCCAGGAACTGTGCTTCCGTATATCTTGCCTTGCCCGTGTAAGGAGGCCTATAGATATTGCACAACCTTGTAAGATCCTGCCCAATACCGATAAGGGCTTCCTGGACCTGGAATGATTTAAACTTAGTCTTTACTGGTGTGTACTTGATCTTTACGCCATCCCTGTACAAGATCCCAATTCCTCCTCCAGAGCGTTCGGCCCTAGGAGAGGAGAAGATGTTCCAACCATAATCTCTGATCTCCTGAAGTTTTGCAGTGTCACTTTGCTTCAGATAAGTCTCCTGTACCAAGCAGATGTCGCATCCTTTTTCCTCCAAGTGTGTAATTACACCTGACGTTTTATTCATAATTGAGTGAACATTTAGTGAGCCAATCTTCCAAGTCGTTTTCCTCTCAGGTCCTCCCATGCCCTCGTCTGATACAGGTTTTTTTCCTCCTTAGTCACACCACTTGTGCTCTCCATGAGTCTAGCTTTAGCATTGATGTAGAATGGACACATACTGCTTGAGGCTGGGTGACTCTTAGCATGACGCTTGTCCTCTTTGCTTCCTCCATGATCACAGTTGACACATTTCATTCTGCTCACTACGTTATCCTTCTTGGCTTGGCAACTCCTAGTATCATGATCCCCTGTACAGAAGGCACAAACAGCAGATTTATCCTTGTTTGGACAGTAGATGGACCCTGCTACATGACCAAAGCGCTGACAGTGGAAACACTGAGTGACATAAAACCTGTTCCTAACAAAGTGCTGTCGGAGCTTCAAAAAGAGCTTGTCCTTCCGGTCAGCAATCACCTTCCTCACCTCTGGGGTTACCTGAATCACAGCATATCTCCCTGTCTTGTTAATATGAACTACCTTCACAACATGACCCTCCTCAACAAGCCTCTTCACTGACTCATTCTTATCACTGACAATCTCGGAGAGAAGACTATCCTTCTCTAACAGGTCCTGATCAAGGTCATTGACCATCATCCGGGGATCCTTCTTCTTCTCTTTCTCCACTGCAGAAGACACATCAAGGAATGGAGAGAGAACCTCCTTCGCTTGTTCCATCTGATCATCCGTCTCAAATATCAGATTAGTCCGTCTCTTGTTGACAGAAAGATCTAACACCGGAATATTCTTCAACGCTGTTTCCACTTTTGGTCGTACAACTTCGGTCCATTTCTTCTCACACATTGGTCCATCTTCCCCTTTGTCCTTGATTGTCAGGTACCTCTTTATCGGAGTCACAGGAGCCACTGCTCCAGTATTTGAGTCAGGAGGAGTCACACTGCCAGGGATGGTTCCTCGATCAGCTGCAAGAATCTTGCTAACCTTGGGAGCTACTAGATCCGGAAGTGAACCTAGAAGATCCTCTTTCAGCTTTTCCAACGTCTCCTGTAAATCTCCTGCAGTGAATGAAGATACAGATTCAGATGAGTGGGTAGAGATGCGTCTGGTGTCCGGTAACAAAGCATACAGTTGTTTGATAACTGTCCATAAAATCGGTTTGGTAGTCCCCCTCGGAGCTTCCGCCGTATCATCCTTGATGCTCTGTGCTATGCTGGCACCTTTACAACTATCAGAGTAGCTCGTGGCGAGCAACTTACCCTCCATATCTGTCTTGCACATAATAACATCATGGGTAGCCACACCCGACATCCTGTCCTGTAAATAGAGGCGCGAGGAACCGTTCCTTGCAAGTCTTGGCGTCCTTGGTTATAACCCAACGAGGTCCTCTGAGATCTGTTTACTTAGAAAAACCAGACACGTCTTCTCTTGTCTTTTCTTTAGGAGAGGGATAAACAGAAGTCTCAGAAGGATTAGCGAGGGGCAGCAAAACGGATCCTCAAATTAATTTGTTTAAAGTAGTGTTGAAAAGTTTGAAACTTTACATTATTATTCATTAAAAATACTACAGCCCAACCAACTCCCAGTCCCAACTGATAATACCCACTTTTTACACACACAGAGATTATTTTACATGGAGGTCAAGGAGCAAGTGTTGGCGGATGGAGTTTATTGTCCCCCTGAGACTTCAATTCTCCTCGCATCATACGTGGTAAGGACTTGTTGAGTAAGGGGGTAAAAGATTCAACAAGTAAGGACCGAAAATTTTCAGTCACATACGGCTGCGTGCCCCCCCCCCCCCCTCCACCCCCCCCCCCCCCCCCCGTACTAACCAGCGCTGTGTCACATCATTCCAAATTCCAATACAACTAGAGCCCCAGAACAATTTGTCGTAACCATTTAGCAGGTCTCGATTTTAATAAAAAGACAGAAAGCGAAAGTGAGATTATACATAATATAAAAAAGAGAGAGAAATTTGGTGGGGAAGAGTTTTGAGTTAGTAGGTAAAGTCGGATTTTTTGAAACTGTCACCCCCCTTTTCGTGCGCGGAATGTTTTTGTGCGTCACATCACATGTTAACGTGTGGTGTGCACGTCAAAATTGATAAATTTCACATGCGCGGTCATTTTGGGGTGACAGTTTCAAAAAATCCGACATTACTAGCAAAACTGGGGCGATCGTACCGATCGCAAATCGAGGGGTCTGTTTTTCTCTCTGCCTGTCTGCTATATGCTATGTGATGTGATCCCTCTCTTTTTCTCTCTTTCTCTCCCTTTTATACATGTGATGTGACCCCTCAAGTCGCAAGCAGTTCTCAACACGTGTGATACGTGATACCTACGAATCACGTCGTCACACTGACGGATCATGTCGTCACACTGACGGATCACGTCGTCACACTGACGGATCACGTCGTCACATTGACGGATCATGTCGTCACGCTGACGGATCAAGTCGTCACATTGACGGATCGCGTCGTCACATTGACGATAGGGTGTCACATTTCCGTGCAAATTTGCATTAGATATAGTTAGATGCACAGTTATGTAAAGATAAATTGAGATGGTGGATTCACATACATTTTTACACACAGCTGCTAGTTATTACTGTTCGGAGCCGGTTAACACATATTTCACCTCATGTCTCATAGTTAAAGAGAGTGCAAGAGAGATCATTACTTTTACTTATAAAGAGAGTGGAAGAGAGATCATAACTTTTACTAAAGAGAGTGAAAGAGAGATCATAACTTTTACTAAAGAGAGCCCAAAGAGAGTGAAAGAGGGATTGCTACTTTTACTAAAGATAGTGAAAGAGAGATTGGTACTTTTACTAAAGAGAGTGAAAGAAGATCATTAATTTTACTAGGAGAGAAGATAATAGCATTCAATAAAAACCTCTCGTGTTTGAATAAAGGGGGAATTTGCAACGTGTAAACTTTATCTTGAGTCCATTGGAGTAAAATATGTTGAGTCTCACTTGAGAGGGTGAGATGGATGTCAAGTATTATTGATCACAGAGCTCTGTCTAGAGAACCCTCAAATCTCAATCAAGTATTTGACATTCAGTAAACTTCCTCTTTATGATAGTACTGTCACAACTGACAGTGTTTTTTGTGAGCACACCCTTTTAAGAGTTGCTAGACTTTGAACTTCAACCATAACATCAGTTTAGTTATTTCTAATTTCTCCCTCATATTATCATGGTGATTATGAAAACTGTCAGAATGCAAGTCTGGTCTCTCTTTCTCTCTCTTTCTCTCTCTTTCGTTCTCTCTCTCTCTCTCTCTTTCGTTCTCTCTCTATCTCTCACTCTGCCTCTCTCTCTCTCTCTCTCTCTCTCTCTCTATCTCTCACTCTGCCTCTCTCTCTGCCTCTCTCTCTCTCTCTCTCTCTCTCTCTCTCTCTCTCTCTCTCTCTCTCTCTCTCTCTCTCTCTCTCTCTCTCTCTCTCTCTCTCTCTCTCTCTCTATCTCTCTCTCTCTCTCTCTCTCTATCTCTCTCTATCTCTCTCTCCCTCTTCTCTCCTCACCTCTCTCTCTCTCTCTCTCTCTCTCGTCAGTGTCAAGAAAAGTATGGTGATTTCGACCCCGAGATATATCACTCACTGATGATTGATATTGACTACCTTCTACCGGCCAGGTAATCTAGTCTGAATATTTAATAATTAATGATAATAATGGGGGGGGGGTGCAGCCCCAAAAAGAACAACCATACCCTGGGTTTCGGAAAAATTTTGGTTTTTTTGGGGCTGCACCCCCCCCCCCCCCAATAATTATTATCTTCCTGTCTCTTTATTACATCTTCAAACTGCAAGATTTAGTTGGTGTAGCCATACAAATATCTCTCTCAGCTTTTAATTAAAGACTTTAGCTAGGGGACAGTTGTATGGTTAAGTGGGTCACGCACACTTTTTGTTGAGTAAGGGGTACTTATATTACTTACATACTCAACAGCATGCTCAGATCTCCATTTAAAGTTAAACGTTTCTCGTAGAGTTATTACCCAACATCGACTACGTCGTTCCCAGTGGGAGGAAAAGATAATTGATTGCTGGTTGGAACACAAAGACCAATTAAGGTAATATAGCCAGCCCTATCCAGAATAATTTGATTGGTTGGGGTTTGGTGAACTCAAGAGAGAAGGGGTAGAGACAGAGCACGAGAGAGACAGGAAAAACCAAGGAGAGATAGGGAGAAACGGAAGGGGAATATATGTATAACAGTCAGTTATCTATAGTCTGATTAATCTCTTTCAATATATTTTGACTCTCAATATCTTTTGTCAATGCTACATCTCAATGACTTTGATAATAATATATCTCCCACAGGGAGGAGTCTATGCTGTCATATCTGAAGATCGCCCAAGACTTGGACATGTATGGTATCAACTACTTTGAAATCTACAACCGCAAGGGCAGTAAATTGTGGCTGGGTATCGACGCGTTGGGCATCAACATTTACCATCATAATGATAAGTAAGACACACACAGAGATACAGGGAGATAACTATCGTGGCATTGAAAAGTTATACAGAGAGATAGGGGAATGGAGGAAGAAATGGTGTATCTTTATTGTGCATTACCCTCGTTCTTCTTCCCAGTTACAATACAAACATACAACACTGAATCTTGCATTGAATGAGAATAACATAGGAGAAAATATTTCACCACTTGGGCTTGGTTTTTAATGTTCTAAACGGGGCGTGGTGCAGTGAGAGGTGGTTGAGAAAGGCTTGGTAATCCCCTCCCTCGAAGAGAAAAGGCTCCCCTGCTCCCTCCTATTTCTAATCCATGTGATTTGGGTAAATAATCAGGCCAACCAGGAATTTTGGGGGGGACGGCTAATTCCTTCACTAATAGTTAGTCTAAGAGGTCCTTATGTACCAAAAAAAAAGTTTTAAATCTGAAGTGTTGGGGAAGACCCCTATAATTGGCCTTAATTGGCACTAACTGGATATTCCCGTAACTTGGCTTAGAAATGGAGTAGAGACAAAAATAAGGACACTAAAATGTGTAGAATCATCACATTATAGGGGGTAGAGACCATTACTGAGTCGATATCTCCAATACTAATTGAGATAATTGAGTTAATTGGATAATTCATGCTGCGCATGGTTGCCGAATACAAATCCTCTTAGAATAGGAGTAGAAATGAAAACAGGGACACTAAACTGTGCAGCGTCCTCGCATTAGTGGGGGTAGACACCCATGAAAAGTTCCTATCTCAATTGGTTAATTGGATAATTGGATAATTAGATATGTGCATAGCCGTATTAGCCTATTAGATATTCAGCAGACCATATACGATACCCTGAGACTCTAAGAGCCTAGTACCCTCCTAAATACCCCTCAGACCCCGCTAGATACCTATTACACTCTATTAGATGCCCCTCGAAGCTTCCTAGATAGCCCTTACAGCTCATTGGGTAACCCTTTTACCTTCCTATACACCCCTCAGACCCTGCTAGATGCATTTTAGATCTTCCTAGATACCCCTAAAACTCTCCAAGATACACATTAGACTGTACTAGATACCCCTTAGACCCCGTTAGATACCCCTAAAATCCTTCTAGATACCCCTCAGATCTTCATAGATACTCCTAGTACCTTCCTGGGCACCCCTCAGATCTCAGACCATATAAGATACCAATGAAGCACCATTAGATACCCCTCACAGCTCCCTAGATACCTTCACAGCTCCTTAGATAGCCATTTTACCCCTCTAGATACCCATCAGATCCTGCTAGATACATATCAGATCTTGCTAGATACCCCTGAAACCCCAAAGATACCCCCAGAAATCAGAATCTACTAGATTCATACCCCCTTAGACCCCATTAGATATCTGTCAGACCCTTCTAGATACCCCTCCAGCTCCTTAGATAAGCCTATTACCATCCAAGACACCCCTAAGACCCTGGGCTTCTTAGATACCCATTACACCCTATTAAATACCCCTCAAGCCCCTCAAGAGCTTCCTAGATACCCCTCACAACTTTTTAGATACCCTAATAGACTCCCAGACACACCCATACCCCAGAAACACTCAACTAGATAGCCCACTGAGGTGTGAGGAGTGTCTAAGAAGCTCTGAGGGGTACGGTATCTAGAAGGATCTGAGGGGTATCTGATTGTGTCTAAGGGGTATATAGTAGAGTCGGATACCCGTCAGACCCTTCTAGATACCCTTCAGAGCTTCATACCTGACCCTGGGCCTACTAGATACCCATCACACCCTATTAAATGCCCCTCAAGCAGAGCTTCATACCTGACCCTGGGCCTACTAGATACCCATCACACCCTATTAGAAAATCCCCTCAAGCCTCAAAGCTTCATATACTCACCCCTCACAGCTCCTATTAATCCTATTAGCCTCCTAGAACTCCCTCAAGTTGATCTACCGAACCCTCCCAAAGGGTATGAGCCCCATACAACGCAGACCCTGCTAGATCACCCTAAAACCCTCCAAGATACCTCTCCGACTCTACTATACCCCTTGGACACTATCAGATACCCCTCAGATCCTTCTAATACCCCTCATAGCTTCTTAGACACCCCTCAGACCTCAAAGCGCTATCTAATGGAGGGTTTCAGGGGTATGGGTGGTCTAGGATCTATTAGGTGTCTAAAAAGCTGTGAGGTGTATCTAGGAAGCTCTTGAGGGGTGTAATTGGTATCTAGGGGTAAAATGGCTATCTAAGGGCTGTGAGGATATCTTTGAAGATCTGAGGGTATCTAGAACGATTTTAGATTTTAAGAGGTATCTAACGGGGTCTAAGGGTGTATCTATACGTCTAATTAGTCTTGGAGAGTTTTAGGGGTATCTAGAAGATCTAAAATGCCTCTAGCAGGTCTGAGGGGTGTATAGGAAGGTAAAGGGTTACCCAATGAGCTGAAGGGCTATCTAGGAAGCTTCGAGGGGCATCTAATAGATTGTAATATGTATCTAGCAGGGTCTGATGGGTATCTAGAGGGTAAAATGGCTATCTAAGGAGTTGTAAGGTTTCTAGGGAGCTTTGAGGGGTATCTATGAGTTTTGATTGGTATCTTATATGGTCGAGATCTGAGGGTGCCCGAGGTACTAGGGTATCTATGTTAAGATCTGAGGGGTATCTAGAAGGATTTTAGGGGTATCTAACGGGGTCTAAGGGGTATCTAGTAGAGTCTTATGTGTACTTGGAGAGTTTTAGGGTATCTAGAAGATCTAAAATGCATCTAGCAGGGTCTGAGGGGTGTATAGGAAGGTAAAGGGTTACCCAATAGCTGTAAGGGCTATCTAGGAAGCTTCGAGGGGCATCTAATAGAGTGTAATAGGTATCTACGGGGTCTGAGGGGTATTGGAGGGTACTACTGGTATGTAGAAGGCTCTTAGAGTCTCAGGGTATCGTATATATGGTCTGCTGAATATCTAATAGGCTACTACATTATGCGCAATATCTAATTATCCAATTATCCATTACCAATTGAGATATGAACTTTTCATGGGTGTCTACCCCCACAATGCGAGGACGCTGCACAGTTAGTGTCCCTATTTTCATTTCTACTCCTATTCTAAGAGGATTTGTATTCGCAACCATGCGCGGATGAGTTATCCAATTAACTCAATTATCTCAATTAGTATTGGAGATATCGACTCAGTAATGGTTCTCTACCCCCTATAAGTGGATGATTCTACACATTTTAGTGTCCTTATTTTTGTCTCTACTCCATTTCTAAGCCAAGTTATGGGAATACCAGTTAGTGCCAATTAAGGCCAATTATAGGGGTCTTCCCCACCACTTTCAGATTTAAAACTTTTTTTTGGTGCTAAGGACCTCTTAGACTAACTATTAGTGAAGGAATTAGCCGTCCCCCCCAAAATTCCTGGTCCTTACCCTAATCACATGGATTATTCGCATTTAAACCAGACAACCACTTGGCTGGTTTAAACATTCCTCTCTCGTTCTATTTCTCTGGAACCCCTCCCATTTCCTTCGACAAATTATTCTTCTAATAGAAGGGAGGGAGTGGGAGAGACTAGACAATAAGAGGACCCAGAGACAGAGACCGAGACAGAGACGAGACCGAGAGACAGAGACAGAGATAGAGACAGAGAAACGAGACAGAGACATAGACACGATCTAATATTGACCTGAAGCAAGGAAGAGAATGTTTAACAAAACTACTCCGTAGTTGGCTCCACACCTTGGTTTTCTCCTGGTCTGAGATAAATACCAACTCTCGTACAGTGATAAACGTTTCAACTACTTTACTACTACCGTCACCAGTAAAACTGCGGTAAGAAATATACTCCTTTCTCCTTTCTATCTTCTTCTTTCTGACACTATCTTCTTTCTTTCTTTCGACACTATTGTTATTATATTATTGATCTAATATTGTGGCCAATATGTCATGTAACGGATGTAGGGTAAAAGGAGGTTTGACTCTAGCTTGTACAGTTCGAGAACTGCAACGACCATAGTTTTTTCGTGTTTGGGGGGGTGGTAGTAAAGGGATGTGATGCATGGCCCGAGGAGGCAAGTTTTTTCCATCCCGCTCAGGAATGTACATAATCGACAAATAACAGACTTGTGACTGAATACATAGCTTGTGACAGTCTTCTCTTGGCGAGAGAGATAGGGAGAGGGAGAGGGAGAGAGAGACCAGAGGGGGGAGAGAGAAAGGGAGTGAGATAGTGTGGGTGAGAGAGAGAGAGAGAGAGAGAGAGAGAGAGAGAGAGAGAGAGAGAGAGAGAGATTGAAGGGTATGAAGAAATTATTCACCGATAATGGACAACTCGATAATGCATATGTGGCCGATATTGTATTATGAACAAGGACAGTATCTCTCTCTCTCTCTCTCTCTCTCTCTCTCTCTCTCTCTCTCCCTCGCTCCTAAGAGTTCTTCTGTGGCATGTACCTACATTTGCCAGAGATTTCGGACACACACCACGACCAGTGAAGATGTGAAAGGAAATCAGTTCCCCTTCCTGATTTTGCTGAAAACGCCACGCGAACAATCAATCGAACAAACATGCATCCGATCGGGAAGAAACAAACCCCGGTGAAATTAAATAAAGCCAAAAAAAAACAGGGAACAAAAAACGTCCCCAGGACAGTAAAAGAAACAGACGATTAAAAAACCCGGGCCAAAAAACGTCGGATTCTCTAGTCGACCGACCAGGCCCAAAAGGGACTTGTCAATTGTGGGACATGAGGTTTTTTAATTGGGAAAATTTGGGGTTTTGGCTGGACTACAAATCTGTAAATGTGTTTAGGGTTTGGGGGGGTTTGGGGACAAAAAAGCGCCCCCAAAGGCGAGAGGGTTTTGGTTTTATTGATAAAAATCAATATCCCCCCAGACCGACAATGTGCCAGGACCGTAAAAAAAGGGGGAGAGGAGAGAGAGAGAGAGAGAGAGAGGAGGAGAAGAAAAAGAAGGAGAGAGAGAGAGAGATAAAGGTTTTTAAACAAACTAGGGTTTAAAAGGGGCATAAACAAAATTCATGAAAATAGAGGGTATCAAACAAATGGCCAGTCTATCTTGAAGCACGCCGCAACATAAAATTCTTATCATCAACAAAGGGCAATGTAAAATGAAAACCATCTAAAGGAATAATTGAACTCTGATATAACCCACGCGTACGTCAAGGTCAACACTTTTATTTTTTTATTATTTTTTTTTGGGGGGGTTTTGGGGGTCTGGGGTTGGTTTCCTCCCCCACCCCCGCATCTTGACCTTGTGAACGGAACGGATTCCCACTAATCTTTTAAAAAAAAAAAACCTCCCACCGCATCCCAGGCCACCCATTGCTGAGTATGTGTTGCCTGTAAACAAGGGGGCACGGAAAAATTCATTGCCGACTGCCAAATTCTGTTGGTGGTGAGAGGGAGGGGGGGGAAAGTTTGGGGAAAAAGAGCTAAAGATTGGGAGAAAAAGAGGGGTAAAGTGGAATTTGGTACGGGGCCAAAATTCGATCTGCCCCATGCTATCGACCCAAAGAATCAAGTAGCTGAGATTTTAAGGGGAAATTACTAATATTAGAAAGTGGTTTATAAACCCCATCATCGGGTGAGGGGGTTTTTCTTGTCAAAAAATAAGGGGTTTTATTTGTTGCGTATTTTTATTACTTTATTTCCCAACAAAATCTAGCCCCAGGCCGACATGGAAATAATTTTGGGATTAGTTTCAATGGTTTCCCCTTTTCAAAGTCAAGAAATTTTGGGGTTTTAAAGCAGAGTACGATTTTAGTTCACAATATATTAATATTTGAACATTTCAAAAGGTACGAGTAGTGCATTAAGACTTCGTAAATCCTAATACTTACTTGTGCGTCACAAGCCAAGTGTAATAAATTTTAACAAACTTACCGTGGCAATTAAAAAAAACCCCAAATAAAAAACCTACTTAATTGCATGCATAACCATGGAAACTGTAAAACCTGTAATCGGTAACCATGGTAACTATAAAACCCATGAACCTATTCGGTAACCCTGGTAACCATAACTTACTTTCTCAGATGCCACTGGGGTGTTAACTTGAATAGCCAGGTCCATCGCTGTGAACATTCCCGTGACCAGACTACTCTGTTTCCTCCCCATTCTCCTCCCACCTGAACTGCACGTGCTCCTCGTACTCCCCATCGTCCCTCCCCTCCTACTCCCAATAGTGTTGCTGCGGTTGAACTGCTGCTCGTTACCGGGTTCACTCTCCGCCTCGCTCACAGACGAACAACTCGATTCGGAGCAGCCGGACACGGCGAATACGGAGTTTGCTGAACTGAATTTCCGTGTTTTTATCGTGCTTGATGGTGTAGTAGAACGGGAGGTTTGAAGGGTTGATGAGGGAGGGGGCAGGGGTCGTGTTATTGAGTGTCTCTTCCGTGGTATACTTGCCTTGTTCACCGGGACGCGGGATGTCGCAGGGGTGTTAACGTTCACTGCGATGTTGAGCGGCATGGCCAGGGATGACTTCAGGAAGGGGTTACGTCGGGAACGGGGTTTCTCCGGGTCGATATCCCTGGAATAGTCCTGGAAGACATCGAATGCGACATTAGCAGTAGAGGGAGTATTCACATTTACGGCCACATCCATGGATGTTTCCAAGGCATCAATCAGATGGAATTCCTTTCTTCTGTTTAGCTGATCCACTCCTCTTCTTTCTTACCAAACTGGCGTCCATTTTAACAGGCGTATTCACCTTTACAGCTACGTCCACTGGATGAAATAGTGCATTTGAGACCCGTGGTTTTCCTTTCGTGACAGACAAATCAACAGACACCTTCCGGGTCCAGTTCTTTGGTGACTCTTCGAAACTGTGCATGGTCTGGAACCGTGGATCCATGGTCATGTTATTGATATCAGTGGTTGCCATGGTTTCCGTCCAGAACTCTGAACTGGAGGATGTGGCCGTGGTAGAGGAGGAGGGTCTACGTTGGGGTCGATGATGATGTTGTTCCCCTTCCTCGTAGCCGCTGTCCACCACCACTGCACCCGTGTATAGGTGCTGTCCGGGGCATTGGCGGACAAAGAGGGGCGGACAAACGGTGGAGGGGTTATAATGGCGATCCAGGGTATGTTTTGATATATTACGTCATCACGGGAGGGGGACTTGGCTAAAATAGGGATGGGTTGTTAATTAAAATGGATGACTAATGGGAAACAGAGAGCCGGAATTATGTAAATTGTTACGATTATTTAAAGGCACATAAAGAATATCACAGGTTGGCTAGACCAGGTAGCAGTAGTACGCTCATTAAACAGGGATCACGTCCAATAGCAATTTTATCTCTCTCTCTTTTCCTCCTCTATATCTCTCTCTTTTCCTCCTCTATATCTCTCTCTCTCTTTTTCTCTCTTTTTCCTATTCGATTGGGTATAATTGCACCAATCAAGCTCTGAGGTCACGGGGAAAACTGGCCTCATGAGTAGACGGATAGATAGAGAAAAAATTGAAAGAGAGAGAGAGAGAGAAGAGAGAGAGAGAGAGAGAGAGAGAGATGAGAAAGATAGAGAGAGAAAGATAGAGATAGAGAGATAGATATATCTAAATATCTAAAAGGACTGTTATCAGCATGACAAAGTGCCAGATAAAATACGAAACTATTAAGGGAACTGCTCTCTCTCGCTCTCTCTTTTGTTCATTACTGAAGATAGTCTCTCTCTCCCTCGATTGTAACTGCGATTTGTGACAAATATTCAGAGAAAGACGGATATTGAGATGGACAGAGAGAGAGAGAGATAGAGAGAGAGAGAGAGACAGAGAAAGACAGAGAAAGACAGAGAGAGAGAGAGACAGAGAGAGAGAGAGAAGGAATGAGTTGTTACAATCTCCTTCATCTCAACATCCCAAAAATCACACACAAGGAAGTATAGGCAGTCTGCAGCTTGAACTGTCTTTATATCCTAACACACTGCAACAATTGATCAATTAAACACAGATGAAGGAAGCAATGGTCAAGTAATCAAGTGAGAAATATAATGAGAAGAAAAAATACTGTGACTGGGGTTCGCAAGATCAGGACGCAACAAAAGTGACAAATTGATTTGGCTGAGAAAACTCTGGAAGCTCTTTGTGAGTGTTTGGTGAGGATCGAAATGCGTGCTAGATGGGAGTGTACACGTTGATGTGTGTAGCAGCTGGGAGAAGGAGCGAGGAGAAGTAACATAGGAAGTTGTTTCTAGAATAGTGTGGGGAGAGAGAGAGAGAGAGAGAGAGAGAGAGAGAGAGAGAGAGAGAGAGAGAGAGAGAGAGAGATAGAGAGAGAGAGAGAGAGAGAGAGAATGAGAGAGAGAGATGAGAAGAAGGGCAAGGAGTAGAGAAACCGGGATAGAGAGATACGACCCTGGAATTGCATGTTACGACCCAAGCAGTTGATTGAATTCGGATGAGAGAGACGAACCAAATGAGATGATGGGCGTTGTAATGCTGGAGTGGAAACACTGGATCAGTGAACAGATCATGACTGAATGAGGTTAACCGGGACACCCTCAGCGGCAGTCGATAATGGGATACACGACGAATGCGTGATTATAAGACTACAAAGAAGAGAGGACGAGATAGATGAGAGATACAGTGGCTGATGGAGATCATGTACTGAGGATCGAGTGAGAATAAGATTAGTAGTTTCTTCAGAGCCCAAATTCACTGCTGCAAGGGTAAACGACCCAGGACACGGAACGATCTTAGTCACTGAGGAAACACCGAAAGGATATGGCCCTAGCTAAACCCATCAGTGATAAACGAGTGATGGGTTGTACTGTGTGGCGAGTAGTAATTCATTATAATGTGAGGGCAACGAGTTGGCGAGGTGAGGTAATGTAGTACGAGATCGAGTATACAAATAGTAGACATGGTCTCTAGTCCCCAGGGCAGTTCACGAATCAGAAATGGAATTATACTCTGCCAGCAGACCACCACAACCGGAACGACAAGTTGATGTAGGAACCTATTATTGACATGTAGTAGTAGTGTAAATTTCTAGGGAAGTAGCAATTCAAGCAAAGATAATCATAAACCCAAATTACACTGAAACTACACATCGAGCAATGGCTTATACACACAGTACATAACCGGGAGAATGTGAAAGAGTGGGTACTACACACGGGGTAGACAAAGGAGAGAAGTGAGGTTCTGGGGCAGTCAGCAGATGTGCGAGAGAGAGAGGGTGAGAGAGAGAAAGAGAGAGAGGAGAGAGCTATAACATACCATTTACCAAAACACTAAAAACAAGAGAAAGAGAAATATAGGAAATTAAGTCACTGAATAACTAAACATAACCCATTTTACAGCTTAGCTATCTTATTACTGAACTGTGACGGAACTTTGTGCCTATTGAACATAAGTAGTATTAGTATTAAATGTATTTCACCAGAACGGTAGTGAGTTTCAGCTGAATGGTAGTATGTAACTGTATAATTAAACTGTACTCTGTTATAGTAACCATGGTAACTGTTTCACAATACCACATCAAGTTATATGATCGGATTGATTGCCAAGAATTTTTGTCGTGAAATTTGCGTCGAGCAAACGTCAGTAAATACCAGAAAAACCTCTGGTGAAATCTGAGAAGCGATCTGAGAAAATTTGTACACTGGACAAATTTTGTTCGCCACAAATCACAATATTGCCCCAACTATAATTAATAATATCACCCTAATTCAAAATCATTACTTACAATTGGCGCCGCCTTGTTCCGGACGATTGATGATGGTACCCACAGCCTTCCGTCAGCTCCCGCCACCTGTCAACACAAATAAAACACAATGATATATTGTCATGGCAACCGTCCAGTGTGAAACAAGCAATAATTGTATTTATGAAGGAGCAATATATGTGTTTATGAAGGAGCAGTACCTGTCCGTGACGTGGAAGAGTGAGCATATGTAATGTGTTTCACACAACAAACTGATGCAGGGCAATATCGATAGATTGTTTGTGTGTGTGGGTGTTTTATGTACATGTTATCATAGAAATGGGTTACATGTTGGGAGAGAGAGAGAGAGAGAGAGAGAGAGAGAGAGAGAGAGAGAGAGAGAGAGAGAGAGAGAGAGAGAGAGAGAGAGAGAGAGAGAGAGAGAGAGAGAGAGAGAGAGAGAGAGAGAGAGAGAGAGAGAGAGAGAGAGAGAGAGAGAGAAGAGAGAGAGAGGCGTTGAATATTATTGATTACTTACAAATAATAAAATTCTATACGTTTCTTTGTCCACGAGGTCACAATACACATGCAGCTGATGAATATCCTTGTTTTGTTCAAACCCTTTTTATTTGAGAGACAGGGTGGAGCAAAGCAAGAATATCTCCATTACCGTCTCAATGTAGAGGTTGCCGCCTTCCTCAGCTAACACCTCCACCAGATCCCCAACTTGAAGTTGAACTTTATCTGTTGAGTACCCATCCTTCATTACCCCGCTCCCTGCAGTGGGGAACATATAGGTGTCAGTGACCAAATAATTATTGAAACCCCCTTGAAACTACTGAATTCTCGCAGGGTAATGTCTAATTTTAAGGAGACTCAGGAGTGCCGTATGTGACAATATAGTTCTTGACAAACTTCCCCACCTGTTTACTTACAGAGTGGCTGAATGGGCTGATCAGGTAGAACAGAGGCAGGTGGTGCCAGATTAACAGCTGCCTGAAAAACAAAACAGATTAGCACACTTCAAATTAAATTTGCTAGACATTAGACCTACAGCTAGCTATATAGTTAGATTAGTGAGATTCTACTTCAATTCTCAATTTTAAGAGGTATGATTCGTTTTGTGTTTGTCCTGTCAGCCCTCCTCCTGCTCCTACCACCGTGCACAGAGGGGAAGTGTGTGTTTGGAGGGTGGGACTGCTGGGAACACCCTGACCACCCTGACCAGGAACTATGGAGATGTAGTTATGGGTGTTATAAGGGGTACTGTGGGTCTCAATGCAATGGAATATCAGGTAGGGGTCAACTCTCTATCACTAGCACACACAAATAACAACCCCCTGATTACCAATCAGTATAATCAGTGTAGTGAGGCAAACACCATCCAGACAGCAAAACAATCATAAATACTGATCGTGTCACAGATGATAGACTACTAATCGGTTGCATTAATACTGTAATATTCCAGGTATCCTGATACCGGAGCAGGTGTGCAGTGCAACAAAAGAGTGGTGTTGGTTGAGAGGTAGTGATCCAGATGTAGACCCCTGGCAATATTACTACGAGCCTTGTGAGAAGAACTCCGATTGTAAAAAGTTGATGGATGATGAGGCTGATTGTGAAGGAATTTGTGCTGCTTTCTAAACAAGTGGATGCCATTCTAAATTACAATTAACAGTTACTGATCATATTCTTTTAGAGATAGTAATTTAATTGGAGAATTTGTAATTAATAATTGGAGAAACATTTCCTGATTATTTACCTCGTTTTGGGGTTCGAATGGGCTGACAAAGTTTGAGGGAAAGATTCCTTTCCTTGACCCACAATATCCTCTCAACCACTCCCCCAGGACCTCTACAACTGTTAGAACCTCTCCCGCCCTGAAAGTGAGATCGCCATCCACTACTGACTCGAAATCGTACAACGCCACAACATCTAAACATCGGGGATAAATAGTTGTTAGGATTTTTTCCTGAAACCGATTTACATCATGGTCTAATAAAGTCAGCAGATTCCTGTATGGCGGCGCCATACCCCATTTGATTCTCAAAGTGCGCTCAGACGGGGTCGCGGCGCCAGACAGGCAGATTCGATCAATGAAGTTGATATCCCACAGATTGAGATACACTTTTGAAATTTTCCCACGATGCCACAAAAGCCGCGCCGCAATGTGCTGACAACTCCCTTTCACAAAAAGTCAATGCGCCGCGCGTTCCTGCACATACCGTGGGTGGTGGTCCTTTGTATATCCATGTCTCCGTAAATCCACTCACATTGCTCGACAAGATCACCCCGTATCCAACCTTGTTTTCCTTCCAGCTCACCGAATAACTGATTACCACGCACATCGTAGATCTGGGATGGAGGGAGAAAGAGAGAGGTGTCGTCAGACGGACTCAAAGAAGGTGGAGGGAAGGGGGTGCTGGGGAGAATTGCAATTTACATTGAATTACGAATCTAAGCGAAATTGCACACACACACTGCGCTATACCAGCTTCTTTCTCTATTCTCTCCTCTCCTCTCCCTGACTTGCACACACACACACTCACACACACACTCTCACAATTTGAATACTAAGTCTAGTAGACAACATACCGAAATACGATCTCCCTGTTTAAATGTTAGTTCCTCGGTATGTGATGCTGCATGGTCACACAAAGCCTCCACCTGGAACAACACATCTGAGGGGAGGGTTGTGAGAGAGGGAAAACTGAGAAGGATTGGTAGAGAGACGAAGAAGGAGAGAGGGATATATGAAGAAATGGGGAGAGAAAGATACTGGGAGAATTGTGTAGGACTAGGGAGAGAGATGGAAACAGGTGGGCACTTACAATATAATGCACACACGGACTTGTCATACACTGACTGTGTACATCGGCCTCACGTAGCCGCACCGGGCCGAAGAGGAGGGTCTTATATGAGACACACACGGACGAACTCTCCCAATAACAAACGGAAGAACCCGTACAAAACAGGAGACCTAACACACATCTGGCACCGTATCAACTATTTATCCTAGTTAGTAGTTACAAATGCAGCCACCCTCGATTTACCAGACTCCTTTTCCCATGGTAAATCAAGCTGCATAGAGAGATGACATGGAGGGAAACACGAGTGTAGCTATGTTGAGATGCAACTACTTAATTTACCTGTTTTAGTGACCACTGTTAGGATGGATTTGAGAGCACTATTAACTGTTGCCGGATCTTTAACATCAGAAAACCGTTTCTTAGCACCAGCCCAATTTCCCTGTTTTTTATTCTCCATAACAGGTACAGACAGCCTCTTCGCGTCAGAGTTTCCGTTCACCTTAACTCTGCCACCCAATGAAGTTGTAACATGATCCTTAACTTTTCGTCGTGGAACCGGGGGACATTTTGCCAGCTCCACCCGAGATGGCACATTAGGTAACAGAGACGGCGCAATGAACACCCCATTTCGAACTGTACGAACCAGCTTTATCTCTTTCTCTGGAGTCAAAGGTGGCGACCTTGGTTTCTGGGCAGTTTTTGGGCTGCTCTCATGACTCTCCATATCCGAGTAGTACTGCTGAAACTTGGACCTCGTACGAGTTCCATCCGACTGGTCATCCGAGGAAAAGATACTCTTCGGGTCATCAGATTTATATCCCCCGTGATCTCGAGAGGGACGTTGTTTTCCCGGAATCAGCATGGTAGTGGATGTCCTGGATCTTGTGATGAGAGCCGGTCTAGGAGTTACGAAATCATCCCTCTCCGAGGTTGAGGATTCACGCCCGGAGTTCGTTCCTCCTGCTCGCACTTTCGGCTTTTTCTTCCGAAAGGATTTCTGCCTCCGGAAGGATCCTTGACGGGATGATGGTGGTTTTGGTGTTTCTGAGTCACTGGACGCCAGACGTTCCGGAGGATGAAGGAGATCTGGTCTCGGTGGACCACCCAGCGGATCCCGTTCTGAAGCAGAGAAGAAAACCTCATCTTTCCGCCCCGTACTATCACCCTCTATCATATCGATTATTGATTTGCAGTTGCTGAGTAGTTCGTTAGTGGGAAACACTTTTTGGTCCGGTGCCGGAGTGAGATACTCAATAGAAGATTCGCTGTTGATAGATGAAATGGAGCTTTGTTGTTTTCCAGCCGCCAGACGCTTAGCAAATGCCGACATTTTCCTTTCACCACCCATGACATCTCCCAGACTTTCCTTTCGTTGGTTTAGTAACTTTGTGGTGGTTGTATCCCTAGCAACCTTCTTGGCATGTAACACTCTGACCTCTTCGTATAGATCTAGTAGGACCTTCCCGAGGAGACTGACAAGGTGATAAAGCCCTGGATCTGATGAAGTTATGGAGGAAGAGGAGGAGATTAGGTTGGAGAGAAGTTCACAGGAAGTCAGTTGCTGCTGTTCAATCATAGTAACTAGAAACACAAGAGATCAACTTGTTACAATGGTTTAGCAGTAAAGCTCTGAAATTAGGTACCTCACAATATAAATAGATGTAATTATTAAAAGCGGATTCGCGGTACTTTATCATTTACGATAACTCTCAAAAATCAATCGCAGATACGAGAAAACACGAATAATTACCAATCGCAATTTGATAAGCTGGGTTTTTGTTTGGATAATAATAAGGACTGACTGTTTATTTGATAAAAGAGAGTGTAGAGTTTGTAAAAGGGATGCAAAAAAGGATGTATTGCACAAAATACAAACTATAGTGCCTGGCGGCACACAAACGCAAATCACCTCAACCGAAACAATGTAATGGAGGTAGAGGGGCGTCACCAGCCCTCTCTCTCTCTCCTCTTCTCTTTCTCTCTCTCTCTCTCTCTCTCTCTACTCTCTCCTCTCTCTCGTCTATCTCTGATCTCTCTCCTTCATCCCTCTCTCCTCTCGCATCCTCTCCTCTCTCATCTCTCTCTCTCTCTCCTCTCTCTCTCTCTCTCGTCTCTCTCTCTCCTCTCTCCTCTGCTCTCTCTCTCTCTCTCTCTCTCTTTCTCTCTTTCTCCCTCAAAGAAAGATACCATTATACTTGTCTTGGAGCGTGCCCCTCTCAGTCAGAGATGATAGAGGTAGAGGGCGGTCGAGAGATACAGAGCTGAGAGAGCTCCGAGAGAGAAAAATGTATATTATAGAACAGTTCAAAAATGAAAGAAAAAAACAGGAAAAGGGAAATAAAATTTTCAGATAGGTTGGTTAATAAAAGTAGGTAGTTTGTAAGCGACTGCTAGAACATACAATGATGGGTAGTATAACATACTACCTACGGAACGTTTGAGGACACATTGAGGACACATTGAGGACACATTGAGGACAGGTTGTGGACAGGTTGAGGACAGGTTGAGGACACATTGTGGACAGGTTGTGGACAGGTTGAGGACAGGTTGAGGACACATTGTGGACACATTGAGTAACGATTGCCCATCAATCGTGGACACATTGAGGACAGGTTGAGGACACGTTGAGGACACATTGTGGACACATTGAGGACATATTGTGGACACATTGAGGACAGTCTGAGGACAGGTTGTGGACAGGTTGAGGACAGGTTGAGGACACATTGAGGACACATTGTGAACACATTGAGGACACATTGAGGACACATTGTGGACAAATTTGGGAAATTAGAGGTGAAAGCTTCTATTTTCGTTGTGGACACATTGAGGACACATTGAGGACACATTGAGGACACATTGAGGACACATTGAGGACATATTGAGGACACATTGAGGACACATTGAGGACACATTGGGGACACATTGAGGACACATTGAGGACACATTGAGGACACATTGTGGACACATTGTGGACACATTGGGGACATTAGATTTAAAAACTTCTATTTTTGTTGTGGATACATTGAGGACACACTGATTACAACTACTGCATGTAAGACATATAATTAATTTTCACCTTAATTAACCACTTCCTCCTGGTTTTGAATACAAATGAAAGACATTAATTGTATTTGGAACTAATCAGCAGTGAAATAAACAAACAGATACAATAACTGAATAACTGAAAATCTCCTCGGGCTACTCAACACCAATTGCGATAATACAACAACTCTGGCAATAGCATAGAAAACAGTTTGTTCATATCAGACACGGTCGTTGCTCCCTTCTGTTTTAACCAAGCATACTCAGTGATGTCCAACTGAAGGGTCATGCTGGTCCGTCTTCCTCCGTCACGAATGCCGGTATGCCTCTTCAGATGAGTCCAAAGGCCCTCTATGGCGTTCGTGTGGGCTCCGGTCGCTGGACAAACAAAGTTTGTTGAGTGGTTCACTGCTACTCCTCGAGGATGACCCCTGCGATTGCAGCTGAGCAACAGCAGATAGACCAGCGGACGGTGAAGCAGTACTACACCATGATCCGAGAGAAGATGACCGAGGATATCAACACCAATACTGCCATGATCGGCGGACCAAACTGCATCGTGCAAATGGACGAGGCCAAGTTCGGGAAGCAGAAGTACAACCGCGGCAGACTGGTGGATGGAAAGTGGGTCATCGGAGCTGTCTGCCAGAACACCGGCCACGCCTTCTTCGAAGTTTGCCCCAACAACCGACGTGATGAGGCAACACTCTTACCCATCATCCAACGACACATTCTCCCTGGGACCATCATCATCACTGACGGTTGGGCCGCCTATCAGAACCTTAGTCAACACGGCTACACCCACTTCACCGTGAACCACTCAACAAACTTTGTTTGTCCAGCGACCGGAGCCCACACGAACGCCATAGAGGGCCTTTGGACTCATCTGAAGAGGCATACCGGCATTCGTGACGGAGGAAGACGGACCAGCATGACCCTTCAGTTGGACATCACTGAGTATGCTTGGTTAAAACAGAAGGGAGCAACGACCGTGTCTGATATGAACAAACTGTTTTCTATGCTATTGCCAGAGTTGTTGTATTATCGCAATTGGTGTTGAGTAGCCCGAGGAGATTTTCAGTTATTCAGTTATTGTATCTGTTTGTTTATTTCACTGCTGATTAGTTCCAAATACAATTAATGTCTTTCATTTGTATTCAAAACCAGGAGGAAGTGGTTAATTAAGGTGAAAATTAATTATATGTCTTACATGCAGTAGTTGTAATCAGTGTGTCCTCAATGTATCCACAACAAAAATAGAAGTTTTTAAATCTAATGTCCCCAATGTGTCCACAATGTGTCCACAATGTGTCCTCAATGTGTCCTCAATGTGTCCTCAATGTGTCCCCAATGTGTCCTCAATGTGTCCTCAATGTGTCCTCAATATGTCCTCAATGTGTCCTCAATGTGTCCTCAATGTGTCCTCAATGTGTCCTCAATGTGTCCACAACGAAAATAGAAGCTTTCACCTCTAATTTCCCAAATTTGTCCACAATGTGTCCTCAATGTGTCCTCAATGTGTTCACAATGTGTCCTCAATGTGTCCTCAACCTGTCCTCAACCTGTCCACAACCTGTCCTCAGACTGTCCTCAATGTGTCCACAATATGTCCTCAATGTGTCCACAATGTGTCCTCAATGTGTCCTCAATATGTCCTCAATGTGTCCTCAATGTGTCCTCAATGTGTCCTCAATGTGTCCTCAATGTGTCCACAACGAAAATAGAAGCTTTCACCTCTAATTTCCCAAATTTGTCCACAATGTGTCCTCAATGTGTCCTCAATGTGTTCACAATGTGTCCTCAATGTGTCCTCAACCTGTCCTCAACCTGTCCACAACCTGTCCTCAGACTGTCCTCAATGTGTCCACAATATGTCCTCAATGTGTCCACAATGTGTCCTCAACGTGTCCTCAACCTGTCCTCAATGTGTCCACGATTGATGGGCAATCGTTACTC
Organism: Hormiphora californensis; assembly: GCA_020137815.1. NCBI lineage: Eukaryota > Metazoa > Ctenophora > Tentaculata > Cydippida > Pleurobrachiidae > Hormiphora > Hormiphora californensis. The sequence goes on from CM035352.1 coordinate 2,203,993, forward strand.
AATGTGTCCACAATGTGTCCTCAACCTGTCCTCAACCTGTCCACAACCTGTCCACAATGTGTCCTCAACCTGTCCTCAACCTGTCCACAACCTGTCCTCAATGTGTCCTCAATGTGTCCTCAATGTGTCCTCAAACGTTCCGTAGGTAGTATGTTATACTACCCAATGATGTATCGTGCTAAAATGAATATTAACGTAACGGCGATATCTATATATCATGGATCGCTAAATGATAATGATCCATTGCAATCGTATCGAGATATATGTTTCTTCGTTGCGACGGTGCGTTAATATTCTTCATATAATGTTCGATATATCATTATATATATGATCCAAAAGATATATATGCAAATATATTAAAAACTTGTTCTAGGCTCGCTGACGGAACTGCCAGAGAGTGAGGCAGAAACAAAATGAATAAACATGACAAATATGAACTTATTTCATTACCCCAGTCGACTAACACATATTACATTGAAATATGGTATTTGTCGGCTGACTAAATACTGTTTTACACTCAACAAAATTTAGAGGAAATGTCACGTACTGCCGTTTTGAAGAATAATCACGCTCAACGCTGCATAAAAGAGGAAAAAAGAGTGAGAGAGAATGAGGGATAGAGATAGATAGTGAGAGAATGAGGGATAGAGCTAGATAGTGAGAGAATGAGAGATAGACTGAAGGCTGTGATTCTATTACTGGTTGGCCTGCGATCCCTCTCAGTTCTTTTCTTTGCAGGTCTTTCTCTCTTACGTCCTATCTCTCTCTCTTTCTCTCTTTCTCTCTCTCTCTCTCTCTCTCTCTCTCTCTCTCTCTCTCTCTCTCTCTTCTTTCTCTCTCTCTCTCTCTCTCTCTCTCTCTCTCTCTCTCTCTCTCTTTCTTTCTCTGTCTCTCTCTCGGATATATGCAACATTCTTACCAACTTTTTCATCATATCACTCACCCACTAACCCCTCTCTCTCCCTCTCTCCCTCCCTCTCTCTCCCTCTCTTCTCTATCTCCCCCTATCTTCAAACAACCTCAGTCCCACTACCGACAACGTCAAGAACAGCTCAAGAGACAAAGTGACTCCGAATTAGGACAAATTAGGTAGCGCAAACAAAACGAGAGAAGTAATATATTTATAGAAGGAGAATAAGGAGGGGGGCATATATCATGATGGGGCATATATCTAGGTGTTATATCATGAAACTACTTCCTTATATAATATACTGTTATACTGTACAGTGTACCATAATATACTGTACCTAATATATACTGTACCTGGTAGAAAAGAGGCATCAGCAGTCTGCTGTAGTGCGACAAGGTCATCTGTTGTCGCGTATATGTGTTCATCAAGCTCTACCTATAAAATATACAGCTGTTAGATTCATCCGTGAAGGGGTTTGGAGTTCCGTTCGTTCATGGGGTTTGGGGGTTGAAAGTTTACACTGGAGAGCTAGAGAATTTAATTGCTTTAGGCGGATTTAACTTAGGCCAATAAATTCGCTCTTGGAACTAGGAGGTAAATGCCCTCCGGGGTAACGCTGCTTTCCAAGAAAAAGTGCTTTTTGTAAATCGCTGATCAAATTGCCATTAGCAGATCGAACTCGAATCCTCTGCCAACTCACCTTTGCGGCAAGTTTGCTTGGTGATGGTGCGGTATCAAAGAACTGGTCGGGGGATGACACCGGTTTGAACGTGGGAACGGAAATGGAACAAACTGGTGGTCGGAACTCTCCCTCGAGGTTCATGTAGATACTGTGGGGAGGAGCTGGTGAGAGACATAATATTATACAAGAAGTATATTACTGGATCCAAACTGTAAATTATGGAATTCTGTCATCACTACTAGCTGGGTGTGCTCCCCAGGGAGACTCAGACTGAGTACTTGAGTAATAACTAGAGGTAGGACGCAAAAATATAAAATAGGGGGGGGGGGGGCCGTCACCTTTTTTTTGCCCATATTTGCCCATATATGGGCAAATATGGGCAAAAAAAAGGTGACGGCCCCCCCCCCCTATTTTATATTTTTGCCCATATATGGGCAAAACTGAATTTTCAAAAATCGTGGGACTTTGGGCAAAAATGGGCAAACGTGGGCAAACATGGGCAAAATGAAATTTTCAGTGTTATATGTCGTTTTTTTTTTCAACTCTATAACTTGATTTAAGTTATTCAAAGTGAAAGTGAACACTGAACAGCCCTGATTTTGATATAACTCGGTCAGAATGGCATTTGGTGTCATATTAGAAGTCGAAAAAATTTTAGTGCTCAAATCCTAAGTTAAGGATTTTTAGGTTTTTAGGTTTTTTGGCTTTCATGGGTTTCAGAAACGTCCTAGAACAAAATAAACCCATAAAAGCCTAAAACCTTTAAAGTAAGAGTGGCGCGCCGTGTTTTCGCACAAAACTTAGTGGATGAACGGGGAGTACCACCAGGACCATTGGTACGGTATCGAAAATTTCCAATTCTGTCTCGTTCATTAGTTATGACGTAATATGTTCATTTTTTAAACTTTTATAAAATTGCTCTACAGAAAAATCCGTGCATTGTGGATTGAAATGGATGCTTGCATCGTGTTCAGCGTCAAAAAATAGCCGGGGTACCAAATTTTGGTGTCTCTACCTTGTCTGTGACGCGAGATATTGACAAATATAAAAAACAACCAAAATGGGCGAGAGAGAGTTTGTTATCTTTGGGTGCTAGTTGTTTGTGCGCGCCACCCAACTGTAACAAACTCTCTTTCTCTCACTTTGGTCGTTTTTGATAATTGTCGATATCTCGCGTCAAAGACAAGGCAGAGACACCAAAATTTGGTACCCCGGCTATTTTTTGACGCTGAACACGATGCAAGCATCCATTTCAATCCACAATGCACGGATTTTTCTGAAGAGCAATTTTATAAAAGTTGAAATAATGAACATATTACGTCATAACTAATGAACGAGACAGAATTGGAAATTTTCGATACCGTACCAATGGTCCTGGTGGTACTCCCCGTTCATCCACTAAGTTTTGTGAGAAAACACGGCGCGCCACTCTTACTTTAAAAAAATGAAAAAATCCTAAATTTACGATTTGACCACAAAACAATTTTTTGACTTCTAATGTGACACCAAAGACCATTCTGACCGAGTTTTATCAATATCAGGGCTGTTCTCTCTCACTTTAAAGAATTAAAATCAAGTTATAGAGTTGAAAAAGCAACAAAAAACACTAAAAATTTCATTTTGCCCATTTTTGCCCACTTTTGCCCATTTTGCCCATTTTTGCCCATATGGGCAAAACCAAAATTCGCTGGGATTATGGGCAATGGGCAAAAAAAGGTGTTGGCCCCTCCATAAAATATGGAGCGACCACGAATTTGATGGTTAATTTTAGATTAACACAAAACTACTTTCACCACTTACTTTTCTTCCCCTTCGTCGTCATTCCACTCAGTCTCCGAGGATACACTCCGGGGTGGACGGGATGGGGGTGGACGGGATGGGGGTGGTTGGGATGGTGGGGGTGGTTGGCAGGGAGATGGGTCACAATGGAACCCTGGATCCGGTGTAGCAGCTGGAGTAACAAAGGCCGGGGAAAGGAGCTCCGCTAACTCTGCAGCATAATCAGGACGAACCGCCGGGGATGCAGCAGGAGGAGGAGGTTCAGATAGGTTGATGAGGGATCGAGTTGAAGGGGCCCGTTTAACAGGTCGTCGGATGGATGGTCGCGGTGCCAGATAATGGGATGTTGGGGCAGTATTCCGGGGGAGGGAAGCGTAAAACTGATCTCGCTCCAAACTGTTCCTCTGCCGTTCCTTTTGTATCATCTCATGGAGTCGAGATTGTGCTTCCGTTGCCAATCTCTGTCGGATCTGTGAACTTGGTTCTTCCGAAACGAAGTCATTGAACTCGACAAGATTCACTTGGAGTGGTTTTTGTACGGGTGCAGATATGTCTTTTTGTTGAATTTCCACTGGGGAAGAAATGTCTTTTTTCTTAATGTCTTTTTTCTGAAGTTGTGACAATTTGTATTGCTCCAATATTTCTAGTTCAATACGCTTGTGATCCTTCGCTGCGGCCTCCTTCCTTTCTCTCTCCACACGTTCGGCAGCGACCCTCTGTTCTTTTAGTCTTTGTAACCTCTCTTCCTCCTCCTTTCGTTTCAAATCCTCTGCTCTCTGTCTCTTCTTCTCAGCTGCTTTCCGCCTCTCCTCTTCCTCCCTTCGCCTGTCTTCTTCCACTTTCCGTCTCTCTGCCTCTTGTTTTACAGCTATCTCTCTATCATGAGCCGCCTTCAATCCCTCCAGTTCTCTAAGCGTGGCTTCCTTCTTCCGGTACAGTGCGTCCTGTTCTTGGTACAACTGTGCTGATACCTGATACATGGGAAATATATGAGTTCATACGGGGGATTTGTGAGGTAAATTTCAGGGCGGATTTGGCTTTCTGTCCCCCCCCCTCTCATAATTTGTGTGGCCATTGATAAGTGAGTATTTTGTACTGTTCACCCGAATTTAGATAGCAGTTTCAGACAGTTGTAGTAGGCAGCACACTCCCCTCTTCCCGAACTAACCATGCTATTAATCTCCAACTGCTCCTTCTGTCCCCTTCCCTGTTCCCTCTCCCACTCAATCTCCTGATACTGCCGCTGTAGTGAAATGATACTCTGTTTAGCAATCTCCTGCTCCTGCTGGATACCCAGCATCACTTGCCCGTAGTCACGGTGTGCCAGGATGCTCTGGGAGAGACGCAGCTTCTCACGGGAGATGTCAGTCAGCTCCTTCTGGGAAGATTGTACTGCCAATCGAGCCGAGTTAACCTGGGATAAGTAGACGTATTATAAACAGGAACCGACCGAATCAGGAAATACTGGTCCATGATTGGCTGATAACCAGTCACGTGATCTAAACGACGAGTTCTGATTGGTTGTTTACTTGTGTCGGTCGGTTCCTGATTATAAACATTCAGAGGTGAAGATGGAGAAGAGGGAAATTATACTGAGCGGTCCTAAAATCTAAATGCGGCTAAATGTGATCACTGCGCTGGCAAGCGCAAAGGTTGCCATTCCCCCCCCCCCTCAAAAAGCGCCGCCAGAAACGCAGTTATACGTTTTATGGGTGTTTGGCTGAAAATCCAGATTTCAGAAGGCTATAGCGTGGCTCCCTTTCATCCGTTTGACTTGAAATTTGGAATGTATACCCGGCTTGGGGTCTTTGACTCAAGTTCAAAATTTCAAGTCTCTATCTCATCTGGAACCGAAGTTACAGACAGGTCCCATTTGCCCTAAATTCAGTGTAACAGGCATGCGCGCGCGCACGCGCGTAGGAGAGACGCTTTTTATAAGTGAATGTGACGCCAAACGAAAAGAGATAGAGACTTCATCTTTTCACAGCTGGTAGATTTACTGGATGTGTGTGCATTAGTCGTAGTGGGGTCCCTTTTCATCGCCAGGAACGTCCTACAGAACGTCTTAAAGTCGTCATTTTTCAGACTCTAACCAAAATTCTTTGAGCTCAATTTACACCCTGAAGACGGATTCTAATCGAAAATCGAAGACTATATCATGGAAAGAGAATTATCTGAACTTCCAGAAACTATATCATGAATTTTGAAAACCAGACGTATAAGGGTCTTAAAACGCGTCTAAAGTGTTATGACTGTTTAAAAACAGATATGACGTTATGGGTTTTTTCGCTATAGCGGACTCAAATCTCATCCAATCGATCTCAAACTTGGTCAGTATCTTCATCTAGGTGGGCCCGATAGTATGACGTCATAATTTTGACGTTACAACGTCGTGACGTCATTTTATGACGTCAAAATGACGTCAAAAATGAAAATTTCTCAATTTTGCGACTCTAACCTCTCGGTACCTATTCTACTAAATCTACATGGATAAAAAAATCCCAAAAATGATGCAAATTATACCAAAACTAATTGAAATTAGTAGGCCGGAAAGGTTGCCTTACGATTTGAGCTACCTTAGGCACCGTAACTTTCACGGGGTATAGACAGGTTACAGATGCTTCGGTTATCTTCAAAAGGGAATTTACTGGTGCCAAAGGTAGCTCAAATCGTAAGGCAACCTTTCCGGCCTACTAATTTCAATTAGTTTTGGTATAATAAACTAATACAAAACAAAATATTGTACCTCTCCAGCTATATGTTGGCGTTGTTGTAAAAGCCTGTGTTTTTGGTTGTGATACCCATCCCTGTCCTCTTGTATTCTTACTAATTCACCCCTAAGTCCCTCTGCCTTCCGCCTCATGTCACCAAGCTCCTTATCCAGAAGCAACTTTCTCGTTCTCAGTCCTGTGTTTTAATAGAGTTTAAAAAGGTTTGAGTGTCAAGTATTTTCAAATAAAATTTATATGAAAAACTGAATAATAATTATCACAAAAATGCAGTACTACAGTTACATTTTTTCTGCATTTTTGTGCTAGCTCCTACGAAAGTGGTAGAGCAATTTATAAGGATTCAAGCTTTCAAAAAGCGAATAATAATTACCCAACTACATAGGGACTGCGTACTATAATACGTTCTTTCAGTAACCTGATGTGGTGTCCCTTAGTTTGGTCAACTGTCCCTCAAGGTGTTGCTTCCTCGAATTAGCCCAACTTTCAACCCTAATCCGTGCTAAATCCTCCTCATTCCTTGATTCTTGGGCTCGCTTCAAAGCCTCCGCTTCCATGCTCCGGGTTCGTTGTTGCTGAAACTCCACCGCTCGACGCTGCTCCAAGATTTCTCGTTGTCGTTGCAACTCAGCAGCAGCCGCAATCTCCGCCTCACGTGTTTCCTAAAGATGGAAGAGGAGGTTAGTTAGCATTTGAGTACGCTTTACCGCGGGCACTCTTCGAATCTCCTAAACATAATCTCTGTTTTGCTTTTAGATCCGATACACTCGTAATCTTCCTACCCTCTCACCTGCTGGATTCTTTCTCTTTCCTTCTCTCCCGCTCGACGTCTTTCCAGCTCTGCTTCCCCTTTATCAAAGTTCGCCTGACGTTTATCCTCGAAATTTGCTGAGAATTATTGAAATGTGTTTTTAAAATTTCATTAAGTGACCTGAAATATTATTGAATGATGTCAGTGACAGCTGCTTGCAAGACCATAATTTATATGTTTTGAAACACAACAAAGATGACATGATATTGATTGATAATTCAGTACATATTATGAGAATTAAATCTGTGGTACAGAGGGCGTGTGGGTGTGAAACAGCACCAGAGGGAGATCTATTGAAATTACTTTCTAGATATCATTCAAGGTTCAACAAAAATCTAACTCTAGGACCGGAAAGAGCAATCAAGTTAGGGGGTAGAAACACGGGGGGATGATATTACCTTTCGAGAACACGGCGGAGGCTTGGTTGTGTTTTCGGTATTGAGGGGGTATCAAGGCAGGAGTAAGAACAGAGGGGGGATCCCTTCCGCGCTGAGCGTTCTCCACCTGGAAGAGAGATGTAAATTGGAAAATATCCATAATAATTGGATAATTAGCATTCATAATTGGTTGCCAATTATTCCTGGACGCTGTTATATATCACAGCCAGAGAGAGTGTGTATGTGTGTGTGTGTGTGTGTGTGTGACGTGTGTGTTATACATTGTGTAAAATCACACAAATGTAAACACGTACATTACACATACATGATACATATCAACTGGTGTGTAACACAAAAAAGTGCGAACGAATAGGACTTCAATATTATCGTATGTCCTGGTACACATAACTTTCATAATATGTCAGATATTACTTACCAAGTACATGGCGACACAGAACTCGTCCACAGACAGGGACCCACTATTTGTTATATCAGACAGGCTCCAGATCTGCTTTAGTACTCCCGTCGACAGTCCAGTCTTCATAAACTCCATTCGTACGACCGACCCTATAGGAAGGTCGGTGTTTTAAACCATCTTGTCAAATATGATTCACTTTTTAGAAAAGTTGTCAACATAAACTCAATTATAACCGAGATATATTGTGTGTGTCTCAGTCTCACCTGGCAGGCTTCCAGACCGTGAGGTATCCAGCCGGTTAAAATTCCCCAGAAATCTCCTCTTTGTGTTTTGGTCCACCACCCAGGGCTCAGCAGCGGGATCAAGCGTGGCAGCAGAGGAAGCAGGGCTCGTGCTTGGCATCACTCCTGAAATTGTGCTGTGTTTTAGGGGATCTGATATTTCGTGTATGTATGGGGGTAACATAGTTCGAGTAAGTTTTAAATAAGCCTGTATTTAAACTAAATGAATACGCATAAAATCAGATATGTATGCTGGTCAAGCCTTAAAAGCGAGATGAGAGAGAGAGGGAAAGAGAGAGATGTAAAAAGAAAAGAACATGATCCAGTGCACATATTATAACAATGTAATAATTCGCATATTTTTAACAGGCCCCACTGTGTGTATCCGGTAACACAGTAACATCACTCAACTACTTTTGGTTCCCTCCCTGGCCCTCCTACTTTGCTCGCCCCTCTTTCACAGTTCCCTGCGACAAGTTATGTAAAAACTACGGTTGGAACATACCCGGTGAAAACTGAGACCAGGTATTTGCACCGTTTACAACTCGAACACTGTGCATAGCAGCTTCACTAACACGTTTCTTCATATGCTGTATAAGCTGAAGGGCGGTAGAGAATTCTTGGTAGGTCAGCTGACCATCCTTGTCAAGATCAGACCGTTCCCTGGAAACAAACATTCAGTAACCATGGTTTCAGGTAACAAAATGTTTCCCACTAACTTCTCGAATATTATTATTAATATTGTGTTTCAATTTCAATTCAGTATAACATTACACATTACACTACTTCATGTATCCTAGCTGTAGGTTAAAGAATTGCTCGAAGTTAATGCGATACGGCCGTGTAAACAGCAACTTACCATATGTCCCGTAGGCAGTTGGCAGGAAGGTTAGAGCCCAGGAAATATGTCTTCGCATTGTGGCCTAAAACACACTGTGTAAAACAAAACAAATCCCTGGAATACACTGTTACACAAGCACATTGTGTATTGTGTAATGCACATTGTGCATGGACTCCAATCTCCATAGTACGGAGGCCCCCGAATGTATTGAGATGCACATAATGCAACGAGCATGCATATTGCATACGATTGCTAGCCCGGTGGCACGCCAATTTGAAGCTGCCGGGAATGGCCAGAGAATAACAAAAAAGTTGCCGATTTTTCAATTTCACGATTGTAACAATCCTTGTTAAATTTTACCAATTACCGACCAATTATACCAATTAGCTCCTTTAATTGACCCCGGAGAACTTCGAAAAGTAACTCATGTGATTCAGCGTATAAAAATTAGTGGGGATAGTGGGCAATGACATGAGTAATAGCCCATTCTAAAAAGTTGCTAATTACCGGCTAATTATGCCAATTAGCACACTTAATTGACCTCTGAGGTGATTAAAAAGTAGCTCACGTGATTCAGCGTCCCAAAATTAGTGGGGTTAGTGCTAAAACTTGATTAATTTAGAAAATTTCAATTTTTGTATTTTCCGGCAGGAAATCGTCAACTTTCCCTCCCCATTCCTAAGGAATATGCGAGGAATATAGATATCTTGCCGATTTTTTTTCTTGCCGATTTTTTAAGATACAGATTCAATGAAGTTAGAACTGATCTCTGGTGATTTCATCCACATTTTAAACTTAAAAGGACCAAATGGAAGCATGTGTCCCCAAAACTTCGCACAATTGTGAAAAATACGAATGTGTACTGAAACACAAGGATTGTTTCTATCCTGAAATTTAAACATGGTCGCCGGCTAAAATCTTGCCGAAATTTAGGTCAACATAGCTGACTTGCCGGAAGGAATGCCATTCCTAGATTCCTCACACCGGATTCCTCCACCGGGATTGCTAGTGAAATCGACTTTTCTTAACATCTGTGCTTTTCAGTGATTTTCAAACGTTCAACTGGAACAATCAGTGGTTTTGGGTAATTCAGTTTGCACTACCCAAATGTATTTGCACGTCATACACCAGTACGTATGGCAAGACGGTATCGGGCCTCCGTACTAAATTCTTTTCCAGTATTTGGAGATGGTGGTGACCTCCAACACTATTGGTGTGAACAATGAAACCAAGATATACTTTTCCAGTATAGGGATCACACTCACTCTTGTAAGATAAATAACATAAAGATAAACCCTATATTTCACCTGTTAGTTTTCCGTTGACAGGGCGTAACGAATTGAACAGAGTTAACACCTGTTGCTCTTGCATTATTCATACCATTTAAGAACTGCTGATATTTACACTATGGCAGCATTGCTTCCTAGATAAAATGGTTTTCAGTTTACAATGACCTTCATATTGGCTGCACACATACAGCATTGCCTGCGACACGGTCCACGAAGACGCACTCAGCTGACATTTAATAACAATAATAACATTTTTTTTCGTGTCTTGGACGTCGTGGAGAGCGTCGTGGGCGCGCTACCATAAATCCGAACTATGGAGTAATGAGTATCTTTCCTTAATCGACCCAGCACAGGAAATTTATAGGAGGGTTACAACATAACAAGGATGATGGGGTATCGAGGACCATTGGAAGTTTGGAAATATGTTCAACCTGATAAATCAAGAGTTGTGCTCTCTCTTAAATCTTTAATACTATCATCTTCGTAAGATCTTTCGAGCGCGACCGGGATGAAGCTTTTTAAACAGAAAGCAGCCATTTTCCTTATTTAGAGAAACGTCAGTTTCGTTTCGAAAGTCGAAACAAAAATCCGACATTAAAAACCTGCAGTTTTGTAAAGTGCGTTTCAAACGACTTGACCTGAGATTCCTGGAAATTCAGTATTTACCCTTTGTAAATACACGCGCAATGCGCCAAATTCCAAGAATTACGGGTCAAGTCGCTTGAAACGGACTTTAAAGTGCGTTTCAAACGACTTGACCTGAGATTCCTGGAAATTCAGGATTTCCCCTTTGTAAATACACGCGCAATGCGCCAAATTCCTTGGCCTATGCTACAGGCCCTTAAGCCGTGGAAAACGCGCGCACTTGGGGTCTGCAGCGCATGCCAACCAAATTCCAAGAATTACGGGTCAAGTCGCTTGAAACGGACTTTAAACAACTGGAATGGCACTTGAATTCGCGCGCCATTTTAAGCGGCGTAGATTTAAAAATCCTTTTTCCGCGCGCTACAACAAATGATAGCGATCGGTTGTAATGCAAATGACTTGTATGACTTATTTTGTTATGTTCTAACCCTCCTTTACTTTGCAATAGAGCCAACATTTCTTACTGCTTACATTACCGGTCAATACCCGAGAAAAGCATAAACGCAGATTTTATGAAAATCAACAAACAGTAAATCGAGGCGTACAAAACAAATACGAAAATTTCAGTTTATTCCTTCAAATTCAACGTGTAATTAATGTTAGTTTGTACTGTACTTAAAAGCTGTTTATAATTATCATTTTCAAGGGTTGGGGGAAGATTTACTTCTAAATGTTTAAATAAAATAGCTTTGTTATTGTTACCCTCTTTTACAGGGTCGAGTAAGGCAGCTTCAGCTCATACACCTTGTTTGTTGATACACATATTATGTCAATGAAGTGTCTTTCTCTACATAATAAATATTCTCTGAGCTCATGGCGGCGAGATCTTCTACAAGCACCTGCTTCAAATTCGCAAGGACCTTATTAAATATATTAAATCTCTCTCTAACATAACTCATGGGTATATAAATAGTCTTTTACTTTTAGCTTCTTTCTCACTCTTACAACACAGCAATTCAAGACTCACCAGAGCTCTGTGTCAAGTGTGTCAAGTATATATCGTACTGGGCACTGTAGCGAGAAGAGTGGATCTCATCTTTCTATTGTCTGATGTGTCTCTCCATATATGTAAGCTTTTACTAAAAAACATAAACAATGTATAAAAATACGCTTATTGAAGGGCAAGTGCCATGTTCAGATAGAGTATCTGCAGCAGCTCTCAAACGTAGCTCTCCTGCTCAATTAGATTCTCATCGTCACATGAGCTTGTCCCCGACTCTGTACCTACTGAGCCTGCTGAAACACCGAGATAATCCGGGTTAGAAAATGGGATTTACCAATATGGGGTTGAGCAACTTATTCAGCAAATTGTTACCATGGTTACCATCTATAGTATTCCACTTACCCCCGAATTTCTTGATCCGATAGGTGTTTATTCGCATGTTCCCCGCTCCTCCTCCTCCACTCCCACCGGAGCTGCTCAGCTTCTCCAAATTAGCTCTCAGCTGGGGTAAATCGTGCTGGTTCTCCATGATGGCAGTTGGTTGTGAGGGATTGTTCATTGGCAGAGGGAGGGTTGACAAACTGGGAGGAACCTGTGTAGGATATATTTTGAACATTCAGATCGATCACGTCCTAATTAATTTTACCAACAATAGACTTATCAAGCCATGACCATGGGACTAATATCAAGCAATACATGAACTCTATTAACTAATTGTTACAGTCTGACCCCGATTTACCTCGAGATGGTCGGGGGAAAGGGTAAATAGGGGGGGGGGGTGGGCAGCAGAATGTATATATTACCTGTTCACATCTGGCGGAATGGTAGATATTCACAGGTATGGACATGGGCTCCCTTTTCAGCGCTGGTACCAACACTCTCCTGGCCCCCGGGTGTTCTTTAATCTGAACAGTGGTCTGGTGTGCAGGGGTCAATGTTTGGTGTGCTTTAAAATCAGTGGGCAGTGGTTTGCAGGGGTCAATGTTTGGTGTGCTTTAAAATCAGTGGGCAGTGGTTTGCAGGGGTCAATGTTTGGTGTGCTTTAAAATCAGTGGGCAGTGGTTTGCAGGGGTCAATGTTTGGTGTGCTTTAAAATCAGTGGGCAGTGGTTTGCAGGGGTCAATGTTTGGTGTGCTTTAAAATCAGTGGGCAGTGGTTTGCAGGGGTCAATGTTTGGTGTGCTTTAAAATCAGTGGGCAGTGGTTTGCAGGGGTCAATGTTTGGTGTGCTTTAAAATCAGTGGGTGCAGTGGTTTGCAGGGGTCAATGTTTGGTGTGCTTTAAAATCAGTGGGCAGTGGTTTGCAGGGGTCAATGTTTGGTGTGCTTTAAAATCAGTGGGTGCAGTGGTTTGCAGGGGTCAATGTTTGGTGTGCTTTAAAATCAGTGGGCAGTGGTTTGCAGGGGTCAATGTTTGGTGTGCTTTAAAATCAGTGGGCAGTGGTTTGCAGGGGTCAATGTTTGGTGTGCTTTAAAATCAGTGGGCAGTGGTTTGCAGGGGTCAATGTTTGGTGTGCTTTAAAATCAGTGGGCAGTGGTTTGCAGGGGTCAATGTTTGGTGTGCTTTAAAATCAGTGGGTGCAGTGGTTTGCAGGGGTCAATGTTTGGTGTGCTTTAAAATCAGTGGGCAGTGGTTTGCAGGGGTCAATGTTTGGTGTGCTTTAAAATCAGTGGGCAGTGGTTTGCAGGGGTCAATGTTTGGTGTGCTTTAAAATCAGTGGGCAGTGGTTTGCAGGGGTTAATGTGCTTCTTGAAATTACAAGGAGGGTAATGAAAGTGAGAGAGAGAGAGATATATATCGCAGTGAGGCCCTTACTGCGATCTCTCTCCTCACTGAGGGTCCCATCACGTGAGGAATACGCTTTCCTTACGCCATGTGAGGCTGCGGGGTGAATGTGCTTTTTATAATATCATGAGGGGGGGGGATGCTCAAGTTTTAAAGTACCTTCTGTATCCCATCGCTATTCTTCCTCTCTGCACCAGTCCGCCCACTGAAACTATTAGAGCTCTTCAGGGTTGCTGGGGGTGGGGGTGGCTGGGTCTGTGGTGTCGTTGGCTCTACAAGTGGTTTTATAGTCCGGGGACTCTTCTCACGGATAACCCGGGTATGTCTGGTAAAGACACTAGTTTTCTGGTCTCCAGGTGTAGTAATTTTATCTGATTTTGTGCCCCTGCTCGTCTGAAGGAAAGGGAATCAATCCATCTCCTTTTTCACAATTAGTATGAATTACCGGCTAATTGCTACACCAATTATAATTAGTGACTAATTAATAATTATAATTACCTCATCCTCCGAGGAGACATCAGATACAGATGGGAATGCTCCGGGGTGTAATAATTTCACAGGTGTTAACGGTTCCTCAGCCTCCTTCTGCTGTTCCTGCTTCTGCTCCTGTTGCTCCTTTTTCTTTTCCTTCTTGGACCGCCTCAAACTAGAGCCTTTCTTTTTTGTTACCAGATTATCTATCGTGCCATTGTTGGATTGGTTCTCCGATTTCGTGTTTCTGTTTTTCTTGGAAACCCGGGAGAAGAAGGTTTTTGTTTCTGTGGGTGTTGGTGTGGGTTCAGGGGCGTCTACTGAGGTGTTACACTGCTCCTGGGTAGCTGCACTTGGCACCTGCAGGGAATGAGAGAGAGGGGTGCTAGGAGGGAATATGGTGGAGAGACAAACAGACTGACAGACAGGTAGACAGGGTCAGTTAGAGAGACAGTTAAGTAGCAGCTCTATTGAATACCTGGAGCGGTTCTGAGAACGCGGTGTGTATGGCAGGTGTCTTGTGTACTGTGTGGGATAGTGGTGAAGCGGGAGGGCTGAGTGAAGGGCTGAGGCACCGGGACTTCTTAGATCCAGCGGAGGGTGATCCCAGTTCTACCATCATAGAACTAGTCCTGCTATCGTGCTCGTTCATACTCGATCTGAGAGGAACCGCGGGGATATTATGGGGGAAATTATGGGGGATATTATGGATATTATGGGGGGGGGGGAGATATTATGGGATCAGTCTTTGGTCTAAAGCTAAAAACATATTGAAAATGCACCTGCCAGGCATCGCGCGTCGCTCAAAAGAGCGGAGCGAGGAGATCAGTCGAGTGTGGTCACTGGTCAGGCATCGCGCTGACAATTAACGACAGCGTCAAATCAACTATTTGCGGGGGGGTTCCGGCCGGAATTTATGAGGATTTTTGAGGTCACCTCAAAAATCCTCATTTATTATTTGCTGGACAAGCCCTCAAAAATCCTCAAAAATCCTCAAAAATTTTTCGTTCTATTTAAACATAAACACAGCAAATGCCTGATAAAAAACAATAATACAGTCGGACCCCGCACCGATTTAGTGGCCCCCGATTTAGTGGCACCCCGATTTAGTGGCAGGATTTTTTCCCCCGATATAGGAAATTAACATTATTTGACCCCGATTTAGTGGCAGGATTTTTCCCCCGTGGATGCCACTAAATCGGGGTCCGACTGTATATTTTATATTTTAGAGGTATAAAATGCACTGATTATCAATTCAAGTGCTCTTGCCTGTGCTCTTTGGCTTCCCAAACTTGAAGTACTGCTTTCTTTTAGCAAAGTTATTAACTTCACATGCTTGACAAGACCCTGATTTTCAAAATTTTAGATAAATACGATTTTCAGTCAAATATGCTGCTAACTTTGTCCCAAAAATCAACGATTTTGCTGCCTAGTAAGATAAATGTCTAGAAAATTTTTAGAAATCATTTAGAAATAATTTATAAAGTTTTCAAAAGTTTTCAAAAAGTGTCCCCACCCGGGACCGGTCGGGAATCGAACCCGGGCCTCACGCGTCAGAGTGGAGGCAGCACAGGCAGCACAAATTTACCCCATATTTACATTGACGATTTCGCCTCATTTTGAGGACTTTTGAGGATGTTTTTAGGACCATCACCAGGGTATCTGGGAAAATTGTCTAACTGTTTTACTCCTATTAAAGGTTGACAAGATACCTAAAACTTTTCGTATATCGTCTTATTTTGATTTATCATTAATTTTCAGCATTTTTTCAGAATTTTTTGTCGGCTAGAAATATGTGCAAAATAGGGGGTCTACTGACAAATGAGTGTGCCTTTTTTAAAATTGATAACGTAATATCTCCGGTTCCTGATGAGATACAGAAACCGTTTTGGTAGCGTTGGAAAGGTCTTATTGAGACCAATCCAACGCAACCAAGATCAAGTCTTTATCTTTTGAGGAACCGGAAACGTGAATTTCAATTTGCGAGACGCAGTGAGTGTGCCCAGTAAAACCAGTGCTGACAATATCGGTAGACCCCCTATTTCGAATTTTTTTCTAGCCGACAAAAAATTCTGAAAAAATGCTGAAAATTAATGATAAATCAAAATAAGACGATATACGAAAAGTTTTAGGTATCTTGTCAACCTTTAAGGAATGTGTATGCCCAATAATATGCGTAATCGTCAAAATTTTTGTAAAAACTATAAAATAATTGTTGAGGATTATTGAGGATTTTTGAGGGCCCTCATTAATTCGAAAAACGCTGGACAAGACCTCATCCTCATTAATTATTGGCCGGCACCCCCCCCCCCCCTATTTGCATGCACTTAGTAGGAACCGACCGAAACAAGTAAACAACCAATCAGAACTCGTTATTTAGGTCACGTGACTGGTTATCAGCCAATCAGGGACCAGTATTACCTGATCATGAGGGATCGTATCCAGGTGCTGTTCTTTTCTCCCTCCCCCTCATCTTCACTACCACTACTCTCATTCTGTATCAGCTCCATACTGAACTTACTAGTCGCGATACTCCTCCTTGAGAGAGATTTCTGCAGGGAGGGGAATGGGGATCAGAGATTACCAGCTGGGATTTGTGAAATTGTGGGGGTTGTAACTTCTATTACTGCGTATTATTGTTGAGTAACATAACAAGCATATATTAGTTAGGAAGTTTGTGAGATTACTGTTATTGCAGTAGATAGATAGTTACTTCTAGTTGGGAAAGCGTGGGATTGTTCCCCTAAATGCTCTCTCTCTCTCTCTCTCACCTCATCGGACTCGGTCTTCAGGAAGATAGCTGGTACATGTCCAAACAACTCATCAACGTTCTTCAGCAAGAACGCCACGACATCACTTCCAGTCCGGGCCCTCTCTCCATCCGCAATAATGGATAGCGCCGTGTCATCTGTCCGTTTATACTGAACCAAACTGGGTCCGATACTGATTGCCATGGCATCAAGATTCATCTTATTCACCTCACTGGCATCAGTGACACGTTTCAGGGTGTGGAATGTGTACCTGATAATCAACATGTTCCTCTCTGGAACCTGCGCCAGGATCTTCCTCATCTCCTCCAACTGTTCACTCTCACCCCTCCATCGTTCAAACTCAGGGAAGAGATCCATGGGAAAGAGGACCCTCTGGCTAGGGTCCGGTAGTAATTCTTGAGAACAGAGGCATGCAACCCTGGGCACATGACACCGGGCGGTGGTTTGTTCTGTTAACCAGTCAACTGTATCCCCCTCATCAAGCCTGCCCTCCAGCCTCATTTGCTGTTTCTTGTTTCCCGGGATCCTGAAAATACCATCTGACTCGTAGCAGGTGGTGTAGATGTAGAGTAACAGGTCAAGGAGCGGCTGGGCGATTTGCTCGGCATTAGGCATGAACTTCTCCAGGCATATACCAAACATTTTCCCGCTCCCCAATATAGGTCCCTGTCCGTACTGATGGCTAGGGGGAGGTAGTGTGGCGTTGCTGTTGCTGGTGATTCCGCCCCCTCGACCTGTCCCGCCGCGGCCACCAGCCTTCCAAAAAAGGGTCGTTAGATTGGCAGTCCGGGAGCGGAGAGAGGAGGAGTTGTTGGGCTCCGCTACACCCAGATTGTGACGCAACACAAACAAGACCTCGATATTCTTGTTTTCCTTGAACTGTATCGAGGAGAGGATATCCATCTGAATCAGTAGAGGTAACTCCATGGTAACCAGACTCTCCTCAGCTTCGATACTACTACCATCCCGGATAATGAACTTGAGGGTATAATGGGTGTCCTTTAGTTGGAACTTGCTGATAGCCCCCTTGATCACATCCTCTACAGTGTGCTCCAGAGCCACGGGCAGGTCCTGGCATGCCATTCCCTGGCGATCACTGGGAACAGATAACAGAGCACTGTCACTGCCCTTGAAGTAGACCTTGATGGATCCCGTCCTGGGTAGGCCGTCCCGTGATTGGTGGATGTGTCGCCTCATCACCGCTAACCAGTGTTTCTTGAGGTGCTTGTTGGGAAAATGGAAGATGGCACGTTGGAGGATCTCGTCGTCTGCCAGGCCCTCTGTGGCCAGCCACCCCGCTATAAAACAATTCTCCTGCTTCTCAACCTGACCAAACCCAACCAAGTCCGTATAGTTTGTCACCCACATGTTTCGTAGTTTCACTATCCGTGAAATCTTCATAGCTTTCCTGTTGTGTTTTGTCTTCCCAAACACTAGACACTGTTTAAAGAGATGGAGGTTGTAGTTATGGACCTCACTCTCCCACCTCACCTTCACCTTCTCTTCACTCCCCATGTAGAAGTCACAGGCGCTGTTTTTAGGCCGTTTTGGAGATACCATACCAATCATGATTTGCCGTTCTTCCTCCCGCTTCAGGGCGTTTAGGATATCAGGCGCTATTGTTTCCTCTTTGTACTTCCGACCTCCGATCTCAAATGTATCTCCCTGTGTTTCAGCGGCTTCAGTGGCCGCCATGGCATGTTTCACCCTCTTATAACTTTTTCTGTTCCACTGTTTACTGTTCTCTGGTTCCTCATGCATTGTGACAATGTAGTTGGAAAATATCTTGGCAACATCACCACCCAAAATTCCCTCGATCCGCTTATAGCCATCCACCTGGCGCCTCTTGATGATGTCCTCATAGTTGCCGGGAATGAGACCATTGACCTTCTTCTTACAATTCATCACATCGTGGAAATCGTTGTGGCAAAAGAGGGCATTGCTGGCATTCACACTCTTTATCAAGAAATCCTCAAAGAAATCTCGATAACTCATCAGACGACCAATCTAGGGGGAGAAGAGAGAGGGTGGTAAACAAATCGATAACAAACACGGTAACATTGGAATTCCTGAGTGCTTTAGTAGCTGCAAATATACAAAGACTACTTCAACTAACTAGTAAAATAACTGGCGAAGACCCAGCGGTCAGTACAGAGCGCTAGAATTATGGAACGTTGGAGCTCAGCAAGGATTGAGTCTCTAACCCCTCAGTCCTCCCTATTTTTTGTTTATATTTTATTAATAGCCTCGAAATAGACAATTCAGCCCGCAAAGCAATAGACGCTATTACTTGCATTTATTCCTAGAAATAAATTTCTGCAATCTAATGATATTCATACATATCAGTATATCACGGACATATTTGCATTCTTTCCTAATGAAATATCCACCACATAGGCTCGATATAATTCTAGCTTGCAAGTAGAAACTCTTACTTAGCATGAGGGGGTGGGGGTGAGGTGTTAGGGGAGGCTTAATTTACTGTCCCTCTATTTTCGTGTTTGTTTAGGACATCAAACTAATGCCGACACCACCCCCATATCATGTGAACTATGCATTATATCCCCTATTTGTTCCCCTGCAGGTTCAATATTTTCCGCGGGTCAGTGATTTAAATTGTTATTTATTTCCGTTATCGCTCCGATAGAATATTCCTAAAGCAGAGTCTGATGGGGAAATATTACCCACTAACACACCCTTATCAATAGCAGTAAAGTAAAGCTGCGGTCCCTATAATGGTAAAGGAGATGACCTGGCTTGGGCCCAAAATTAATATCCCACATAAAATCATTTAAAGCCGATCCCCCAGCCGTGGAATATAAAATATTTGCCCCCATGATCTTTACCGGCATAAGAATGAGATCCCGTAGAGACACAGTATCCATGTCCTGGGTGGTAGAGATTAGGGATGCGAAATCGTATGTTGCCATCTTCTCATCGTACTTCCTAGATAAAACAGAATGGAATAGCTCAGGGGAAATAAAATGGGGTAATAAAGGGGTGAACTTCCTATAGGGTGGGATTAGGGGTTTAAATCGGGCATGATAGCTCGGGGATATACATACTAATATTACACCATGTGGGGGTAAAATCGGGGATTACAACATGCATCGGAGTAATAAAGGGTGAGGGGGAGAATATAGGTGTCAAGGTGGGAACTGGGAACTCGTGACTGAATAATAGGGTGATAAATCACCATTTCTTTCAACAAAATCCCTCTCTTTTTCTATGAAATGTTGGAAATGAAATGCTGCTCATTAGTATAACAGGGAGCAGCAGCTATAACAGCGGTACCCATCTGCTACATATCTCTGTTCCTCTTTTCTCTCAACCCATCTTTTATTCTGTCATCTCTATCTCTATCTTTCTCTCTCACACATCATCTTCTCCCAAATGCTGGCACATCTCAAAAAGTCCTTCGTCCGCAAAAGTCTGGGTGTCTCACTCTAAGAAATGTGCATGCGCTAATAGTAACATTCCCCTCTCCCCTCATTTCTCACTAAATCTTTCTCACTCTATATGGATGGCAGGACTCAGCAGCTCAGAATTAAAGTGAGATCATTACTTTTACTAAGGAGAACAAAAGAGAGATCGTTACACTATGCAAGGAGAGATCGTAAATGTCAATGTCTCACGTGTGATGGCTGCACGGTAGTCGGGAAGGGTTTGAAGCTAGAACATCTATCGACAAATTTGAAGATGATACACGTGGATTTTGTGAATATAAACATGACCTATAAAGTAGCTTTCCTGTCTGGTATGTGCAACTCAGTACGGAATGTGGTGACGTATTGATCATACTAAGAACCGTTCTACATTTTTAACACTCCGCCGGGAGCGTGGAGACAGTAAAATATAACTAGGAAGGGCACAAACGACAACTCTTGTACCAGTTAAAAGAATGGTAAATTACTTACTCAAGTGCGGACTCCAAGTTATGACAAAAGTGACTGTAAGTCTCCCACAAGACATCATTCTGCAAGAAGATATCACCTGGCCGGGAAACATGTAACTGACAATGGGTTAGGGAGGAGTATTTGTTTGTTCAAAGCAGGGTGTGGTGAGACAGACATTAGACAGGGTGGAGTAAGCCAAAAGAATATATTATGGCATATCTATAACACTGGGTCATGAAGGATAATGATTCAGTACAGTATCAGTATATTTACCTATTTTAGTATTACTTTCAATATATTTACCTATTTTAGTGTTACTTTCATCCCACTTTTTCAGCTTGTCTTCCATCTAAACCGCAAGTTAAGATTTAGAAATTCAACTAGTACATATATCGTCAGAAATTGGAAATTCTTACATGTGATATTATTAATGGAATATCTCTTGAATATTACGGAATATCATGATAATGTACAGTCGGACCCCGATTTAGGGACCCCCGATTTAGGGACACCCCGATTTAGGGACAGGATTTTTTTCCCCCAAAAATTTTTTGAATTTTTTTTGTGAAATTTTTTGTGAAATTTTTTTGAAAAATTTTCAAAAAGATACCAGCCACGTCCGAATCGTGTTTCGAATCAGTGAATCTTATCGCATGTCCTGCTGCTAATTAGAAGTTTCGGAACGAACCGATACGTGATCCCCATGCGGCCATTGAATCACAAGTTCACCAAGCGTCAAAATTTCGATTCGATGGGGATCACTTTTCGATTCGTTCCGAACCGTCTAATTAGCAGCAGGACATGTGATAAGATGTACCGATTCAAAACATGATTCGGACGTGGCTGGTATACGTTTAAAAAATTTTACAACTTTTTTGCAAAATTTTACAGTACGATTGTCAATGCTTTGATCGGTGCTCCCCATAAATTTTGAGAGAAAAAGTTATTTTGAAATTTTCATACTTCCTAACCCGGTTAGGGTGCCCCGATTCGGCATGGTATCACGTATCGGTTCGTTTTGAACCCGATAATTAGACAGGACATCCAGTAAGCTGCACTGATTCGAAACACAAATCGGACGGGCTGGTATAACTTAGAAAATTTTTCCACATTTTTTTTGAAAAAAAATTATTTTATATTTTCCTATTTCTAATCAGAAATGATCATGTCATCAATATATGAATATTGCATATATAACAGTTAGAGGTAGTCTTAATAATATAGCATATTGGGCATAAAATAGGTTTTTATGGGTCAAATATGGCTCACCCCGATTTAGTGGACACCCCGATTTAGTGGACAAGACCCTTTCCCCCGAGGCTGTCCCTAAATCGGGGTCCGACTGTACTACATTAACCGTAGTATTATGCACTATGCTGCAGGGACATCACACACACACATCACCCACACACATGATATTGATCAAGCCTTGATCAAGCCTTGATCAAGGCTTGATCAATATCATGTGTGTGGGTGATGTGTGTGTGTGATGTCCCTGCAGCATAGTGCATAATACTACGGTTAATGTAGTACATTATCATGATATGTGAGCGCTGCAGATAACTTGTGCCCTGTTTAATACGCCTAACTGGTTAGAAAGCAAGAACCCTGTTTAAACACAAGGATTGTTGCTGTTCGAGATATCCGATATAAAGATAGTGCTAATACATCAGATCAGTACTGTGGGAATATGATATGCGCCTAGATATATCGAATCCAGTGGATCGCTTGGTTACTTCCTTCGTTAGCCCTTTGGGGACGATAAGCCCCCTGTCGACAGAATTCTCTAAAACTTTCTGGAGACACTCACTTTGAACCTACTTGAACGCATGAAAAGGAATTTTGGTTCTACCACCTGTATTTCTATTGGGTCACCTGTGACCCAATCGTCCCCTAACGCTAAAATAGGAATTGAGATTTTGCCGCTATTTTGCCCGATAACTCGAAAACCGCTCATTTTAGACCCTATGTTTGTTCAGAACACTTATATAAACCCGGCCATTCTGCACAGTTTGCACACCATATGGGCCTCTCTATCTCATCTGTAGCCGATTTTAGAATTTCAAAATTGGCCGAGATGAAAAATTTTCTGAAGGAGCACGGATCTCAAAAAAATTTTCATCGACTCCCTAAGATGTTGAGATAACAATGATGGAGTCGGTTAGTCGCTAGCACCTGTTTAAAAAATGCCGTTTTAGACTTTTATCGGGGGCCATTCCTTTAGAAATGCTCGTAAAATGCAAATTTCTGTTTTAGCGTTAGGGGACGGTTGGGTCACAGGTGACCCAGCACTTTGAAGGCCTCTAAGAGGCACAAAATTTGGAATATCACCCTGAAACTTTACCCCGGGGTAAAATACACACTTTTCTTGCATTTTCCAAGTCCATTTTAAGTATACTCGTACCAATTTTGAGGTATGGCCATTAAACTACCCATTTTGCCTACCAAATGCACTGTTTTAGCCCTGTTTTCGGAAGACGACAACTGCAGAGGCTCAAAACGACCTCAAAATGCTAGAAAAATGTATGGTTCAACCCTAGAAACGATTTAAAACTTTCAAATATGGTCTAGAAAGACGCTATATGGGTTCAAAGTTGTGGGTCACCTGTGACCCAATCGTCTCCAAAGGGTTAAACAAGCATTGAAACTGGAGGGTTGGAGTAACTCATATACAGTGCGGCACATTAATGTGTTTGTATCTGATTTTTCGGAATGACCAGTTGGGCTATTAAACAGTAATCACGACATATTAATTGTATTACGGAATATCTTGACGTCATGTAATTGTGACATTATTTAGTAGTACCTACCTTGTCAAACATAGCTGCACTGATTTCTATGCAGTCCTTGATGCGTGTTAGCATCATCTTATCCAGTTCCTCGCTAGTAACCACATATGTCCTGGGAGAAATGGGGTTATCATCGGTATATAATAGGATATATGGATTAATTTAGATTGTGAAAAGATTCAGTAATATTCATGCTTTATTATGTACTGCTTTCAATGTAAAAGATGTTTAACTCCATGCACATCATGGTGGAGGGGCTGAGTGGTTCACACACTGTTCACACACTGTTCACACTGGGTTCACACTGGGTTCACACTGGGTTCACACACTGGGTTCACACTGGGTTCACACACTGGGTTCACATTGATTTCACACTGGGTTCACACTGGGTTCACACACTAGTTCACACACTGTTCACACTGGGTTCACACTGGGTTCACACATCACACTTGATTGCCAAGCTTTGCCCGGGGGGTTTAATTGCTGTACAAACCCAACTGTATTTAACTGCTTTTCATAAAAAACACCCCGATCATTGCAGCTAACACATGCTAAGTTGATCTCTAAAATCTGCAAACCTAGATACGGATCCTGTTTTTGAGTTCCCAGTTACAGGCAATTCCACCTGTTCCCCGTGAGGTGCCCCATCACACAACAGACTGCAGGAGAGCACGTGGCCAGATGAACACGTGATGTCCATATATGGTGTTGTGCCCATATTTGGACGTAACATGACACCAAATATGAACTGTGAGTGGTAGTAGTGTGTATGTGGCAGTGAAGTGCCTCGTCAGGAGGGTATTATTATACCTCTTGCCTAACAAGGATTGTCCTTGTTAACACAAAAAATGGAAAGCATCATACACTTTTATAAAAAGAGAGAATGAAGAATGCAGGCAATGAAAAAGAAAATTGTCTTTGATGCAAAAATGAAAGAAAAAGTTAAATACATGGAGTTTATTTTAAATTAAATCTTTCTTTCTATCTCTCATACTGCATTTTCGGAACGTGTTCGTCTCGACATTGCGCATCGCGGGCTGTACCAAACCCGGGTGAACAAGCTAACAATAGTGCAATTACATGCGCGCGATGTACTATATCGCATGGAAGTTCACTATTGTTAGCTCGTTCACCCGGGTTAGCTCGTTCACCCGCGACGCGCAATGTCGAGACGAACACGCTCCGAAAAGAGAGCATTATGCTCTCTGGCCCTTTCTCTCTAATGTACCTTAATTGTACGATGTATAGATCAGAAAGGGATGTTAGTTGGTCACGATACTTTTTCTCCGTCAACTTTAGATCATTAACACACGCGTACAGGCTGTTTGGACCTGAAAGGAGGGATCTGTTCATCGCGATTTAGAGTTATAGGAAACGAATCCGGACGAAGCTGTTATATTAGATAGATAGTCTAGAGCTAAATCATACGAGTGATTGTTATGTTCTAACCCATCTTTTACGGGGCCCGAGGGCGAGGTGAAAGAGGCCAGGTTCAAGCAAGGCATATTATATGAGTGATATCGTACTGAACAACAAAAAACGTGGGAAGTGTGAAAAATATTACCATGGATAGAGGGAGTATCATTCGTCTTCTGCATAACTATATTTCGTCCTATCCGCCTCCTCCTCTCACCCCGCCATCTCCGCACATCCACTATATAATATGGTGAGAGAGAGAGAGAGGGAGAGAGAGAGAGAGAGAGAGAGAGAGAGAGAGAGAGAGAGAGAGAGAGAGAGAGAGAGAGAGAGATAAAGCCATGTTTGGAGATATATTTACAGAAACAAGGTAATGCTGTTACGCATGTGCTGTGTGCGGGGAGCACACTAGTGAAAGAAATGTAACAAACTGAGCAGCATGTGTGACAGCAGGGAAAAGAGATAGGAGAAGAGAAAAAAGATAGGGTAGTTGGAGAAGGAGGAGGAGAAAAAGATAGGGTAGTTGGAGAAGGAGAAGGAGAAGGATGAGGGAGGTCATAAAAGAACCAGAGAAGGTTGTGTTGTAACTATGGCTTCACAAAATACGTAAAGAACACTCCCAATAAGTTCCTAGCTGAACTTCTCTCTTGTTCACATAAACCTTCTCAATATTATAATATGCAGGTAAAGCCCATAAAAATCTCCTCTATCGCCTTTTCCTCTTTCCCTTAGAGCTGTGATACAAAAATAAAGCCAACATACACAGATCCAAGCCAATATTTTATACAGTTGAAAACAGAAATTAGCCCCATCAGTGTAAGAGCAAAACATACAAAATAAGAAAAAGCGAATAAAACTTTCAGAAGGCATGGTGTTTCGAAAATTAACACACGCAACACGCATAACAACTCATTTACACGAATTACCTGCTGACCATGTGTTGAGTGTGTGTGTGTGGATACAGGGCGGGGGAATAAGGAGGGGTAAAAAAATAATAAATATATATTCGCAGTTCTCAAATATTCAAGGATGTATAAAATGTCAAGTAGATTGAAAACAAATATGAAATTTGGCCCGCATGCATAGAAATAAAGCAGTTATAGTATGAACATGTATACACTTTCGAAGTGGGAGTAACAAAAAAGAAGCAGCTGAGATGTCTCTGATCTCCCTCTTTTTCCCTCATTACCCCTCTTTTTTTTTTTTTTCTCTCTCTCTCTCTCTCTCTCTCTCTCTCTCTCTCTCTCTCTCACTCTTTCTCTCCCCCTCTCTCTCACTCTCTCTCTCTCTCCTAAGAAAACAGATGCGGGATGACACCAGTCTCGTGTTCCTCCTTTAGAGAGAAAGAGAGAGAGAGAGAGAGAGAGAGAGAGAGAGAGAGAGAGAGAGAGAGAGAGGAGAGAGGGAGTAGAGAGAGAGAGAGAGAGAGAGCGAGAGAGAGAGAGAAAGCGAGCATGACTCATGAGATCCATATCAACATCTTGACAATGTTGTCGGAGAAATTTGCCTCAGATCACAAGCGTCAAGAGTAGCTCGACAGTATCCTTCTCCTTCTTCTATCTCTCTCTCTCCTCTCTCTCTCTCTCCCTCTCTCTCTCTCTCTCTCTCTCTCTCTCTCTCTCTCTCTCTCTCTCTCCCCCTCTCTCTCTCTCCCATCTCGTGGAACGTGCTACAACAACAAGAGCTCTGTACAATGAAGGGAAATGGCGCCAGTCCAATAGCACATACAAACTGGAATTTACACACACGAACACATACCCCGCACGAGTCTCATTCTCTCTCTCACTTTTTCTCTCTGTCTTTCTTTCTTTCTCTATCTCTCATTCTCTCTCTCTCCAACTGCATCCAATTAAAGGTGGTTAATTACCCCCATTTAACAGACTCTCTCCCCGCAACAATTACGTCTCCTCCTCCTCAACCTCCCCCATTCACTCCCTCCTCCTCCCCTCCTCCACCAGCACCCTCCTTATTTCCAGTGTCATGTTCCTGGATACTAGTCCTCATTAACTTCCACAATCTATCCTCCTCATCCTCATCTTCCTCGTCGCTTGCCAGCGCCTTGCTTCTCCTACTCACCACCTCCTCTGTGACACTGCCCGTATGATGCGATGAGAAGGCCCGAGGTTCACTACCCACTAACTCTATTGTGTTGTTCAGCAAGAACTCAACGATCACACAGGGGGTCTGGCGTCGGTCTTTATCTGCCAGGATTGAAAGGGCTGCTGCATCTTCAGGCCAAGATATCAAGCTTGGTCCTATACAGGTGGCGAGGGTCTTACAGTCCATTAGGTTGACCGAGGAAAAGGAATCAATTCGGCGTAGGAGATGTAGAACGTATCGTAGTAAAGTGAGATTATTCGGGGGCACCTTGTTCAAAATCTCTCTCATCCTCACACAAGCACTGTCAGGGTCTTTCTCCCTGCTTTCCCGCCATCCCTCCAGCGTGGGAAAGAGGTATTTGGGAACCAAACCCCCGGGTAGGGAGCGGAAAAAGTATTTTAGCAGGGATGCCGCGACATTTGGCATGAAGAATCTATCCTGTTGCTCCTCCGCCATCCAGTCGATCTTCTCCCCCGCTTCTAACCGCTTCTCATATCCCTTCTGAACGACCAGAGACCCCGGAATTCGGAAGATCCCCTCACAATTGTAACAGTTCCGGTAGATGTACAACATGAGATCTAGAATGTACACTGGTACCTGGTTGTCAGCCATGAATGTGCTCAGTTCCACCCCAAAGACTGTGTTGGCAGGGGTAACGGTTGCTAGGAGAGATGTAGAGGAGGAGATTCTGGGTCGTGATGCAGACCGGGTGTTGCCTTTAACGGTAAAACTGAAGACTGACCGGGCGGCCATTGGGTTAGAAGTTGGACTGGTCCGATCAGAGCTCTCCTGGAGAACAAATATATACTGTAAATCCTGATCAGAGGTCCCTGGCACGCACATCTTGTACTCATGTTGGAGAACCAGTGGCCTCTCCATCCAAACTAGCTCTTCCTCACTCACAATCGTTGTGTTTTGAAGGACGAGAAAGGAGAGGGTGTAAGCGTTATCGATCATCTGACAGACCCTGACCGCCTCCGTGATAACATCTTGTACAGAGGTGGAGAGTTCAACTTGCAGTTCCTGACAACTCATCCCTTGCCACATACTATCACCCGGTACCTGGACCCTACTGTCTGACTTCTTAAAATACACCTTGATAACACCCTTAGAGAGACCCTGCATCTTCTCCTGGCTCCGTGTGATGTGTCTCTGGAGCAGGGTGAACCAGTGGACTCTGCTGACCTTGGAAGGGAAACTGAATATCACTCTGTGTAGGAGTTCATCGTCAACCGCAAAACCAATCCAAGTTGCCAGGAAGGCATTCTCAGGTCTCTCAATGTGTTTGAATCCCGTACTATCTTTATACTCGCTGATACACATTTGTTTTAGTTTGACAACCCTCACAATTCTCATACTCCTGCCACGGACCTTGCTGAAGATGAGCAACTGATCGAAAAGAAGGAGTTGGTATGTGTGGACCTCTGTTTCCCATCTCACTTTCACCTTTCCAATACTGTTCACATAATAGTCGGAAGCATGGGTTGCTTTGGCAGCGTCCGGCCGTGGTGGTTTCACCCCTGTCAGAATGTTTACATGTTCTTCCTTCTTCAGGGCGTTCAAAATGTCTGGAGTTAGTTCTGAGGCGTCATATTGATGGCCGCCTAACTCGAATTTCTCACTTGTAGTCGAGGTAGATGAGGTGGATGAGCGGTGATGATTGTTATTATTATTGGATCCACCGATCAGATCTGCAGATGTCCTGGATCGGTTAAAACTCTTCTTGATTTCCTTTCGTTTCCACCGTTTTCCCGTATCAGGTTCCTCGTGAAGAAGTTTGATAAAGGTCGAGAATTCTCCTCCTGCAATATCTCCAAGCATTCCTTCAATCCGCCGGTATTCGTCAACCTGCAGTGTGCAATTAGTAAACCAAGTTGGCTTCGTGTAGGGGTGACTGCGTCACCAATAAACCAAGCTACTCTCGGGATTCTCAAACCAGTAAGTAAACACAAACTCTAAATGATTTGCACCACCTAGAATAACTGCATACCTCTCTCCGTCGGATAAGATCAGTGTAACTGTCAGGTAGGTTTTTTCCCCCCCCTTTTCTTGCTGCAAAAACCAAAATCGGGTTAAAATTAAATTGCTTGAGGGATTTTTCTAGAAACGCCTCAAAGAATTCTTTGTACCGTCGTAATCTTTCAATCTGAATGAAGGAGAAAATGGGAAAGTGAGAGGATTAAGAAAAAAATAAAAAGGAGAAGAGAGAGAAGAGAGAGAGGGGGAAGAAGGGGAAGGGGGGGCCCGAGGGGGGGGGAAGAGGGGAGGGGCCCCCCTTTTTTTTTGTTTTTTTTTTTTTCCCCCTTTTTTCCCTGTTTTTTTTTTTTTTTGCCCCCCCAGAAGACCTACAAAAAATTTTTTAATTCGGGGGTTCGTTATTTTTTCAACGATTGAGACAATTTTAAAATTTAAAATATTTTTCTCAAGGGTTGCAAAGGTTTTGAATAGACAGCACGCTAGGTTGGAATCGTAAGAGAGACCTGCGGGGAAACACGGGGGAAAAAAACCCCGGGGGAAGTCCGGGTTAAATGGCAATTGTTGGGTACCAAGCATAAAAATAAATGGGGGGGGGGCGGACTCTAATAAAAGGGTCTCTTTGCCTACAAACCCAAAGAGGGTTTTAGGTCTAAACCAGTTTTATATTAGTCCCCCCGATTTAAGTGGTATCCAAAAAGGGGGGGAAAAAATGGACAAAGGGTCCCACAAATGGATCAAAAATTTTATTTTATTTGGAAAAAAATTTGCCATAAATTGCAAAAAAACGGGGGGCCAAAAAAGGCGGTCCACTGTGTTTTGTAAGTTTTAATCTTTAAAACCCCCACTAACTTTGAAATGAATTCCAAAGGATATTTATTTTTTGAAAGGGGAATAGCGGCAAATCTAAAACGTTATTTTTTTGTTATCAATAAATTTGTTGATTGTTATTGAAAACCTTTTTTATTGCCCTAAAATAGCACTGGATGGGGATGATACGGCAGTTTTCAAACAAACAACCGATTCTCTAAATTTGTATGGAATTTCCTTTCTCCTTTCTTCCTCTTCTCTCCTCTCCTTTTCCCTTTTTCACTCACCGGCAGAAAATTTAATTTTTAAAAAGAATTTTTTGGGTCCCCCCTTTTTGGAGGGGGGGCCGGAAATTTAACCTTTTTTTTTTTTTTGAAAATGCCTGGGGGGTAACGAAAATTTTAAATCAATGGAGTAATAAAAATCTTCTTAGTCAACTCCCCTTTCAGAAAAATGTGGGTTTATTTAAAGAAAAAAAAAAAAAAGTAAATCGGGGAAACTAGAAAAAAGTTTTAAAACATTTTATTCTAAAAATGTCGAAAATTGAAGGAAATTAACCCACGGGCCTTCCCTTTTTACTCTTCTACAATACCAATTACCTTTGGGTACCCAGTCCGGGATTTTGGGTTGTTAAACTAACCCCCTAAAAAAAACGGATATTAATTAAATTGTTGTTAAATCGCCTTTTTTAAAACCCGTATTCCTATTTTCCACAAACAATTGAAGATTTTTAAAAAGGGTTTGCCCCCGCTTCCCATAAATCTTGTTGGTTTTTTTTTTTTTGGAAAACGTGCCCTATGGTTTTAAGTATAAATAAAGGGTATTAGGGGGGTAATGCAAAAAGGGCAATCCTTCGAGAAATCAATATTTTTTTTTTTTAACCCCTTTGTGGTCAAAAGAAAAAAAAGGACAAATAGTTTTTTAAAAAAACCAAAACCCCTTTTTTAAAGTTTAAAATTTTTCTTTACGCTTTTCAATTAGTGGGAAAAAATATTGTACATAAAGATAAAACGAGATCCGGGTACGGGTACGGGGGATAAGCAACCCAAAAGACTCATGTTGGTGCTGCCGTACCCACTTTAAAATTAAATTTTAGCCTCGCAGAGAGAGAAAAGGAGAGAAAAAAAAGAGGAAAAAAAGGAGAGAGGGAAGAGAGAGAGAAAGGGGAAAAGAAAAGAAACCCCCTTTTGGGGGGTTTTCCTTTCCCCCAAAATTTCCCCCCCCTTTTCCCCTTTTTGCTTCTTCTCCTTTCTCTCCTCTCCCTCCCCCTCTTTTTTCCCCTTTTCCTCCCTTGTCCCTTTCCTCGCTCTCCTCCTTTCTTCCCCTTTTTTTCCCCCCCCCCACCCCCCTTTCCCCCCTTTTTCCCCCTCCCCCTCCCCTTTTTTCCCCCTTTTCCCCCCCCCCCCCGCCCCCGGGCCCGGGGGCCCCCCCCCTTTTCCCCGCCCCCCGGGGCCCCCCCCCCCTTTTCCCCCCCGGGGGAAAAAAAGGGGGGGGGGGGCCCCCAAAACCCCCCCCCCTTTTTTTTCCCTTTTTTTCCTTAAGCTTCCCCCTTTCTTTGGGGGGGGCCCCCAAGGCAAAAATTTAAAAAGAAATTTTCAAAAAACCCCCCAAAGGGGGGGAAAAAAACCCCTTTTAAAGGAGTTTCACTAAAGGGTGGTATTTTAAAAGGCGGTTTAAAAACCAAAAACCCCCGGGAAATAAATTTAAAATTAACCCCCCCTTTATAATTTGGAATTTTTAAAAAGGGTCAAAAGACCGCTTTAAAACCCCCGGGGGGGGGGGAAAAAAAAGAAAAAAAGGGGAAAAGAGGAAAGGGGGAAAAAAAAGGGGGAAAATGAAAATTGGAAAAAGGAAAGGGGGAAAAGGGGAAAGTTGCAGGGTTTCCCCTTTTTTCCCCTTTTTCCCCCCCCCCCCCCAAAAAATCCAAAAAAAAGGGGGGAAAATACCCTTAAAACCCGGGAATCCTTAAAACCCGGGGTTTTCCCCCCTTCTTTAAACCCCCCAAAATTCGTCCATTTTTACAACCCCAATTAAATAAAAAAGGGGTAGAAAAGGCCTTTTACTAGGACCCCCGGTTTCCACGCCCTTCAAAAAAACCCAAAAAAAATTTTTTTCCCCACCCCCTTTTTTTTTTTTGGGGTTTTTCACCCCTTGGGGCCCTTTCTTGCCGCCCCTTTCCCTTCCCTCTTTTTCCCCCCTCTTCTCCCTTTTTCCCCAAAACCCTTTTTGGTTTAAAAAATTTTTTTAAATTAAAATTTTCTGGAGTTTTAACGTTCTCAATTAAAAATTTTTTTAAAAATTTTTTTTAAAAGAAAAAGGTCCAAAATAAAATGTAAGCTTTTAAATTTTTAAGTGAAAAAAAGAGGGTTTTTTTATTTAAAATTCCCCCTTTTTTGCCCCATATTTTGTAAAAAATTAAACCCCCTTTTTTTAAAATAATTTTTCCCCCCCTTTTTCCCTTTTAAAATTTTCCCCCCCTTTTTTTAAAATTAAAAAAAAATTTATCTAAAAGGGGAAAAAGGGGTACCCCCACCCCAAGTTTTTTCAAAGTAAGGAAACGTTCTAAGATAAAAGGATACCAAAAGAAAAAAAATGGCCGGAAAAGGGTTTAAATATAAAAAATGGGAATTTGGGAATAAAAGAAAAGAAAAGGGGGAAAGGGGGGGGGAAAGAAAGAGGGGAAAAGGGGGAAAAAAATGGGGGTTAAAAAAAGGGGTAGAAAAGGAAAAAAAAAGGGGAAAAAAAGGGGAAAACCGGGGGAAAAAACCCCCCCCCAAAAATCCAAATTAAAAAAAATTAAAATTCTTAAAAAAAAAACGGGAAAATTTTAAAAAGGGGGCCCCCCCAAAAAAAAAAAAAAAAGGGGGGGGCAAAAAAAAAAAAACCTGCCTTTTTGGGGGAAATGCTTTTAAAAATTTTAAAGGGGTTTTTTAAAGTTTAACTCTTTTTTTTTTCTTTTTTTGGTTTTCACTATCACTATCTCGGCATGTTTATGAGCAATACTTCTCTCACCTTCATGTACTTATAGACACTCACATGCGGAAACAGCTGCTAGAGCGAGAGATCAATCAAAAAAGAGAAAAGTTACTGCTTAGATCCATCTCTCCTTAGTCCAACGAGATATTTGTCACACTTTTTAGTAAAATGATGACAAGAAAGTGTACAATAATACATACATGCACAGGTGCTCAAAAAGCGTGTGGGGAAGGAAATTAAGTTACCCTGGCAACTTCAGAGTCCCATACTCTAACCACAGCCAGAAATAGCGTTATACACGCGGCAAAGAATGTATTCATACTTCATACCCCATTGTATTAATACTTCATACCCCAATTCATGACTATCTATGTCAAGGGGTTGGAAGAAAGCTTTGGAGTTTTGGATAGTTGACATAGTCAGCACATAGTTAAAAGAAGATGCGGTTAGAATGATCTCACCAAATAACCAATTGGTTATCATTGTACGACAACCGATTAACCGGAATGCAACATATTTTCACCATGCAGCGACAACTAACTAACCGTAGTGCGGATTCGATGTTGATTGAAAAATATCCGTAGAGATCCCAAAACTCAGCGTTTTCCAAAAATACATCTCCTGAAAAAAAGAGGGATTATACCCGTTGTAGAGATGAGAGGTCCCCCTTTCTCTTTCTCTCTCCTGGGATGTTCTCTCACAGACTGTCGCAACCTCAGTAAGAGAAGGTGCACTGTTTTGACTCACCAACTTTTGAAGTTTCTTCACTCCAGTCGGTTAATCGTTTATCGAACTATAGCGGGAGAGAGAGAGAGGAATCAGATCAGACTATATAGAATTAGGAATTCAAGTTACTGCAGTCAACGTATCGCAACAAAGTTGTTGAGTAAAAGGGTGGTTGCACAAAAAAAAACATTAAATGAACAAATATAAAAGTGTGAGTGAGACACGCACAAGACCATGGTTTGAAATGTGTTTCTGTTTTACAGGGGAAGCGAATCATTAATCAAATTATATTTTACAGTGTTCAGGTTCTCCCATTTGTGAGCCCCTCTCTCTCGTAATCTCGATATCGTTATTTTGTGCTTTCCCTCCGTCTCACAACCCTCTCTTCCATGACACCCTATCGCCCTTTCTCACTCTCACAATCTCTCTTATATTTCCCTCCCCTTCTTCTATTCCTCTGTATAATATCTCTCCCTCTCCAGTCTCCAGCCAGACAGGAAATAGAAATTGGTTGGTGATTCATGCGGGGGCGGGTCTGCGAGGCATCACCTTTCTACTGCTGCAGCAGTTGAGAGTGACATGAGAGATACTAGAAGTTAGACGACAAATAAATATTCAACGCCGGGGGGGGGGAGTATAAAATTTTGTTGATGTTTTTATGATGAATTGAAGATTTAATTATGACTTCTACAGATTGTGAATAATCCTTATTAATATGCCAGCGGGGGAGGCCGAGGAGGATCACGGACAGCATAAAATTTACAATTACATTGAAATTTACAAATCCTGCAGCAACTTGACGAAACAATATTTAATTTTGGTTGTTCACTTTGAGTTTTTGATAAACACGCTGAAGAATTAAAGGGCATATAGTCGAAGTGTGTCCCTTAAAATGATTACCTTTGAATACAGATCCTGTGATACTAGTATTATTTCCTTGATTTTCGTCAGAAGCATCTTTTCCAAATCAACACTAGTCGTCACATAGGTCCTGGAAAACAAATAATCATGTGAATAATATAACGGAAGGGATCCACAAGATCCCTGGTACTCAACTGCAAGTGGTCATGGAACTGATCAGGATCTGCAACCAGCTGCAACAGAAACTCATTGCATATTTTCCCGCTGGTTGATCATTGCGCGACAGGCGCGCGAACCCGACATCATGTTCCCAAAGCGTTATGTACATCGCGCGTTACTGCAAGTGAGAGAGGTGGAGTTCTTCATTTATAACGCGGTTTTTGAGGCTCGCCTCGAATATTATATGGTGACATTAAACATGTAAAAGTTGACACTTACTTTAAATGTAATATGTAGAGATCAGATAGGGCATTTAGTTTTAGGAAATAGCTTTTCTCCGATTGTTGCAAGTCCAAGACACACTGGTGAAGGCCTGGAAACAAAACGTTAGT
The DNA here is from genome assembly GCA_020137815.1 of Hormiphora californensis. Lineage (NCBI taxonomy): Eukaryota > Metazoa > Ctenophora > Tentaculata > Cydippida > Pleurobrachiidae > Hormiphora > Hormiphora californensis. Next base: position 2,238,823 of record CM035352.1, read on the forward strand.
TCTATATGGAGCTGAAATAGTCTGGTGGAATATATAAATACCGCATAATATTAATTATAAAGAATATATTTACCGGCACCACCTCCCATCTCTTTGTGAAGGATCTATGACGATTGGAAGGAGTAACTGCAATTCCGATGGGTGGATTCTATTTGGACATTTGACCACCTAACTAGACTGTAACAGGGGGAGAGTTATATAGTACATAACGTTCTGCACGCAGTGCAAGCGCGCCATATACGCTCTGCACTGCAGAGCGTATATGGAGGTGAAATGCACGACAGCGAAGCTGGAGTGCATTTCACACCTATATTGCACGAGTGAAACGAGTGCGATATAGGAACGCTTGCACATGCCGTGCAGGACGTTATTGAGTATATATTCCGCGAGAAAACACATGACAAGCAAAACAATCATAATATTGGGTGATTACACACAGAGAGATGTGACAAAACAAAGCACAAACTAAGCAAAACACACTCAAAAATACTAACAGACACTACTGCAACTCTTACACACAAGGGGAACAAGTTCTGGCACGTTTTAACAATGGAATGAAGAGAGGGATAAAGAGAGAGATACGAGAGAGGGAGATTGGAATTCTTGGAAATAGTGAACAACAAAACATGATAAGGGGATAATTAGTGAGAGAAAGAGAGAGAGAGTGAGTGTAAAATGTGTTGTGTGGTACCTTGTCAGTCATATTCTGTGTGTTTGTGTGTGAATAAGGTGTAAAAACACTGAGGGGACACTGTTCTTACTTATATCCCGCTACCCCTATATCTGCACGCTCCCGCGGAAGCAGAGTGCATATTTCACCGTGCAAATGGTCGCGCGAAGCGGGAGTGATATGTGCACTCGCGGTATATATATTCTGTAAGAAAGGGAGTGGGAACGAGAGCTGCATTTTTATATATCAACAATATTTGCAAGTTTAACATTCAACATGTTTATCCTTTTATCATACAGCCAAACCTCGATCTACCGTCTACCTCGATTAATCGGGCGGATAAATTTCCCCCAATAGAGAAAATTAGTGACCTCTATTTACCGTTTGCCTCGAACGCAATGATCCTGGTAAATCGAGTTTAGCTGCAGATACAGTCGGACCCCGATTTAGTGGCACCCCGACTTAGTGGCAGGATTTTTTCCCCCGATATAGGAAATTAACATTATTTGACCCCGATTTAGTGGCACCCCGATTTAGTGGCAGGATTTTTTTCCCGCGAGGATGCCACTAAATCGGGGTGCCACGAAATCGGGGGCCGCTAAATCGGGGTCCGACTGTAGTAAGGGACTAAAGCGTGGTACTGCAGGTAGAAAGAATGCATTATAAAAATCGATGTAAGATCATATTTCTACATTAAAATCATAAAGTTCTGCTTTCCCCTTTTCGTGAAAAAAATCATTATCCCGTTCTCTGTGATTAATTCTAGTGCATTAAGCTTTTTAAAATTCTGATTAAAACGATATATTCGTCACATTGCATGCATGCATCCCTCAACTTTTCTATTCTTTTCCAACCTCTAAAAGGCTAAAATTAATATAGATTTAGAGAAAGAAGTAGAGCTAGACAAAACTAGGAGAATTTAAAGGATGCCGTCACACTGAGGAAATAGGGCAGACTGAATATTCTATGAGCTACTACTAATATAGTACTAGCATAAGAGATTGTAGATAGTATTTAGTGGCCAAAAGGTATTCGAGTAGTGCTGCTACTAAAATATACTGGAATGGTGTGTTGAAAAACTGATATAATTATGAAACTTTCCTTTTTGGAACAACTGTAATATGTTGTACTGTATGCAGAGTTAAAAATACATTGCCATCACAATATGTAGCACGTACAAAAACACGCTGGTCCTTTGAAAGGCCCCCCCCCCACACAACACCGATGAAAGAACTCCTTTCATCGGTGTTGTGTGGGGTAGGGGTGTTCATCACAATTTCAGGATTGAAGAGAGAGATATGACACCATGATGGTGACGTGATAGTACTAGACAGAAGGTACACCATATAATAACTTGTACAGCTCCCCCGTACCGCCCCATGACGAATCTTGCAATGGATACCATTCTTGTAGGCATTGCATGGTAAATTATTGCTTTGGAAAAACTCGTACTCACTCTAAATGATTCATCAAGATGAGGTAGAGAGGGATTTAGTTTTGATTATATGACCTACATTATGACCTATATTATTATATTATACCGTTACACACACACACACACGCCCTTCAAAATACTAGTTATAGGGGGAACTGACAGCCAAGCTTAATTGATTGTGAATGTAGTCATAAATATAGAATGTAGTCATTTATAGAGATATGCGCAAGAAAATAATTGGGACTTGGTGACGCAGCACACTAGCAGCCACTCGATGCTATAAATAATAAGTGGTTATATTATTGAGCATGTCTCTTATGTTGTTGAGAATTTGTGCACAAATATATGCAAGAAGATATTCCTGTCTCTAAACTACTAAATCAACTACTCAACAAGTTTATTGGCTCGTGGGAGCGAAACATAATATTTGAGTGCACTCGAGTGGCGATTTAATATGTTGATCATAAAAAGTGGTATGTAAAGAAGGGGCAAACATGGATGTTTCTTGACAATGGGAGAAACAGTCATGTCAAAGCTGGCATAATTACAAACTTGACATTCAAATCAGAGAACGCGAAAAGGTCTAATTTAGATTCGCTCTATGCACTTTTAAACTACAGAAACGTAATCTAGAAAGAGAGAAAGGGAGAGAGAGAAAGGGGGAGAGAGGGGGAGGGAGAGAGAGAGAGAGAGAGAGAGAGAGAGAGAGAGAGAGAGAGAGAGAGAGAGAGAGAGAGAGAGAGAGAGAGAGAGAGAGAGAGAGAGAGAGAGAGAGGGATAGACGGAGAGATAGAGGGAGAGATAGAGGGAGAAAGAGTGTGTGTATAGACATTGAGAATTGACAAGAACGTTGACAGGATATAATTGAAAAGAGGGGCGCAAGTATCTAACTATTCCATGATCTATTAAGAAGATAAACCCCAATCATAACCTCGGAGCTATCGCATATCATGGGTGGGAACCAGTAGTTTGAAGTAAAGTCTTCATTTAACCAGTACGTATATATTCGAAACATTTAACTGCAGTGGACTTTCACTTTCAGCTCTTGCTATTCGTTTTCACTTTCTCACATTGTAACCACCATGTACCACACGAACTACTCTCCTACTGCAGTTGTAAAGTAAAACCCAAACTATGTAAAAAGACCCTCGTCCCTCATTTGGGTTTTGTGAAATTTCCCACGGTCATAGATCCACCCCCAAATAGCTTTACGTTTTAAATCAAATTAGGTGGTTAAAACAAAGTTATGCTTTGCAGAATCGCTAAAGCTCCATGCTGGGGATCCCTGGGAGTTAACTCAGGTAACACACTGATCAGATATAAACATGAAATGATACCAAGGCAAAACGTCCATATAATACTAGATATCAACTATGAATTATCAAATCAAGATGTCACAATGTTGATCAAGATTGAAGATTTAAAAAGATAATAAAGATGCTGATGAACCCAATTTGGGATATGGTAAGAAAGAATTTGATGATCAATTATTATATGGGCCGAGGTATAGATGATAATATGATCGGGAGAGGGCTCTTAACTCATCTCGATATAATATGTTTCCCACACCCCTTATTCCTTCCTCTCCATTTAGTTGTCCCTTCTAATGAGTCCATCTGTCCTATCCTTCCCTCCCTTTCCTCCCTCCCTTTCTTCCCTCCCCCTCTTTCTATCTCTCTCTCACAATCTCTCTTGTTCTTTCTATCTCTAGCTCTATCCGTTTTTTGTTTATCTCCCTCCCATCATATCAATATAATAGGAAGTATCGGACATAGAGATTTTTTGTATACAGAGTACAGACTCCTTGCAAATCAGGTTGCGACTCAGATCAGACCTTTTTTAGTTCACAGAGTACGAACAGTATAACTGCGGACACACGCATACAGATTACAGGAACTCTTTTTGATAGTTTAACTGGAAGATTTTTAATAAACAAAAGTCATAGTTAATTAAGCACCTTTCCATGTAATGTTCTAATCTTCCTTTACAAATAAGTTTCGTCGTGGGAGCGGGGGAGAGATAGTCGAGCAAGTCACCATACAACTTTGATGTAGAAGGTTTTTCTGTTGTGTTTGTACAAATGGAATTTTAATGAGGCCAAACATTTCAATTAGGACACGCTTCCGCAGTGCAGTTGCCACAGACAATTGTGGAGAACAAACAAATAGCAGACAAAGAAATATTTAGGAAATATTTAGAAAAGAAAAAATCGTGAAGGACATAATGAATTGTTTGACAGGAAAAAATATAGGTATGAAGAAACAATGTGGAAGAGACATATTTTATATCGAGAGAGAAATAAATAGGGAGAGAGGGATAGAGAGACTGAGAGAGAGAGAGAGAGAGAGAGAGAGAGAGAGAGAGAGAGACAGAGAGAGAGACAGAGAGAGAGAGAGAGAGAGAGAGAGAGAGAGACAGAGAGACAGAGAGAAAGAGAGAGACAAAGGGGATGTGGGGAAGAAAAACCGGCGTGAGGTCTGAGTGTGGAAGTATACACGTGAAATGCACGCAACAAAATTAGACAAACACACACTCACTTACTTAGAGAAGGAGATTTATAGAAGGGAGAATGGAGAGTGAGATAGAGAGAGAGAGAGAGAGAGAGAGAGAGAGAGAGAGAGAGAGAGAGAGAGAGAGAGAGAGAGAGAGAGATACAGCAACAAAACAATAGAAGTAGTCAGTCTCAGACGTAATATGAACTAATGACGAGGGAAGCGTTTAGATGTCCTATAATACGGTGTGCTTTGCTGGTTCTAAGGGGGCACGAGTGGGGGGAGGCACAGAGCTCCTATCCGACGAAGGAACTGTTTTTTGGAAGCTGGAAAGATAATGATCGTAACAATTGAGATAGGGGAACTAAGAATCATAGCATATATTAACGAATATTCTCGAAAAACAAGGCCTACTACTATACCCAGAACTTTGCATCAAACAAATGCTGTACTAACAACTACACCGCACTGTGCGAGCTGTAAATCTTTACAGGGGGGTAAAGTAATAACTGGGAGTGTGTAAATCTGGTATTGGATATACGATTCTATCACACGATTCTATGGGAACCTGTCAGAGCATTGGCCTGACAGATGGGAACAAAAAATGTCGAGGCCCTGATTTTATAATCATGTACAGTGAGAGTCTGTTTAAACTGTGCTACTGCAGTTCCTCTACTACGTGTAGCTTGCTAATTAGACACTTTGTGTGGCTGGGAGCCTGACATCCGACACTATCTCAGAAGTCAGAAGGGATGGTATCTTTATAAAGTCTGGGTGTATTTTATATGAAGTGGGCGACCCCACATGAGACGTTATCTGCACACTGGACGCTGATAGAATATCATGGCGATAAAAAAGGTATTTATATCCCCTGAGATAAAATCTTCGCGAGTCATTAGAAGTCCATAAAAAATATAATCTATTGTATTCAGACGTATGTGTTTCAACTTTCAAAGCGGTTCAAAGCAGTCGGTTGATATAATATCGTTGGATAAAAAGAAACGGTGGCGAGTGAGAGATATGAATATGTTTGTCATGAAACCAGCTTCTTACCACAAGCAGGTTGTGTGTGTGTACGTTTTAATTCAGTTTGGTACCACTACACTTCCTACCAGAAAGCCACAAAAACTGAGCGAAATAATACTATGCACAGGTAGACGTATATAGAGTGACAAGAAAGAGGGAGATAGAGAGAGAGAGAAGAAAGAGAGAGAGAGAGAGAGAGAGAGAGAGATAGCGAGAAGAGAAAAAAAGGAACTCCTTGTCAAATGTCATATATATGAGGCTCAGCAAGTGCCACAATAAACGTAGGCGGTGTATCCCCCTCCCTTTTTCTCCCGATCTCTTTACTATAATAATTCAACCTGTTTTTCTGTGTTTCCTTTCTCTCACTCCCTATTTTCTCTCTTTCCATCAGCAGCTGAGGTTCTCCCAAAATAAGCTCCATGCAACATGCAGCATATAAACAGGTGCTGCAATCAGATAGTCTCCATCTGTTCTACTCTCATGTCTTCTCTCGCTGTACTATACCATAAATAAATCAAGCCAAGTTCAACCCAGTTCCTTCTCTGGTCAAGGTCATTTGTCAATCAACACAGGATCTTATTCTTTGAAGTTTGAAGCAAACATGTCTATATATCTCCCTCTCTCACACAGTCTCTCTCTATCTTTCTCTATCATTCTGTATCTATCCCACTCACGAAATGTCACAACTCTTTCTGTATCTCACCTTACTGGTCGACTACACTGCAACGACGTGATGCATTCTGACACTTTATCATTATACTCTCTCTCTCTCTCTTTCTCTCTCTCTCTCTCACTCTCTCTCTCACACTCACACTCCTACCTTTTTCTTCCATCTTTCTCACTTTCGTCGCTTCTACTTAGTTCGATATCGGTTGTATCTTCAATAACACTTCAGAAAAGTCTTCTTTTCTCCATCTCTCTCTCTCACGTTTCTCGGTCTCTCTCCCTCCTTCATTTGTCTCCCTCTCTCATCGTTCCTCCTTCACGTCTCTCCCTCCCGTATCCTCTCTCTCTCCTTCACGTCTCTTATTCAAGTCTCTATCTCTCTCTCCCTGGAGAGAGGGTGATGGAGCCCCGTGTTGGGTGATGACAACACTGTGTACAGTACACCGAGAGAGCTGTTACTCGTGTTTTGTTCTCAGCACCGGGAGAGAGAGAGAGAGAGAGAGAGAGAGAGAGAGAGAGAGAGAGAGAGAGAGAGAGAGAGAGAGAGAGAGAGAGAGAGAGAGAGAGAGAGAGAGAGAGAGAGAGAGAGAGAGAGAGAGAGAGAGAGAGAGAGAGAGAGAGAGAGAGAAAGAGAAAGATAGAGTGTGCTGTAGTTATACACGTGTTCACTACTAGTACTCCCGCTGGGTCATGATTATGGTAATCAATATACCAGCCACCAACAATCGAGTAGTGAACTACTTCTTGAATATATATTGAGTAGTAAATTACTTCTAGAACATAGACCCTCTACCCCACCATCGAACAGGAGTTCTTTATCATCTCGCAGATGTCGCCAGTCTAATCGCTCTCCTGCGGGTGGACTGGATTGGTGTTGTCTGTGTGTCTCTCAGTACTGCTGTTGTGGAAGCAGGACCTGTAGCAGACTTCCTCCTTCCGGATCGTCCAGGATTGTTGTTTTTGGAGTGGCCCTCGTCTGAAACTGTCCGATGGATCTTTCTGCAGGACTTCTTGGATGGGGCATGGCGGCCAAACTTGATAAAGAACTCCTGTTCGATGGTGGGGTAGAGGGTGTTGGTTTCCTTCTTGAGCCAGATGAAGTTCCTCTGTTCGGGTGTAAAATGCATTGCAAGTAACGATTGGGAATGATTTTGATGAACATTTGAAGATTTAAATACCCCAGATCCCTTGGCTAGTGTAATGTGAGATGATAGGCTGATTAGTGACACAAGATGGCCCCTCCTTGATGAAATGATCTCGTATCACGGGCCGCTTGAGAACTTTGACAAGAACTGGTGACATGAACCCAATCAATCAGCATCACAAAGTGACTTGAGAGCATTGTGGAGGGATATTCAAGGGATATGAGAGCAATAATCCGTTATTGAGACATGTTAACAGCACCCCAAACCCACTTTTCACCACGTGACCGGGCCTGGATCACATGTCAGGAGTGACGGTCGGAAAACCCTCCACTGTGTCTCTCCTGGTAATCAGATTATGCTCAAATTGGTCTCATTACAAAGATAATCGTTAGCCAAAGACGGGCAAAAAATTCTGAATGATGAGGGGGTCTCATATCGAAGGAACGGAGAAGTTCATTCCGTTCATGAAAATGAATTTTGAGCTAGAGCTCTGATTTTTCTGTCAGGATCAAGATAGACATAGTGGAGCAACCCTGCCAAGTTACAGCTCTCCACCACATCGGCAACTATGGTGGTCTAGGGGGGGCCTTTTTTTTGCCGCACACGGTACCTATAATTTTTAGTTATTTTAAAGTATACCCCGGCACCCCTCCCCCCTTCGCAGATCGGGGTCCGGGGAGTATATGGTTTAGTTTCAGGCAATTCACAACTTCATAAACGTTGGATACACTGTAACATGAAAAAACCAACCCCCACCGATGCATTGAAAATCGATATTACGAAACAGTCAGTACAGAACAGTAAAGACAGTGTCACAGTAAGTACGTGAGCCGATCAGAGGCCAGATCTGAGTTCTGAATCTGATTGGCTCACTCGAAAATGTATGTGTCAGATCCCGATGAAATTGAAGTTGAATTCCAGTTGCATTGGATTCAGTGCCTCATTTCTAAACGGGGGTTTAGAACGGGAGCGGACTTTTGGCAAAGAGAAAACCGACACCGGGGACTCAGATATCAAATATACACCATTATTAGTCACATAGATCTGAGCGGAATGCAGAATTTTGTCTTTTTTGTGTTTTTTCGAGATATTTTCTGAAATTTAAAAATCGCGACTTTTAAAATTTAAAAAAATATTCAGCGCGCTGCTTCAATGCCGCGCATTCTTTTAAACTTGCTCGCCGAACCACAAAATTCTACCGATCGGCAGCGCGGCGACTCGATCGTCTCTCGCGCTCGCCGCGCGGATCGGGATTCAATTTTCAAATTTCTCAAAAAGTTCGCGAAAAACGTGAAACGTTTTTTGTTTGGTTCATTTTTTTGAGTTCGCAGGTCGTTTTTCACAAGAAATGCCTCCACAAGGTTGGTACTGGTATTGTAGTTTAACAAATCTAATCGATCAATAGCTTAGATTGTAGGATTACTGTAACAAACACATATATATAGGCACAATTTTGCCGAATTACCATGGCTGGTTATATTTGGGCTCCCAGAAACCACTGCCAAGGCTACTGATCATGAAGTTCAGGATATCTTTGCTGAGCTAAATGAGAAACCTGTCGTGACCTCCACAAAGCGGGTTGGCCTAAAGACTGATGACCGAGCGAGACCTGTTATCGTCACCCTTGAAAGAAGGGAATCCTTGCTGCAGCTTCTTCGGAAAGCAAAGCAGCTGCAGAGTTCAGAGAAGTTTTCATCCGTTTTTCTCTCTCCCGACCTATCACCAGACGAACAGCGAGAGCGGAAATCTCTTGTTGATACTCTGAAAGAACTAAAACGAGATAATCCGAATGGACGTTATTGGATTAGTAAGGGGGTCATTAAATGTGGCTAAGTGAACTCTAACCATTGAATTTTAAATCGAAAGGACTATCCAAATTGCCCACAAAAAGGGGCGTATATGTTGATTATAATAATGCAATGTATACATTTTTAGATATTAAATAAAAAAAAAAACCATGGCTGTGGTCGCATCGTTGATCGTTCATCATTTCTCATTTTCCCAGTCATACTATTTTGATTATTGAGATTTTAAATTATTAAGGATAAACCAGACAACAATTTGCATTCTAATTAAAATTCTTAGTCATAGTTTAGGTTCCGTTAACTTCATATTTACTCAGGGTCCAAAAAGCAGAGGTGGTATTTGGGTGGAATCGCTGGATCTGGGGCAGTTTGTATTACCCATCCTCTAGATTTGATCAAAGTCCACCTACAGGTACTGACCCTGCTATTAAGCAAAATTTGTAATTTGTATCCGAAACACAACCATGTGCTTCCTGCCTAATTAGCATTATGGCCATGGAGTAGTGCAGCTAGATGAGTTGCATTATATATGTTTAGTTCCAAATTTGCCTTATTTCCTAACACTACTGTGTATTTTATTTTCACTCCAATTTTTGTTTCAGATCCAGAAGAAAAATAGAAATGTTCTTCAACTAATTCAGAATAACGCCGCCCGCTGGGGTATCCTCTCTTTCTACAGTGGTCTATCTGCCTCGATAACTCGACAAATGACATACTCCACAGCTCGGTAATTTAAATAAGATTAAGTGGTCATCTTTCCAACGTCATCTAGATAGTTAGGAACACTATTGGTGCGCGGTCGTGCCCACGGAAGGAGTGCTTGGATCATCTTGAAACCGGTTTTAAGTTAACTAATGCATATCCAAAAGTGTCTGTAGCTATTTGGGTGATGTTCTGACAATCCAATCACGAGTTATGACGAAAAAACAGTCAAAAAAGACGTTTTAAAGTGACAAAAAGGAGGATCTGAACACAGCCCTTATATGAAGGGTTGGGGCTATGAAACTTCTTGAGTGGACAGAGAATCGTCCAAATTTGCAGTGCCAACTTTGGAATAGTTTCTATCTTTTGTAGTTATCTAATTAGAGCCGTTTAAACATGTGAGACGATGCTGCAGGGGCCTCTAATACTAGGTATTTTTGCTTGTGAAGTGATCACTTGACGAGATTTACCCAATTAGAGAGCAGATTAAAGCATACAAGCGGTGAGAGCAAGCAATATGGGGCGGAAACAGTACCAAATCACCCTGTTTTGCAGATCGTCTCACATGTTTGAACGGCTCTAATTAGATAACTACAAAAGATAGAAACTATTCCAAAGTTGGCACTGCAAATTTGGACGATTCTCTGTCCACTCAAGAAGTTTCATAGCCCCAACCCTTCATATAAGGGCTGTGTTCAGATCCTCCTTTTTGTCACTTTAAAACGTCTTTTTTGACTGTTTTTTCGTCATAACTCGTGATTGGATTGTCAGAACATCACCCAAATAGCTACAGACACTTTTGGATATGCATTAGTTAACTTAAAACCGGTTTCAAGATGATCCAAGCACTCCTTCCGTGGGCACGACCGCGCACCAATAGTGTTCCTAACTAAGATGAATGTCACATATGAAATTTACCCCCCTCCCCTTAAAATAATACCCTCCCTTTCTATATAATAACAATAACACGCTCCCTACATATTCCAGTTTTGGTGTGTACGAGTACCTTCAGAACTTGCACCGCGAGCGGGGGGAAGTAGCTGCGTTTCACCAGAGGCTTGCATACGCAGGATTAGGTGGGGTGGTTGGGGCTGCAGTTGGAAACTTTGCAGATGTTATCAATGTTAGGATGCAGGTAAGGAAGTAGTAATATGTAACTATAATAGGGTAGACCGGGGTAATTTGGACGGTGGGGCAATGTGGTCACAGGACGGGGCAATGTGGACTAGTGATTTATATGGGACTTTTAAATTGTGGTGTTTAGTGTGAAATAACGAAAAATGACGACTTTAAAGTTAAACTTTATTTCGGTAAACTTAATTATGATAATTATTTAAATTAAGGGTCAGAATTTCACAATATGATACTTTTCTATTCAGTTTCATCATCAAAATGACATTAGCTTTCGATTTAATTAGCTAATTGGCATTTTAATGAAGCGGGGCAATTCGGACAATTTGGGGCAATTCGGACGAAAAAATCGGGGGCAATTCGGTCATAATCCAGATTGCCCCATGGGGCAATTTGGACTAGACCAAATTGCCCCATGGGGCAAATTGGTTAAAACAAATTGGCCTCATGGCGCCATTATACTCGTTTCTATGGTAACCATAGACAACCTGCTTTCATAATTATCCTATTCAATCAATATAGATGGCTAAAACTGAGTAGTAAATAGACCAAAAATAGAAAAAAGGCGCATTTTACAACCAATTCTCTGGTTGCCAAGGTAACAAGTCAATACATGGTGTGGCATTCGACAAACCAACTTCATAGGGTGCTCCAGAATATCTAGGACTGGTGCTTTGATGACCAAAATTAGTGTTTTATCATGAAAATCATCCATATGCAGCTGATATAACTGAATAAAGGGATAAATTACAGGCTAACTTAGAGCAATAGGCATACATTTGATAACCAAAGCCCCTGACTGGCTGGTAACTGAAGGTAGTCTGATGTCTCATTGTGACTCACAATCATGTTTAAATAATCGATAGTCTAATAATACGGATGTAATGGGTGAATTTGGAGCAAGAAAATAGTACATTAATGCAAATTCGCCGGTTACTATGGTAACAAACTCCGTTGCTATAGTAACCCCAGGGAATTGCATTGAGTGGGAATCGGCCACTAACATGATTAATTAGATTGGATTCCCATAATAGTAATTTCTGGCCTTGTAAGCACCTGAAAACAACAACAACAACAACAACAACAACAAAATGGATTTATATACCGACTAAATAGACAAGTACTCTCGATTGGTTCGAAGAGCAGTTGCCATTCATAGCGGTTCTCTCATCCTATCTTGACATATTGGTTGACAAAAGGTCGTAAATGGTAACTCATACTGGTGACTTATAACTGACATATATAGTAGACTTTATTAACTCTCAACACTAGGTGACTGTGGGTGACAAGTATAATCAGAAAAAATAATAACAAAAATGATAAACTGAATAGTATCTTAGATTATAAAGAATTATGTGGCAGCAGCAGGGGTGACCGTGTGAGAACGGGGACTAGTGAATAACCGAAAAGAAATTATTAAAGACTGATGTCGAAAACCAAATAAGGTCTTTCAGAGAAGGTAACAGTAGCATCGAACAGGTAGGTCTTCAGGCGAATACGGAAGGAGTCCTCTGAAGGTGCGTCTCTGAGGTTCTCCGGTAGGTTGTTCCAGACATGGGGGAGATATTGGGATATTCTCCTTTTTCCCAGTTTGCTCACTTTCACATTTCCAGAAAGTAGCTTTAACTTGTAGTGGTCTACTTTACAGCTCTGACGAGTAGACTTCTGTACTGCAGTATTTTCATCATGTTCCACTAGATCCTGAAGGTACTGAGGAGCACTTCCATAATAGATCTTGTACCCTAGTAAACAGATTTTGAAAAATATCCTCTTCTCAATCGTAAGGATATGGGAATCACGGTAGAAGGGGTCCAGATCAACTTTCCTCTCTCTGACTCCATGGATGTATCTTATTACTTGATTCATTAGTCCTTTCAGCGGCTTGATGGTAGAGGCCGGTAGGTTGAAATACAGGGCATTGCAATAGTCCACTTTGGATATGACCAGCTGGGAGGCAAGCATCAGACGTAGAGGTTTATCAATGAATCGGCGGATCTGCCAGAGGTTCCTCATAGTAACTCCAGCATTCCTCTTGACCATGGAGATTTGACGTTTCATATCCATTTGTTCATCAAGATAGACACCAAGGGTCTTTCCCGATTTTCCAGCCATGTCCATGGGGGAAATGATGTTCCCATTTAGCTCAAGAGTCAGGTCACTCTCCTCACGTACAGTATCCATCTTCTTCTTCTTTCCCAGGATAAGAAACTCAGTTTTATCCTCATTAACCATCAGTCTGTTCTCAATCATCCACGTTCTTACCTCCTCCAAACATTTCTCAATAATCTCCTTTGAACCTGTCCAGCCTTCCACAGGGCAGAATCCGATGTATATTGTGCTATCGTCTGCATAAAGTCGTATTGTGAGTCCATACTTCTTTACAATAGGTTCTAGTGGTTCCACATACAGGGCAAAGAGGACAGGACCAAGGAGAGAGCCTTGGGGTACTCCATATTTGAGAAAGAGCCTAGGTGAGAGGGCATCTCCAATTTTAACTTTATAGCTCCTGTCATTGAGATAGCTAGTGAACCATTCGAGTACCGTTGATCCAATTCCAAACCGCTTCTCCAGTCTCCTCAAAAGCTGAGGGTGGTCAATGGTATCAAATGCAGCCGAAAGATCAATTTGAACGACTGCCACAACATTTCCTCTGTCCATTTCCCCAAGGACATCATCAACGACTCGCACCATATGTGTCTCACAACTGTGGTTGGGGCGAAAACCAGATTGGCATTCACCTCGCAGGTCGTTTTTCTCCAAATGTTCATTTAGCTGTACATTAACAGCTTTCTCCGCTAGCTTGGACAGAACACTGAGATTCGAGACTGGTCTGTAGTTCGCAAGAGAGTCCACATCTCCAGATGCATTCTTGATTGTGGGCCTCACAATAGCCTCTTTCAATCCTGACGGGAATACACCACTCTGCAAAGAAGTGTTCACGATTTTGGTAAGCACTGGTAGTAGAGTAGGGAGAAGCTGCTTCAGCAGAGAGGTCGGGATAGGGTCCAGGTCACAGAACTTATCCGGCAGGCTCTTAACAAGGCTTGCCACTTCATCTTCAGTCATAAGACTGAACGTCTCAAATCTTTCTGTCTCTCCTTCAAAAGCACCGGACTCCGTTGATTTCTTTTCACCCAATTCTTCAATCTTGTCACCAATCTTCTTCTGTAGTTTATCAATCTTGGACTTGAAAAACTCTCCAAACTCAGTTGCTAGTTTCTCCGGGTTGACCATATCTGGGAGGATAACATTGGAGTTACCCAATAGCTTGCTCAGTTGTTGGTTGAGCCTCTTTTGATCGCGTCCACAGAGTTCAATATTTCTTCTGGTGTATTCTGACCGTTTTCTGACCTCCATCTTGTTGAAAGCTGACCTTAGTTCCACATACATGGCCCTTAGCTGCAGCTTCTCTTTAGTCTTGTCCTTTCTCCACTTTCTCTCAGCACGCCGCTTCTTCCTCCGGAGGGTTAGCAGCTCTTCATCCATCCATGGTGTATACTTCTCTTTCTTCCTTCTCTTCTTCATTGGACAGTGCTTATCAACCAGGGCTAGCAACGTTCCATATAACTTCTCAACAAGGCTATTAACATCCTCTTCATCAGCAGGTGAGGTAAACAGTCCACTGGCTTTTAGATCCTCATTAAAACTCTCCACATCCACCTTCGAGAAGTCCCGATACCAAATTGTCTCCGGCCGTTTCCTCTTACTGATCTTCGCAGTCAGTTGTAGGTCCACTGTAATAAGATGGTGGTCTGAAGTAGTTCCCTCCTCCAAGATCCTAACTGGTTCAAGACAATCCGCTACTGTAGCATCCATCAGGGCTAGGTCCAGAGTACCTCCATGTCTGTGTGTTGATATCAAGGGAACCATCTGTTTGAAGTCAAACTCCTCGATCATCTCCTGTAGCTTTTTTGGATAAAATTCATCAGGCCTTTCCATGTGAAAGTTGAAGTCTCCCATGATTAATGGTGTCCCGACTTTACAGTTTAGTTCCTCAAGGTATCCCTTGAATTCATCCAGGAAGTGGCTCTGGGTATGAGGTGCCTTCTTCGAGTACGGTGGCCTATAGATGTTTACTAGCCGGTACATCTCACTAGCATTTCCAATAGTAGTCTCTGTACACTCAAAGGTCTTGAAACACTTGGTAGGTCCAGATTTAACACCCAGGTCCGCTCTGTATACCATTGCTACTCCACCACCAATCCTCTGCTTCCTCGGTGCCGAGTGGATTTCCCATCCTCTTTCCTTTATCTCATGATGTTTAGCATTGTCACCTTTCCTCAGGTAGGTCTCTTGAAGAAGACAAATATCAACAAGCTGGTCCTCAAGGTGTTCCAGTACACCAGCAGTCTTATTGACAAGGGAGTTGCAGTTCAATGTCCCAACTCTTAGTGAGTTCTCCTTCTTTCCAAGAAGTCTCGTGCCTTCCGACTGTACTCGTTTTTTAACATCTCAGCTCCGGCTGTTCTACTCATCAATCTCTCCTTCTCCATGATAAAGAAGGGACACTGGAAACTGTTCGCTGTGTGTGTGGTGGCATTGAGCTGATCGATCTTGCTTCGGCTACTCTTGCAGTTTGCACAGCATCTGGAGTCAACTTTTCTATCCTTCTTCACTTGACAATCCTTGAACCGATGATTTCCAGCACAGTAGGTACAAACTGGATCACCGCTGTCTCTCCTGGGGCACATCACTGAGTCTGACTTGTGACCATAGCGTTGACACTTGAAACATTGAACGATGTGGAATCGATCCTTCACAATGTGGATTTGAAAATCAAGGTTAATTCTGTCATTCCTTTTGCGAACAATCTCCCGTATCTTTTTTGACATCTGGACAACTGCATATCGATCCTCCTTATGAAGAAAGATGACTTTCAGTTCCTCTTGGTGACTTTCAACCTGCTCTTTGATTTCCTCATTTTTCCTCAGTATTTCACTGTACACTTCCTCGGCAGTGGTAATTTCTCCAGCAATGTCTGAGATTGTAACTTTTGGATTGAGCTTCTTGGTGGTCAGAGTGGCTGTTGAAGTATCAAATTCAGATTTCAGCAGTTCTTCAGCTTTGTCTCGTTGAGACTTGTCCTTGAAAACTAGATTGGTATCCTCTTCATTCGAGCTGGTTCCATCAACTGGGATTGACTGCAGAGTCTTTCGTACCTTCGCCTTTACAACTTTCCACTTTTCCAGTCCAACTTTCTCAAGTTTGAGGGTGTGCTTCTGTGGTGTCTTCTTAGGGCTGGGGTTGAGCAACTTTCCAGTATCATCAGTCTTCTCCTTGCCGTTTATCGCCTTCTGTATCATGTCTGGTATGTTTGCAAAACACTCCCTCATGGCCTCAAGCTCCTTGAGAACCTGTTCAGACCTATCCTGTCCCACTACTGCTCCTTCTTCTGACTTGGTCTTCACAAGGTCTTCCTGCTGCTTGTCCACCATTCTCAATAGGTTAATAGCAAAATTCCATAGAATATCTTTAGTGATACCCGCTGGGGGAGCTTTTTTACCTTGCAAGATTGGGTCCATATCCACAGGTAGATTATCTTTCATAAACGTGTCCAACTCTTTCCTCGTCCATAACTTTAGCGGGATTGCCTTCAATGTCATCACTAGCTACGATCTGCAGGATAAATTCAAGGCCTCGCCTAACGACAACTAGTGTCAATCCTCCGGGTAAGATCCGGTCTTCTCTTGTCTTAGGCCTTGTCTTTCTCACACAGAAACTGTTACCAGTCTCTGATAAACCCAGAAAAGACAAAACAAAAAAGTATAAAGAGCCGAATATATACCAAAGAACTTAGCGAATTGGAAAAACGAAACCTCAAATTAATTTGTTTAAAGTAGTGTTGAAAAGTTTGAAACACAAACACAAACAGCATTCCTTTAAAAACCGTAGCTTTATTTGTGGTTTTTGATCTTTGATGTCGATTTTCTCAAAAACCCTATTTGGGATTAGATTAAATCTTTTTCTAATCGACTAGGCTAATCCTGAGCTTTCGAAAATGCACCCTATAGATATAGATCTGATGAACACTTAATTTTTTGGTTAATTAGGCTAATTACTACTTAATTAACTAATTTCGAAAAAAGGAATAGCACGGGATACTAAGTTACTAGATTACTGAAAAGTTTGAAATCGATATCTCAAAAACTGTGGCTACAATCTAAGTTTGTCCAAATAGCCCCAACCTCGGTCTGATTTACATCACAGATTTACAGCTGGGGCAATGTGGTGTGTCGCGGTCACGTGATTGAATGCGCGCATTGTGATTGGTCTAGAAGCCACTAGTCCAAATTGCCCCGTGTCTCGCGATCAAAAATATTCCGACTTACCTTCATTAACAAGGTTAATTAGCTATCTAAAAGTTATGTTTTCGATTCAAATTTGTTCTGAGGCTCAAGATAAAGGTTCAGTTGCACAAATTGAGTAGCTAACTAATTGATTAAGTAAATTAATGGCTCTTGAAATACCAATTGAATGCCAAAACCGTCCAAATTACCCCGGTCTACCCTAATACTCATAATATATTATGAGTATTATTATAGTAGACCTGGTAACGGAATAGGAAATAGTCTCGGACCTAGCACACCTAGCTAGAGTGAATTTAGCAGGGTTGAAATTCAACCATTGACTATATTCCACCACCTGTATATATCAGATATCTAAACCCCACACCTCTCTTGCAGTGGGATATAAAACAGCCGGAAGCAGAACGATATAACTACAAGCATGTTCTGGATGGTACAACCCGGATCATCCGATCAGAGGGTGTGGCGGTATTGTTTCGTGGTGTGGGTCCTAACTGTGGTAGAGCCGCTTTAATGAACATCGGCCAGGTCGCCTTCTATGATCAGGTATGTGCAGCAGCTGGTGTACAAGATCAGCGATTTTTCTGTCATCACTTTTTTCGCCACCAATTTATTGCTAAAATGCACTGTCACTTCTAGTCTAGATATTAGGAAATTGCCACGACCAATAGGAGTTACTTCTCGGTAACAACTTGTGGGTGTGTGTGTGTGTGTGTGTGTGTGTGGGTGTGTGTGTGTGTGTGTGTGTGTGTGTGTGTGTGTGTGTGTGTGTGTGTGTGTGTGTGTGTGTGTGTGTGTGTGTGTGTGTGTGTGTGTGTGTGTGTGTGTGTGTGTGTGTGTGTGTGTGTGTGTGTGTGTGTGTGTGTGTGTGTGTGTGTGTGTGTGTGTGTGTGTGTGTGTGTGTGTGTGACGGATAGGGGATAATTAACACAGAGATCTACCGTGTAATTAATCACCTGCCAATGCTAATGACAGTGAACATGAGAGAGGAGGAGGGATGGTAGAGAGTGAGAGATAGGGAATTAATTATATGAGCTATTGGGCTGGTATGGCATTGTCAGTGAGCTACTACTATTATACCTACATGTGTACCTGCTATTTTATAACTCTTATTACCTAATCTCAATGATATAAATTATACATAGTTCTATTCTTTCTCTCAGACACCCTCTCATTCTTGCTATCTCCCTACGTCGCTTTCTCTTTGTACATATAACATCCAGGAAATGGGTCCCTTCTAGAGAATTCACAATAGAGAGGAGAGAGAGAGAGAGAGGGAGGTGTAAACAGTTAACAGAGTTGAATACAATACAGGATTCTTTGAATGTTCCTGATTGTACAGGAAAGGAAGAAAAAGTGGCTGAGAGATGTAATGAGAGGAAAAATAGTCAAAAGGGAATATTCTGGAAGGGAGATCTATCGAAACAAGAGAAGTGTTATTCGAACTTGGCACCACTCACACTTAGTGTTTAAACTCTCTCTAATCCCTCTCTTACTCTACATGTGAATTAGACCGTGTTTATAGGAACTATCACAGAATCATATGCACTCATGGGAATTTTTTTATGATGATTATGTATACACCATTATCATGTAGAGGTTAACTACCCCTATTTTATCATTATCATGTAGAGGTTAACTACCCCTATTTTATCATTATCATGTAGAGGTTAACTACCCCTATTTTATCATTGTTATATTTCAGACGAAAGACACGCTGCTGCGGATGGAGTTGATTGGAGATAATACCGGGGGACATTTTGTATGTTCCTTTATAGCAGGAACAGCTGCAACACTAATTACCCAGCCATTTGATGTTGTGAAGACACGGGTTATGCAGGTACATGTTGTTAATTGTATTAGTAATTACATAATTACACTTCATAATCTTGCACAAAGGAAGCCCTTCAACGCTTTCTGGGTTGTTGAAATTAAAACTCTTAGTGAGATTTTATATACCGTCTCTCCTGACATTTTGCAAAACCACCTCATATTACCCAATTCTCACTGTCTTTAGAGGTTCAATACAACTTGCGTTGCTCGACCGCGCCCCGTTTGAACAAAACAAGCTCTAAACTACACACATATTATTACATGTAACACGATATGAGTGCAGTAGAGCACACATTTTCTAACAGCTGCTAGTTCTATAGAAACAGCTTCAAACAACTACTAACACATGTTCTTGTTTTCAGGGTTCAAGATATAGTGGTGTGATACAATGTATTATAGCCACTGCGAAGGAGGGCCCGAAATCCTTCTACAAGGGCTTCGTGCCGGCCTGGGTGCGCCTCTCTCCTCAAACAATTCTAACGTGGATTATGCTTGAGAAACTTCGTAAAGTGTTCCCTGCAACGTGATATAATGACTCTTTTTCTTGGTCGTGTTTTTCTAGAATCTAGGACAAGACAGAAACTCTCTATATGTAAAATGTTTTATGACTACCTGTGGCTTTGAGTTTGTGTGCGAATCTTTTTTGTATCAGTGAATGAATATGTGTGAATGAATATGTAATACGTTAGTGGGCTACATAACTTTTTTTCAGTATGGCAAAACAAATATTGTGTCGTCTGATTTCTGGTGGAGAGTTTTGTCTCCCTCACAACTTGACGTAACGCGCGGTGCTAATGTTTTGAACATCATCGCGCACTTCCCACCAACCACACTCAGCCAGACACAACACTGCAAGAGGGAGACCTCTGGCACGAGATCAGGTGATTCATCAGGCTGGCATGATGGGGAAGGGGCATGATGGGGAATAGAGAATCAGCTGAGACAATGATCTTGAAATCAACGTTTTTTTTACCGAACTATAACAGTGAGTGACAGGGGGATGCAAGTCCAGGTTTGCTGACTTTTCCCACGGTTGAGTCATTGGACGCGCGATCATCCTTCCCAAAACACTTCCGCGCGTGACAGAACCGTGATTGGTTCCAATCGTGTGTGACAACTGATATGACAACCCCGAACCCCACCAACCAACATATCTGACATCGCCCCCAACCCGGCCCCCATCGCCACCCCCGTGTCACTCCCCCAATCCTCCCCCAATGATCATCATCCAACGCTCAAGGGCCGGCTCTTACGTGATGATCAAAATGGTCCGCACATTGCAGTTTTTGGCAGATGATGATGAACAAAAACATGAGCACACTTCATCTTTTTAACTGATGATGATCATCACGATCAGTATACTTAATAAGCATACTGATTTTGGGATATCTGTTGCAATAAAAAATCTCCCCAAAATAGCACCCCCTAATGCTTATAGCCTAAAGACTTTAAATTTGGAGGTAAGGAAAGTACGTTCTTCAGTCTGAAGTCTCTATCTAGTCAGGGGCGGACCGCGGAGCTATAATCGTGGGAAACAACAAGGGTGCGTACAGACTGTCCATGCGTTTTCGATATGTTTTTACTCTCCAAGCTTGGTCAAATGACCAAATTTTGTCAGTCTCAGTGGTCATCCGACATATCCCGACGTGAAATTCGACCTGAATCTCGACCTGGAATGAGGCGCGCATCAGAGAGATGTGCCGCAGTAAGCAAATGGTGTCGCGCTTCAACTCTTCTCTCTCGCTCACTACGAATGCACGCCTCATTCCAGGTCGAGATTCAGGTCGAATTTCACGTCGAGGTATGGCAATTATGTCGGATGACCACTGTCTGTGCGACTTGGTCAAAATGCCCATGCCCATAATGTGGGCAAGATTTTGACCAAGTCGCACAGACTGACAAAACTTGGTCATTTGACCAAGCTTGGAGAGTAAAAACTGAAACTAATTCATAACATATCGAAAACCACTGAACCCGACTAATTTTGATACGCTGGCGACTTGGTCAAAATAATGGACATGATCACGCATGGACAGTCTGTGCGTGCCCCAAGTAAATGAGGGCTGTCTTGCAGCGTCAGTCCCCATTTTTATTTTTTCGACAGTCGAATATGTCGAATGTTTGATTTGTGAGGACTGAGGTCCCCAAATTTGAGAGCATGCACCCTTCTAATAAATCTTCACATCTCACCCATTGAGTCGCCTGACACTGTGTCCACGCTCCGAAAGAATGAACATTTCAACTCACACAATCGCTTAATAAATAAATCAAGCCTGGTTAAATTACATCCCTGTCTGGCGGTGCTGACCATAATTACACTTCCCATGAGACAGTCCTCACTGTGTAACCCGCCCACGTGAGATGCTGCCCACTTGCCACTTGGTTAGGTAATAGGTGCAAACCCATCACTAAGTAGGGGTTTCAAGATGCAAGAGAACTGCAAGTTGAAACATTCAACCTGCATGTTGTAGCGGCCTGCCAAGAAAAACTGCCGCGTTGATTGTGTGCCAAGAAATACAGTGCAGTCGGTGTGGACGTTTTCCCCAACACTTCTAAAAATATAAGTTGGAGTTTCCGATTGTTCAGTGCTCAGTGTATGTACTGTTTCTAATTGCTATCAGAAGTCTGTAATATAGTGCACTGTGTTGTAAAGTGTTGACTCTACCAATGCTTCTTAGGTTCTAACCCTCTTTTACATTTGTTTCCCGGGTGGGGTGCGGGAAACAGGGTCGATCAATGCCTCTCAGTTGCCAATTTCATGATTAACTTGTGACTTTTTAGCAGGTAAATATAATAGTAATACCAGTTTGCATGTTCATGTCCTCATCGGAAGCGAGGGCCGAGGGCGTCTACCTGCTACTTTGGAAAATTTGTTGTGAACATAAATTTTTTGAAAATGATAGACGATGATTCGGAAAAAAATAATCAGATAATCTACAAAATCATTCGGAAGCTATGAAATCATTTTTATTTTTCCGAGTTCAACTCAGAGTCCACTCTATTGTCCATAGCCGTTTCCCCATCCATTGCCCCACCCAGAGCCATATCCAGCAGCAGAGCCACCTCCAGCACCACCGGCACCTCCGGCACCACCGCTGAGTCCTCCGCCAAAACCGGCTCCGAAACCGTTTCCAGCTCCAGCACCGGCTCCGAAACCGTTTCCTGCTCCAGCACCGGCTCCGAATCCGTTTCCGGCTCCAGCACCGGCTCCGAATCCGTTTCCGGCTCCAGCTCCAGCACCAAGGGGAGCTCCGCCCATATTCACAGAGATGTTAGCTCCAAAACCGGGATTGGCACCACCAGCATTAGGGAATGCAGGGGCACCTCCGGCATTAGGGAAGTTAGGGGCACCTCCACCATTAGGGAAGTTAGGGGCTCCTCCACCGTTGGGGAAGTTAGGGGCACCTCCGCCGTTGGGGAAGTTAGGGGCACCTCCAGCATTAGGGAAGTTAGGGGCACCTCCACCGTTGGGGAAGTTAGGGGCACCTCCGCCGTTGGGGAAGTTAGGGGCACCTCCAGCATTGGGGAAGTTAGGGGCACCTCCGCCGTTGGGGAAGTTAGGGGCACCTCCGGCAGGGGCGGCACGAGGAGTGTTGGTCCTAATGTTAATGTTAAGACCACCAGCGGGGGCAGCTCCAGGGAAAGTGATAGCGGTGTTAGGGACCATTCGGCGTCCACCGTTCAGTCGGACAACACTGTATCCGGGCCTGCTCTTGGATGGCCTAATGTTGGACTGGGGAACGGTAACAAGAGTTCCAGAAATGGCAACTGTAACCGCAGGGATAGGTGCTGCGGGGATCGAGCTCAGGGGAGATCTGATCGGGGACCGCATGAACACGGGAGATCTAATGGGAGAGCCAGGAAGGGAGTGCAGTGGTGAGTAGATGCAAAGTGGAGTTCCACTCTCACCTGGGCCACCTGGTCCTCCAGGACCTCCTGGGCCACCAGGTCCACCGGGTCCGCCAGGACCTCCGGGGCCACCAGGTCCTCCGGGTCCACATGGAAGGAAGGCGTGAGGAGGCTGCAGACAAGCTGGGCACTTATCCGCGGGGGTATTGGGCTGAGGGCCACTGACAGTAACCTCAATGATAATAACAGTGGGACAGATTGGTCTTCGCTCTCCCTTGATCTTCACAGAGAATCCAGTCTTGGGGGCCTTCCTTGGTCGGAAGTTCCTTCCGGGAACAGTGAAAGAGGTTCCGGCAACGGTGATTGTGTAGAACTTCTGAGGGTAGATAGGGGTACCATTGACCACGAATAGTGGCCTACTGTGTGGCGCTCCAGAAGGCTCGTTCATCATCGTTTTAGGGAGGACCACAATAGGTCGCTTGTCCCCAACGAGGGGATCGTAGTGAGGCTTCACTGACTTGTCTGGGTTGAAGAGGACGTAGAGAGGGAAGTGTCGAACACCCTTAGGTAGCAACACTCCTTTGAGGGAGTCAGGAAGAGACTTGGGTTTCGTTCCTGGGAAGATAAGTTTGTAAGGGCAATCATCTTCATCAGAACTGGAGTCAGAAGAAGTGTAGTCTGGATCAGAATCACCGGGAAGGCCACCTGGACCTCCTGGACCTCCAGGACCACCTGGACCACCTGGACCTCCAGGGCCACCATTACGAGGATCATCATCGGGATCGGGGCCACCGGGACCTCCTGGGCCTCCAGGTCCACCGGGACCGCCAGGTCCTCCAGGTCCACCGGGACCTCCACGGTTTTTGGGACTGTAGGGACAGTCTTCGGGACTATGAGGACCTCGGCCTCCAGGTCCACCTGGACCTCCTGGACCACCTGGACCTCCAGGACCACCAGGACCACCTTGTCGAGGATCGTCATTGGGATCTCTTGGTCCACCGGGTCCACCTGGGCCTCCGGGTCCACCTGGACCTCCAGGTCCACCACGTCGAGGATCGTCGTTGGGATCTTTTGGGCCTCCTGGACCTCCTGGCCCACCAGGACCTCCTGGACCACCTCGTCGAGGATCGTCGTTGGGATCTCTTGGTCCACCTGGGCCTCCGGGTCCACCGGGACCTCCTGGACCTCCAGGTCCACCTCGTCGAGGATCGTCGTTGGGATCTCTTGGTCCACCTGGGCCTCCGGGTCCACCAGGACCTCCTGGACCACCGGGACCTCCTGGGCCACCACATCTCCTAGGGCAACGAGGACCTCCGGGACCTCCAGGACCACCTGGTCCGCCTGGGCCTCCAGGACCACCAGGACCACCTCGTCGAGGATCATCGTTGGGATCTCTTGGTCCACCTGGGCCTCCGGGTCCACCAGGACCTCCTGGACCACCAGGACCACCTCGTCGAGGATCGTCGTTGGGATCCCTTGGTCCACCTGGGCCTCCGGGTCCACCAGGGACCTCCTGGACCTCCAGGTACCACCTCGTCGAGGATCAGTCGTTAGGGATCTTTTGGTCCACCAGGACTGCCACACAACGGGCAGTCATGTTTGGGATCTTTGGGACCTCCAGGACCACCAGGTCCACCGGGACCTCCTGGACCTCCAGGACCACCCCTTCGAGGATCATCGTTGGGATCTCTTGGTCCACCTGGGCCTCCGGGTCCACCAGGACCTCCTGGACCACCAGGACCACCTCTTCGAGGATCATCGTTGGGATCTCTTGGTCCACCTGGGCCTCCAGGTCCGCCGGGACCACCTGGACCTCCGGGACCACCTCTTCGAGGATCATCCCTGGGATCTTTAGGACCTCCAGGTCCGCCGGGACCTCCGGGGCCACCGGGACCACCCCTTCGAGGATCATCTCTGGGATCTTTTGGTCCGTCTGGGCCTCCAGGTCCGCCGGGACCACCTGGACCTCCAGGTCCACCGGGACCACCGGGTCCACCACAGAATGGACATCTGTGTTTTTTAGGTCCTCCAGGACCTCCTGGACCTCCTGGACCTCCTGGTCCTCCGGGACCTCCTGGTCCAGCAGGCTTTTTAGGCGATTCTGGCTTCTTTGGAGCTGCTGGTTTTATAGGGGATTCTGGTTTCTTTGGAGTAGCAGGAGCACGGTTTCTTGGGCTGTAAGGACAATACTCTGGACTGTGTGGAGTAGGTCCTCCAGGTCCCCCGGGACCTCCTGGGCCACCTGGACCTCCTGGTCCTCCGGGACCTCCTGGTCCAGCTGGCTTTTTGGGAGATTCAGGTTTCTTTGGAGCTGCTGGTTTTTTTGGAGATTCTGGCTTTTTTGCTGGAGCTTGTTTCCTTGGGCTGTAAGGACAGTCCTCTGGGCTGTGAGGAGCAAAAGGTCCTCCAGGTCCACCGGGACCTCCAGGACCTCCTGGCCCACCAGGACCTCCAGGACCACCTGGACCACCACGTCGAGGATCATCCTTAGGCTTTTTGGGGCCACCTGGACCTCCAGGTCCGCCTGGGCCTCCAGGTCCTCCGGGGCCTCCAGGTCCGCCCCGTCGAGGATCGTCTCTGGGATCTTTAGGACCACCTTTTCGAGGATCATCTCGGGGATCTTTAGGACCTCCGGGTCCTCCTGGGCCTCCGGGTCCGCCTGGGCCTCCTGGTCCACCTGGGCCTCCAGGACCTCCACGGTTCTTAGGGCTGTAAGGACAATCTTCGGGGCTGTGGGGCGCACGAGGGCCTCCAGGTCCCCCGGGACCACCTGGACCTCCTGGGCCACCGGGACCTCCAGGACCACCTCTTCGGGGATCATCCCTGGGATCTTTAGGACCACCGCGTCGAGGATCGTCTCGGGGATCTTTAGGACCTCCAGGTCCGCCAGGACCACCTGGACCTCCTGGGCCACCGGGACCTCCAGGACCACCTCTTCGGGGATCATCCCTGGGATCTTTAGGACCACCGCGTCGAGGATCGTCTCGGGGATCTTTAGGACCTCCAGGTCCGCCGGGGCCACCGGGACCTCCTGGGCCACCGGGACCTCCAGGACCACCTCTTCGGGGATCATCCCTGGGATCTTTAGGACCACCGCGTCGAGGATCGTCTCGGGGATCTTTAGGACCTCCAGGTCCGCCGGGGCCTCCAGGACCTCCGGGTCCACCTGGGCCTCCAGGACCACCACGGTTCTTAGGGCTGTAAGGGCAATCTTCGGGGCTGTGTGGGCCACGAGGACCACCTGGTCCTCCAGGTCCTCCGGGACCACCTGGACCTCCAGGTCCGCCGCGTCGAGGATCGTCTCTTGGATCTTTAGGACCTCCAGGTCCGCCGGGACCACCTGGTCCACCGGGACCTCCAGGACCACCTCTTCGGGGATCATCCCTGGGATCTTTAGGACCACCTCTTCGAGGATCATCTCGGGGATCTTTAGGACCGCCAGGTCCGCCTGGGCCTCCAGGTCCACCTGGGCCTCCTGGTCCACCTGGACCTCCACGGTTCTTAGGGCTGTAAGGGCAATCTTCAGGGCTGTGTGGGCCACGAGGACCGCCTGGTCCTCCTGGTCCTCCAGGTCCTCCGGGACCACCTGGACCTCCAGGTCCGCCGCGTCGAGGATCGTCTCTTGGATCTTTAGGACCTCCAGGTCCGCCGGGACCACCTGGTCCACCGGGACCTCCAGGACCACCTCTTCGGGGATCATCCCTGGGATCTTTAGGACCACCTCTTCGAGGATCATCTCGGGGATCTTTAGGACCGCCAGGTCCGCCTGGGCCTCCAGGTCCACCTGGGCCTCCAGGACCTCCAGGTCCGCCGCGTCGAGGATCATCTCTGGGATCTTTAGGACCACCTGGACCTCCGGGTCCACCTGGGCCACCGGGACCTCCGGGACCACCTGGACCGCCACGGTTCTTTGGGCTGTAAGGACAATCTTCGGGGCTATGGAGGCCACCAGGTCCACCTGGGCCTCCAGGACCTCCGGGTCCACCTGGGCCTCCAGGACCTCCGGGTCCACCAGGACCTCCGGGACTGCTACCAGGACTCGACCAAGTTGGGGTACTAGAACCACTATCCGGGGCCTCAAATTCAATAGTAATTGGATTCAATGGGCTATTGGGACAAAGTGGATGATGGGTAAGCTTGCCGTTGACCGATATAATAAATCCATTTGGGTCAGGAGAACCCCCTGGGCCACCAGGTCCTCCGGGACCTCCTGGACCTCCGGGTCCACCACCATTTGGAGATTTCGGTTTCTTGGGGCTTTCGGGTTTCTTTGGGCCACCAGGTCCACCTGGACCTCCAGGTCCACCTGGACCTCCGGGTCCACCTGGGCCTCCAGGACCACCATGTCGTGGATCGACACACAGAGGGCAGTAGGGTCCGCCAGGGGCCTCCAGGTCCTCCAGGACCTCCTGGGCCACCGGGACCTCCTGGGCCACCATCTTTAGGAGATTCGGGTTTCTTTGGACCTCCTGGGCCTCCGGGTCCACCTGGGCCTCCAGGACCTCCGGGTCCACCAGGACCACCATGTCGTGGATCGATACACAGAGGGCAGTAGGGTCCGCCGGGGCCTCCAGGTCCACCAGGACCTCCTGGGCCACCGGGACCTCCTGGGCCACCATCTTTAGGAGATTCGGGTTTCTTTGGGCCACCAGGTCCACCTGGGCCTCCAGGACCTCCGGGTCCACCTGGGCCTCCAGGACCACCATGTCGTGGATCGATACACAGAGGACAGTATGGTCCGCCGGGGCCTCCTGGGCCACCGGGACCTCCTGGGCCTCCGGGACCTCCTGGACCACCATCTTTAGGAGATTCGGGTTTCTTTGGGCCACCAGGTCCACCTGGGCCTCCAGGACCTCCGGGTCCACCTGGGCCTCCAGGACCACCATGTCGTGGATCGACACACAGAGGGCAGTATGGTCCGCCGGGGCCTCCTGGGCCACCGGGACCTCCTGGGCCACCGGGACCTCCTGGACCACCATCTTTAGGAGATTCGGGTTTCTTTGGGCCACCAGGTCCACCTGGGCCTCCAGGACCTCCGGGTCCACCTGGGCCTCCAGGACCACCATGTCGTGGATCGACACACAGAGGGCAGTAGGGTCCGCCGGGGCCTCCAGGTCCTCCGGGACCTCCTGGTCCACCGGGACCTCCTGGGCCGCCATCTTTAGGAGATTCGGGTTTCTTTGGACCTCCTGGGCCTTCGGGACCACCAGGACCCCCAGGTCCACCTGGGCCTCCAGGACCACCTGGACCACCATATCTAGGATCAAGTAAAAGAGGACAGAAAATGCCGCCAGGACCCCCGGGTCCACCAGGACCTCCAGGTCCACCTGGACCTCCTGGGCCACCAGGACCCCCTGGACCACCAGGACCTCCTGGGCTACCTGGTCTGGTAGGATCACGACATTCAGGATAGTATGGACAACCTCCTGGGCCTCCATCGCCTCCTGGGCCACCATCACCTCCCGGGCCACCATCACCTCCCGGGCCACCATCGCCTCCTGGGCCTCCATCGCCTCCATCGCCTCCTGGGCCACCATCGCCTCCTGGGCCTCCATCGCCTCCATCGCCTCCGGGACCCCCTGGTCCACCGGGACCGCCCTCCTTGCTTGGCAGAGCTGGTCCGAAGCAGTATGGACATACAAGTCCAGTGGGGCTTGATGGCCTACTGTTCATTATTCCGCAGATAGGACAAAAGATAAGGTTGTTGGGGAGTGGTTCAGGTTGGTTGGCAGGGGAAGATGGACAATCCCTACAGTGGATTCCAGGGCTCCCGGGTGCACCGGGACAACCGTTATCAGCAACAGCTGGTCGAACGTTAGTTCCAAAGTATGTCCTTCCGAACAGCTTGACCGTTACTGTTCCGGGTGTCGGGTTGGGGCTGATATCCACTCCCATCACGTTCTGGTCACGACCGATCTCTGGGATAAAAACAATAAACAGAGTGGTTGGGTTGAGTGTCTGAGGCTGGCCCTGAGGACTGGCGAAGGGGTTCACCATGTTAAGAATGGGAGAGCCACCAGCAGGAGCCCGAGCGTTGGGGTTCACCATGTTGAGGCTGGGTCGGGCGTTAACATTAAGGTTAACATTTGGTGCGCCCATGCCGATAACAGGTCCGCCCATAGCAGGAGCTCGAGCGTTGGGATTTGCCATGTTGAGGTTTGGTCGGGCGTTAACATTAAGGTTAACATTCGGTGCGCCCATGCCCACAGCAGGTCCGCCCATAGCAGGTCCACCCATGCCCATAGCAGGTCCACCCATGCCCATAGCAGGTCCACCCATGCCCATAGCAGGTCCACCCATGCCCATAGCAGGTCCACCCATGCCCATTAGCAGGCTCCGCCACGAGCGTTGATACTGATGTTGGCACCTAGACCACCGCCTGCAGCTGCTCCTCGAGAAGCGTTAGCCGCGGCAGCCCCAAAGTTAGCTGCATTGCCCATAGCACCCGATCGGGCGCCCATTGCCGCGTTAGACATGGCTCCGTTTCCGGAGCCGAATGCTGCATTTGCAGCTCCCCCGTTGAAGTTCCCGTAATTATATGCCATTATCAATCATTAGGCAAACACACGAGACACTGGACAAAAGAAAATGAAATTCAGATAACAAACAATGGACAATATATACAGATTAAGCGAGGTCACTCTAGCTGCATATATTGTGTGTGTGACATCAAGGTGTCAGCCAATCAAGGGCCCTCCTTCTAGCGGCTAGACACAGGCAAACACCGCTACCAGATGAAAACTACATGTGAAACCATACCCCCTCTTATCATCACCCCGCTGAAAATTCCTCTCAAATTCACTAAATTTCAGCCTTTTTACGCAGTTTAGAACTAAATTTGTTGTGAGAAAGTCACGTCCTTGATAAGGAATGTCAGGCTAATAATAGAAATGGCGAATAAGCCAAGTAGATAAGCGTTTTGACTTCTCGGATTGTGCCAGGGTAAGGTGGGCATGAGAGAGGGGGCGAGATGGATCCGGCCTTATGGCCGACAATATTCATTATAAATCATTCTATCTAGGAAGATATTATCATAACCACAAAGTGTCGTTATGATAATGAATAATCGACTGGTTATGATACTGGTTATGATAATTATTGGTATACCGATTTTGATAGAAACTAAGTCGTTCTACCTCAAAACGTCAAAATTATTAATTGTTTATAACTCAGCAAATACAAACAATAAAATATGTATCCTTAAAATCATCTCGATCCTCTACCGTTATAATCTTCAATGCTATTATTTTGTTCAATTATCATGAATGACTTGAATGCCATCGCGAGACTGTAACGATTATTCAATGATAATTCCACTCATCCCGTCTCTTCCAGTTCCCTTGTCAGTTTCTCGATAATGCATCGAAGTGAGGTATTCGTGCTTCTCAGCCACTCATTCTCTGATTCACGCTCTTTTTCCCACTGAAGTTTCCCAGAAAGCGTTGTTATGCGAATCATCAGCCTCTCGTGCTCCTGGAGAGAGGGAGAGAGCACGACCGAGTTAAATTTTAATTAAATACCAGATTTGACAAACATGAATGTGGTTTAAGCTGCTGAAGATCATTGGCTTGCCCAGGAGGTACTTATTAAAAACTAAATGCATGGACTGAAGTCTTGCCTACGTTTTGTAATCGGTCGAGCTTCTGGTCCGCCAGTTCAATTCTCCTTTTAGTATTGCTACCCTTCTGCTTTTCTCGCTTCGTCATGGCCTTCATGTCCTCTAGATCCTGACTCAGGAATTAAGGTACAGATACAAAGTGAAAAAAGCAAAGACTGACTTTTCAATAACCTAGCGTACTTCTTCCTCATGTACCTTTTTGAGTCCAATGTTAGCCTTCCTGCATTCTGTGGGAGTTTCCACCGTCGTGGAGGGAGATAAATTCCCCCCATAACTGGGCGATAAATTACCCCCATAACTGGGTGATACAGCGTCACATGGAGAAGATTCCGAGCTGTCGGACAAGCTATCGTCGTCGGTACAAGAAGCAGAGTTAAGGCGTTCCCACTTACCCTCCCGTAGGACAAGTTTCATATTTATGTACAAAGTATGTGAGCAAACGGTGATTTCTACACAATTAGCCAGGTTCAAATTCAGTGCTAAATTCTCTCTCTCTCTCTCTCCCTCTCTCTTTCTCTCTCTCCCTGTATTCCAATTCTTTCTCCACATGTGGGCCGCCGTACAGACAATTATCCCCACTGACGTCTCCGAAGCTATAATGCACTCACACACACACAGAAACGTCAGAGGCAGAGAGGGGAAGAGACATAGAGAATTAAGGAAAGATAGAGATAGATAGAGGGATAGAGAGAGAAAGGGAGGCTATAATAATAGTGGATGGTTCTAATATACCGCATTATAAAACTTATTGTGCGGGAAGTGACACCCTTCTACTGTAATGACAGCGGTAATGATAGTGTGGTGGGGTAGTTATAAAGAATTTATGTTCGGCAATGAGGTTCACCACACTTTTAGTGTAGCTCCAATTTTAGTGTAGCGATCTTTGCTGGTGCCCATGGTAGGCTTGGTCGACTGAGAACACTCGCACCCTTATTGAACTAAGAGACATGTAGTAACTAGCTGCAACACAACTACCAACCCACCATGATTTCCGTCTGGTACAATTTGGAAAAGAAGCATCCATTAACATCATTGTGATTAACTCAACATGTCATTACATAACATCATTATTCCAATATCATATTAGTCAGGCATGCTACCACCATACGATTATCTAGGTTTTCTCTAAAAAGATGCACATTATATATGACTGATGGGCTGACATAAAGTGCTCCAGACACACACACACTCTCTCTCTCTCTCTCTCTCTACATCAGTCCTCTCCATCTCTGTCTCACAGTGTCCCTCTTTGCAGACACAGATGCGATAAATATTCTCATGGAAATGTTCTCCGACCTCTGTTATATAGCAGGTCTCACACTGTCACCAAAATGAGCATCATCATCATCATCAGGTCTATTTAAGACCATTTAATGGCATAATCATCATGTAGATGTGCCAGCTGCTGCAGGGTCAAATATTGCACGTACTGTGTTATATCACTTCACCTCAGTTTCCGAACGCCCCACGAACAATTTGGAAGCTTATAGCTGACCCATGTAGCAGCCTTGCTGGAAACCAGATCATCACCAGGCTTACCTGAAACAGCTGAATGTAAGGAAAGTGAAAGTAAGGACTTCAAACCACCGCACATCCATATTGAGGTACCGGATCAGCTATTTTTGGAATATAAACGGGGGCGTCTCAATTACAACGTGTAACTCAGCTATCTGTGTGGGAGTCTAGGACCCGGTGTGATACTGGGGTTGCACTCTTTCCCCGATGCCCCGAAAAAATTTATCCCGGTAGTATTTCGCATATAATATTAATATCGTAGGGTTACAAAACCGCAGTGCTAATAATGCTTGCACCTGGAATTTGGCCGTGAGGAATATAAATATATCTAAATGATACTGATTTGATATGCTGCCAGCTGGAAGAGAAAGGTCATAATTTATATATCCCGATAGATAAGTAGCCACCTTTGTAACATATAATATTACATTCCAAATAGGTGAGCTAGTTAAGATATACAAATATCTATTTCGCTCCCAAGCCATATTTCGGTAGTATAACATACTGCCTATGGAACGTTTGAGGACACATTGAGGACACATTAAGGACACATTGGGGACACATTGAGGACACATTGAGGACACATCGTGGATAAAGTTCCGACGGAAATAAAAACCCAAAAATTAGGACCAGTATACTCAAATATTAGGACGACTTAGTTTACTAACAGTAACAGCATGTATTTTTGCATTTTTAAGGACCCTACATCTAGAAAGAGGTACTCACACGAAATAGGATGTCCTGAAAGTGTCCTTGCTGAACAATTAAGCCCCTGAAACATGCTGCATTATTACAGACGTCTGTAAGTAAAGGAGCAATGAAGAGTTGAAAAGCAAATTGTGGTTTTCTGGACGACCGCAGGAATAAAAATAGCTTTCGTCTATCAGGGCATGAATCAATTATCTAGCATTAATTACTTACAAGCATCCAACAAACAAGCAAAAGATGTCTACAGATTTTATTAAAGCTTACTTTTCGACTGTTTTCTTTTCCGTGTACAGATGTGGCCTTAATAAACTGGGGTTTAATGGTGGTCAAAGCTGTTCTGTCTTCCTTAGGAAAGCGTATAGTTGGCCGATAGGATGTGTCGTATACCCGCTGTAGATCAATAGCGGGTTTATTTTGCAAATTCCTTAGTGATCTGGCTCTATACTCAAGGATAGCCCGAGATTCGTCCGCTAGTTGAGATCTCCTCCGCAGTGGTGAGGGTTGTGGTAGGACACTTTTGGGGAGAGGCGGGAGTCTGGAACACTCCGAGTCTGAGTTCCAACAGGGTAAACAATGATCGGTCTTGGTGGCCCCGCCGCGGTGTCCACTTGATCGAATCTTAATCTTCTCCAGCATGATTAACAATAATTATGATCAATAAGGCCAAAGGAGGGATGTCATTGGGAAAGACAAGTTCACTCCGTGAGCTGCATGCCTGTATGTTAGAGAAAGCCTTAGTATGCTAGCAGCTTTAGCGCTTTTTAAAACCGTCAAACTAGCTTTCACGGAGTAAAGCTGAGAGATGCACGAGAGATATATGGAGAGAAAAAGATATAGATAGAGAGGGAATGAGAGAGAGAGAGAGGGAGATAGAGTGAGAAAGAGAGATATAAAAGATTTCCAATTACAAGGAGAAGGTCACTTTTTCTCAATCATGTCGGACCCTCCCCCACCCCCGCTGATTTAGCCAGCATGTAAGGACCAGGAACAAACTCTCTCGAGGGAGGAGGGTGGGAACTGAGAGAAATACATCACGAGAGTGCTACCACAAAACTCGATAACCACCGGGTCAAGTAACACTTCCACAGTACTACTGTACGCTGCTGACCTAGCAAGCACGTGAAATTGGTTGGAGTTTATGATGAGTAATATTACATGTTCTAACCACAGGCTAGTTTCACTTTCATACAGTGACATGCAGATTATATCTGGTCTGTTCTAAAGATTCCCCATTGACATGGAGATTATATTGGAATATACTGTTGGTGGATCAGGAATTTGGAGGAAAATCGGGTATACCGTATTCTTAATCCTAGGTTTCGTTATGTTATATATGTATTACGTAGCCCTTTCTGTCTCTGGCAAGTGTCAACCCGCAAGTTTTATAATTTATTCTCTCCTTTTTGGTGGTTAAAATTATGTTTCCTCTGAAGGTAAAATATATTGCAGCTTTTAACAACACACCGTGCACTTCTAAGGAGCAGTTCCAAATTTTGTGTGCCTTTCCTTTCTTTCTGAATTTTTATAATTGGACCCAAATTTCAGCGGAAGTTTAAATTTGTCGGGTTTTGGAGCAGAAGGGCCGGGAATGGCTGGGATAGTGGTTATATTAATGTACTTACATTGACGCGTTTCCCTATATATGGCACCATAACATGTAAATAATGTCCCTGTTTGGCACCTCTTTAATTGGTATACCCCTTGTCAAAAAAAACCTCAGCGGATACACCAACTAACTATCCTTTTTAGTACAAAATGAAACAAATTAAGTGTTAACTTGTTTTAATTTGTTCTTCCACTCACAAGGATCCCGATAGTGCACTGTTTGTGGAAATTGAACCATCCTTTTTTACTTTTAGTATGAATGTTACAGAATACTCGGATGTGTACTCGGATTGGGAAAGTGTTACTTTCTCCATTGCCATCACCATTGGCACAATATTGGGTGAGTTAAATTGGTAACCATGGTAACCATGGTGAGTTACGGGTTAAAACAATTCGGATCGCTGCCAGGTTGATCTTTTTTCATTCCTAAACCTCCAATTACCCAAAATACATTGTTTCAGGTGTTGTTGGCAATATCTTCCTCCTTTTTGTATCCAGGAGATATGATGTATTTGCCATTGACTACGTGACAGTCCATCTCATCCAGCAGCTTGCAATAGCGGATCTGATCTTCATTTTCATTTTCCTGATCCCCATCCTTGTGACTCACATCACCCGGAAGTGGGTTTTCGGACGGACAATCTGCTTTGTTTCCGGTATGATGGTTTCAATCCCTGCGTGTGCTAACATCAACTTTGTCCTCGCGGTATCCCTCCACAGATACGGGAGGTGCCGGTATCCCCTCTCCATTGGATGGCTGGATCGCAACAGAGTCCCCTTCGTCTCCTCCGCTCTCTGGCTCTACTCCAGCATATTCACTCTCTACGTCCTCCTCTCCCCCGAAACTGTGGAGTTCTTCCCTGGGTTGGCCGCTTGCCAGTTCAGTTTTGATATCTCCTACTTTAACTTTCTAGCCATCACGGCAACCACCCTGGTTCCCTTCGTAGTGATCACAACGATAAACATCGCTCTGTGGGTTCACGTTAGGGAGATACTCCGGAAGTCACACTTCCAAGTCCTACCAGGCCCTTCTCATAACCTCCTCCCTGACAGCATTTTTCATCCTGTGCTGGGCTCCCACCGTCGTTCCGTTTTATGTTCTCCTGCGGTGGTGGGAGAGGCAGGAGTGCCGAGACTGCCTTGAGAAGCTGCGTTATGTGTACTTTATAGGTGTGTGTGGGAATCCAATCCTGTACACCGCGGTCAGTGGACATTTCCGGCTCTTTGTACGGAACTTTATCAAGCTCTTATTGTTTGGAGATCACACGGTCATCGAGCAACCACCACGGGATGTCCCACCACCACCATCCTCTAACAGGAGATTTGCCCGGCGTGCCAGTAGCAAGTGGCTCTCACTGGAGCACATTGACACCGTACCAAAAACTCCAATACGGGCTTACACGCCACGAGTTAGGGCATGTAGCACTTAGATCAAGAATCTCAAGATACAGCTGGAAGTCGATGGTTACTCACGATTCACAGTATAAGCCTGCTAGGAGCGCTCGACAGGATCAAGATTCTGGAGCTGATTACAAAGTAATACAAGATTTAATAATAATAATAAAAAAATAAACGATTATTAAATCTTGTATTACTTTGTTATAGGCATACAGCTGCACGTGCAGCTGTTTTTGTGTTGCAGCTACATGACACACGGAGGTGTTAGTTGAAAGGTTTTAATCTAGTTATAAAGTTGTGTTGGAGGAGTTCATGTGTAGCAGCTTGAGAAGCTCATATTCTCACCTTAGTTATTGTAACTATCTCACTCTTTGGAAATTGACTTTGGCAGAAACTGTTTTATTAGCTGCCCCTAGCTACTCAGTTACAGCACCACTGAGGAAACGTGTGCCTGCCAGATACTATTGTTGTGACGTTGTTTATTTTCCTTTAATAACTTTACAGTTGATTGTTATCTCACTTGGTACAGCTAATAAACTGAGAGAGAAAGAGAGAGAGAGAGAGAGAGAGAAAATAGAGAGATAAGTTGTAGAGATAAGTTGTAGAGAACAAGAAGAAAAGATAACAAAGATGACTATCAGATCACTGGCATGTGAGAGCGCCTTATAAAATGAGGCATGATGTTATTCTGAAATAAAGAATATCCTTTGTTCTATGAGTACAGCTGCAGGCTCGCCCATATCCCCGCAATTTCATTTAATGACACTTTAGAGACCGGGTTTGATATAAAATTTCCCGTTGACCAAATTTTGGGCAATTTTATTTGTCCATGTTGTACTGCGTCAGAGTCTGAGATAGCCGTATCATCATGATCTCCAGTATAGACATTTCACAGACTCGCGATCTATTGACCCATTGAATCGATCATACTTTCTTCGGGAGCACGAAGACAGTGTCAGGCGAATCAAGTGGCCCATATAGTGACCCATGGATCTAGTGACCCATATAATAGTGACCCATATAATTATAGCAGGCGCGGGATTGTTCTTCTTTCACTCATCCAACAAATATTATCCACTGTCTATAACACAGCTATTAGCTAGAACTGTCTACACCTTTGAATTCCGCTGTTACTCTTTGTACATTGCAAAGACTCGATTATTATATAGGAAAGACCACTATTGATACTGTTATCGTTTTCCTTATAATGCGAAGCACACATTTTCTGTCTTGATATTATCTAGAAAGGAAATGATAAAGGAAATGATAAAATGTAACAATGCAAGATTCAACCAACCTCTTGCCAAAGCATTTCATTTAAGTGCTCGGACTGCGTGTGATTAATGAAGCAGAAAGCGGTGCCATTATCTGTCATTCGAAGCTATGAAGAACGAAGGATATTAGGTTCGTAGACTCGCAGCTAGAGCTATGAGATCAGAGGAAGAGAGAGAAAACTCTAAGAGATGAATCTCATAGAGAATCACCGGCCTCTCACCTGCTACCTAGTGAAAGGAGAGAGAGACGATAAGAGCGTGACTGCAGATTTATCATTTTAGTATCTAAGTGCTGAGAGATATTACACGATATAGAACTAAATCTAAGAACTGTCATGCACTACTTAGTGGGTCATACTTCTCTCTATTAGAATCTAACCGACCGAATCAGGAAATACTGGTCCCTGATTGGCTGATAACCAGTCACATGACCTAAATAACGAGTTCTGATTGGTTGTTTACTTGTGTCGCTCAGTTCGTGCTAACCAGACCTTCACTACACCTCTCAAGAAGCCATAGATCTGATATCACTTCCACGTGATTTCGCTTGTTATAGCTCTATATCAAGGATCTTGAAATCTATCGATCCAATCGTTCTCAGCTGTGTAATAGGAAATTATGTCGTTTACAGCCGGGCCATGAGAGAAGCTGTCTCCCTTGAGAGAGGAGGGATCTCCTCTCACACATGTCTCTCTCCCAGGTGTTTAGCCCGATCGACCAGCTGCAGATTTTTAGTCTTAGAGGGCGATTTTTCTTCTCACAATATTGTTGTAATCTTTTTCAAGCTTGTAAATAAAAGGTGTTGATTTTCTCACCTGGATCACAGGTGTCTAGTAATGTTATAGCGGGCTTTGTTTACTACGGCGATCCTCTGTTCACATTGTTACATAGTATACACAACAACATCTGATTCCTGATGATTCCTCATGAATATCAACCCCATGAGGAATCGCCAGGAATCTGATGTTGTGTAATACAACAAGATTTGCCAATAGTTAGGAATTACTACTATTATATACCGCAAGATTGATCGTAATGAAAATTGCAATTTACGAGTGCAGCAGTTCCACTTTATTAGAGCGTTTACCTGCCTGCTCTTTTATACTTAGGATCGTAATTTACCTAACGCATCATGAAAATTGGCATTCTTTATGCTGAATGTAAATTTAGAAGAGCATTTAAATTATGTGCTATGGAGGATAAATGACAAGAATAATCTTATTTTTTTCGGCTTTCAAAGTACAATATCTAAATGCTCAAGAGCACTTTTTAAATAAAAGTTGTTTTCCTGAAATTTTTTTTGATACATTGTATCTTTGCGGAAATGAATGTAAATCGAAAGCAATTATGCGTTTCAAGATAGGCTACTTCTGAGCTGTGTTTGGTTCGTGTTGTTTACCTATTTACCCGAGATATACATCATCATAGGCACATTTTTATGTTGCATTTTGTGACTTAAGTCACAAAGTTAATATAATGTGAGTCCACTTGTGTTCAGGGTTGCATTATTTAACTATTCATTGTTCATAATGCACACACTGTGACACATGTCATTGTTACACATACAACAACAGAAGAAAAGAATTGAAGTACTTTGGGTAGTTAGAGGTATACAACATAACGAGAGGATATTATATAATTATCCACCGGCCATTTGGGTAGTGGGTTCTTAAATGCCTATAATGCATTCTTGATTCTCTAATGCTAAATTCATAATATAATACTGTTTGGTTTCCACTCCCTTATTTTCTTAAGTTAAAATTAGAGCTTGAACTTGTTCGGAAATCATTCCTTTTTTTCATTAACTATTTGTCAATGAAGCTTCACTTTCCTCACTCTGTTTGAGATAATGTGTGTAATTATTGTCTGAGGCGTGTAATTAGCGACTGAGTAATTATTGTTATTCCTATTTTTTAAGAACAACGCTCGAAATCGTGGCGTTTAATCGTTGCTATAATTGACGTTTTAGACGAATCAGAAATTACTTCTGATTCTTTGCCTTTTACATTGAAGATGCATTGACTTAACATATTTCCTTATAAAAGGCAGTGTTGAAAATTAATATGAGTATATCTATGGCAATTATTCCCCTTATATCCCTAGAACATGATGCTGAATGTTACTGGGATTAACGATTCTGAGATCATCTACGCCCGCTACAACGCTGTCCCCTGGGAGGGTTACATTTGGTTCACACTGCTAACAACGGGGAACGTCTGTGGAATTATCGGCAATGCCCTTGTTATATACTGCTCAATGGAGTACGGCTCCTTCAAGATGGATGGTGCAACTATCGCCTTCGTCCGACAAATAGCCATAAGTGATATTCTGTTTATCCTGATTTACTCCGTCCCCATTGCCCTGACACACCTTTTTCGTCGGTGGGTGTTGGGCGGGTTGGTCTGCTTGATTCTCGGCCATGGGGTGACAGTGCCCGTTATGGCGAGTATAAACTTCATCCTGGCCGTATCCCTCCACCGGTATCTCCGGTGCAAATATCCAATCTCAGTTCGGGAAATTACCGCCACGAAGGCAACTCAGATCTCCATAGCCATTTGGTTGTTCTCCCTCGCCCTGGCGATTTATAACATAGCGAGTGGTAAAAGTGTTGAGTTCAATGGGAAGCTGGCCGCCTGTACATTCCATTTTGGACATTCCACCTACAACGTCGTGGTTATGATTCTATTGACACTGTTCCCCTTTATCGCCATAACTGTCATCAACATTATCCTATGGGTCTACGTCACAAACCTACTCAAACAACACTCTGGGAGCCCCACAGGACGGTCCAATGTGGCGCTACTGACCACAGCCGCCGTTACAGGTCTCTTTTGGATATCATGGAGTGCCACCGTTGTGAGGTTTCATTACTCAGCCATAGTAGACGAACATGATGTGTCCGTGGGTATGGAGAAAGCAAGGTATTTGTACATGTTGGGAGCCTATGGGAATCCTCTTATTTACACCATGGTCAACCATGGGTTTAGGGACTTTATCAGGAACTTGTTGAAGAGGATTTACACCAAATATATGCCGTTTGTTAAGGTCAGGAAGAATACAGTGAATATTGGGCAACAAAATAGTATTGCATAGATTTTATGTTTATTTTCAGTAATCTCCATTTCCAATTTTCCATTTCTCTAACAAAAAGGTTCTTTGTGGTCGATTCGCAGTTAGAGAACAGTAATCATATGCTCATGCTAATAGGGATATACCATGGTATATGTGTTTGCAAACACCAGTAAAATATATCAATTCACACTGAATAACCAATAACCATAAAGACTGTCTTGGCCGATGTGTGAGTGTCGGCAACCGATACAGTTTCTTTCAGCATCTTTGTTATTTACTTCACAGTGAATAACAAAGAATTAAATAGGACACTGGACAGTGAAGCTCATCCTATTTAATAAAAGTTCTGTACTAAGCATTGTGTCATCACTCCATTGTCCAGAGTCCATATATCCGGGTTCTTTTGTTATTCTACTGAAGCTTACTCCGATCACCCAAAATAGCACACTCTTCCACTTTCGATTTCATATTTTCATACTTCTCTTTCAATAAGTTATTGGTTCAGCTGGTATCGGTACTTCAGCTAGTTTTGTACTAACATCGCCACTACTGAATAACAGTCCTACCGAGTCATTGTCACGTTGGTGCTCCAAATTTCTAAAGAGCTGTGTGACTCACCACCAATGACCTCTACAACATCACTGGTTACACATCTGGTGCAGCACTATAGTAATATTTTACACACAATCGTGCTGTAGTCTAGTAAAGATCAATAATGTTTGTTTTCATTCAATATTCCAATTCTTTACATTACAAAGAATCATATTATTCCAAATCTTTATTGCAAAGAATCATAGAAAATACGATATCATTGCTTGTTCATATAGTACACGTTCTGAATATATTTAATATTGAATATTATTCTAATATCTATCTAACCCCCTCGTTATATAGCACACTCGGTGCGGTGTGGGTCACTATTCTCTCCCTCTCTCTCTCTCTTTCTCTCTCTCTAACAATCCTCCCCATGATACTAGGTACGCCATGGGTTGCGTGGGGGTGATTGCTTTTATATTGTTTATTGCGAGGCTTCTTAACACTTAATGAAAACCTTTGTTGAGTAAGCAAGGTTTTGCTCAACAAGAAAGCCTATGATATATGCATCTCAACTGTGTAACGTCGTGAGAGTAACGTGTGTATATGTAACTGTGCCCATGTCAGAGTGATCGGACACCGATTTACCGGGCAAAGTTTTGCAAAACCCTTTCCCCGAGTATCCCGGTAAATCGGGGTCCGACTGTATTGATGTTATTGTTCGAACTTCACCCTAATCCGTGTCTATGTCACCAAACCCTAATCCAGCACATCTTCAATGTGTTATTCATCCAGTGATGTGTGCAGTGTGCACTGTGCGACCACCCTGACCTGACACTCCATGGATGAGAGTGTGTTTTCATTGAACAAAAACAACACCTCCGTGTGTGATGCAGGGCAGGTAGTATCGTCACATCAGTTCTACATCATCGCATCAGCTTGGTAGAACAACAACATACACTATAGGCTTACACGTTGTCCGGAACTGCTCCCGAACATATATCCTGTGTACTGTGCAGTAGTTGTTTCTAAGGAGTGAACTAAGAATATGATTTTTGGCAGCTTGTTTAGCATGTTTTATATTTATCGCTTCTTTCGAAATACAAATCAATGATTCCTTTTATGTCCCTTGAACCCCCATTTGGTCAAATTAT
Organism: Hormiphora californensis; assembly: GCA_020137815.1. Lineage (NCBI taxonomy): Eukaryota > Metazoa > Ctenophora > Tentaculata > Cydippida > Pleurobrachiidae > Hormiphora > Hormiphora californensis. The sequence continues at coordinate 2,280,760 of CM035352.1, forward strand.
ACTGGTGACGGTGAGAGAGAGAGCAAGAGAGTACGTAACTAAAAAAGGGGTTCTCCCGTGTTTGCGGGTGTGCTTTGCTTTGTGCTGTCAATACATATATCTGCTACATCATTAAATGCGGCCTATCCAGTATCACGTGATGGCCGGCCTCCGCAAGCAGGAGGAGTACAACTGGAAGGACTCTAATTTGGCCCTTTTTGGATCTGATGTTGAGAAGAAAGTGAAACTTGAATCTGCCCAGTCCGAGCCTGCATGGGCTAAATCTGGTTCGTACTGCCATGTCAATAATACACTTCTTCCTTGCTTTGATTTGTAATACTGCATTCAATTGTAATGTCACTGTCACGCCCGGTCCAGATAGGGCAGTCTTTTTGAGACAAACTTTGATACACGTGCAGGACGACTAATTCTTGTTTCTTTGCAGGCGAAAAGGTTGGCCTAGAGATCTGGCGGATAGTACAGTTTAAAGTAGTCCGATGGCCTGTTGATGACTATGGAAAGTTTTACGAGGGAGATTCTTACATCATTCTTAATACTTACAAGTAAATGAGAGAGGAAGATTGAGAAAGAGAGGGAGCTGGGAGAGAGAGATGGAGTAAATGAGCTTTGTAGTTTGTAAATAATCTTGCTTTGTCGGTAGAATAATTAGCTCTCTTTAAACAATATCTCGGATTAGCTTCCTTTTCGTGTGCTACAAGCTACAACCGACACCGAGTCGCCTATTAATGGGATAGAATAGTGAAGTCAACTGATTCCCAGTGAATCAGAGTTTTCGCATAATCCTTGGGATATAATTCAGAATTAATTTCTGCAGGAGGGAGGATGAGGAAGGATTCCAGTATGATGTTCATTTCTGGATTGGGAAGAACAGTACACAGGACGAATACGGAACCGCCGCTTATAAGACCGTAGAACTTGATACATTCCATCATGACAAGCCTATCCAGCATAGAGAGGTTCGTTTTCGATAAAGATTCAAATACGAATCAAGAGTCCGGTAAATCGAGTTTTGACTTTAATTTCACCAAAATGCATTCTCCTACAACAGGTTCAGATTTACGAGTCTCAGACATTCAAATCCTACTTCCCAGAGGGTATCAACTATTTGAAGGGTGGTGCGGAGAGTGGTTTCCGCCATGTCTCACCCACGGAGTACCAGCCTCGTCTTTTCCATGTCCATGGTAGGAGCATGGTTGGTGACACAGTCACCCCTAAACTACCAGCCGCGCGAACTGCGGCAAACGAAGCCCACGAAGCATATTAGGTGATGGCATCACCAAGGTTTATGGTAGATTTTGGGCTTGTTAATCACCCCTTACTAAAAAATTTTGGGTAGTGATCTCCTAGTGTGTCATGTTTGTATTACTTTTGTATACTTTATAGTCTCCTGTGTGAGACCAAGGGGTTATATTTACCTCTAGGTTTCAAGGAGGTCACAAATTACTGGTATTTGTATGTAGCAGCTGGCGTAGTCATTTAACCCTTAATTTTGCAGACATTAGTCATTTGCTCTAATATTTGGCTAGCTGACAAGCCTAGTTATATTCCGCCAGGTGACACTGCTCAGAATACCGTCATAGAGGAGATGAGCCTGAAAAAGGGCAACATCAATGATGAAGATGTGTTCATCTTGGATGCGGGGCTCATTATTTACCAGATAAACGGGGAGAAATGTGACAAGGACGAAAAGGTAAAGATGAAGTTAATTCTACGTTCCACCGTTCGTTTTATATATGTTACATCCCATTATGGCAGTCAGAACAAGTAAATGCGATTTGGGATCCTTAGGTATAATTTACATTAATTGTTAGGTCAAGGCCATGCAATTCGTGATAAAGATCAAAGAGGAAAGAAACGGAAAGGCGAAATCTTATGTCTATGATGGGGAAGTTCCTGACGAAGTTTATAGTGTGAGTTTAGTTGCTAAATGAGCAGAAATTAAAGGAAGATCTTGGTATTACATTTACAATTACAGTCGAAACCATAAAATATCTTGATCAAATGCTTTGTATCGATGATTGATGACAAAAACCTTCAGTTGCTCGAAGAGGGCGAGGGAGATGAGAAATCCTCAGCAGTGATTGAGAATGATACGAAACGGCTGATGAAGATTAGCGATCAAGACGGAGAGTTAAAGATGGAGAAGATAGCGGAGGGAGATGACGTCTCCAAGGATTTGTTGGACCCTAATGATGTCTTTCTGGTGGACGTTGGAACGCATCTCTATGTGTGGGTGGGAAACGGTAAGAACTCACATCATAAGACCACAAAGTTCTTTTTTATACGGTTTTTCTCAGGAATTTGTGGTTAATGACACAAACCGTGTAACCATCCTATCACAAAATGTGACACATACGATTATAATTTTAATGACAGCATTCGCCTATCCTAAATAACAATTGTTTATAAAAAAGTGAGAGACAGTTACTTATAATAGCCAATATACCCTTCATTATTACAGATGCCTCTCGAGACGAAAAGAAGAATGGAATGAGCTATGCGAGTAACTATCTAAATGGAGAGGATAGATTCCACTGCCCCATCACTGTAGTCCTCCAGGAACAAGCTAAGGAATTGATCAATGATCTCATATAAATGAGAGAAAAACATTTTGTTGTGTGTTACATAGTAGTTTGGGAGGGGCACACTAATTCTTCACTCTCCCAAAATCGCTATGTCATGTCTTGTTGAGTTACTCGACAAGTTATGTCTGTATTTTAAAATCTAGAGCAATTTGTATGATGTATAATATTAACAGTTGGAGTGGTGAAAATATCATCTTTTGTGTACCAAAATGGCCTATAATTATAGTACGTACTACTTGGTCACCAAGTTGGTGTACATGTTCTACTAAAACCTAACTGCACACATACATCTTCCCTTTGTCGTTCTTTCTACGCTATGTCTGTGTCTTTATCTATTCTTCCCATTCTCTCTCTGTAACTTTTCTATCCATCTTTCTCTACCTTCTCCAAGACGTCTAATTAAAGAATGGAATGTGCATGTAGGAAAGGCTCATACCGTACAACTCTCAAGGCGGTTTAATTAACACCATTTTTTAATCTGAACTGTACGTCGTTGTTTTGCTTTTTTTCCACGAAATATGTCAGGCGTCAGTCGATATTTGGGTATTGGAGATAATTCATCCTGGGCCGTAGGAGAGAGAATTCGGTCTGGAGAAAGTGTAAGTCTTTGCCTACGTAAAATTGAATATATTACGCCATAGTTTTACTATGTAATTGTTTGGTGTCGAGCCTTCAAGTTCAAAAAAATACTTGATCCAATAATTCTCCCTCGTTAGCAGCTCTTATTTTCTTTCTTGAGGCAGCTTCATTCTATTTTCTGGATACTTTATTCTATTTTCTAGCTACTACCGGTAGGAATAAAGTTGACGTTTTCAGACCTCTCTGTCTCTCGACTCTCTACCTCTCTCTTCCTTTTTTCTCCTTTTCTCTCTCTCTCTCTCTCTCTCTCTCTCTCTCTCTCTCTCTCTCTCTCACACACACACACTCTCTCTCTCTCACTCTTTTTCTCAAAGTTCTTTCCACTTGTTCAAACTGAGTCGCATACACCAATTAACTTGGGTCAGGAGTTCAAAATTAGACCGAATTTATCAACTTTATATGTTTCTCTCTTCTCTCTCTCTTCTCTCTCTCTCCCTCTCTCCCTTGCCTGTGTGTCAGGGCGTGCATTTGTATGTTGTGAGTGGCCCTCAATTAACTGTCTCTCACTATTCCTGCCTTCTAGCGCACCCCCTCTGTCTCTTGTAGTGTCCGCAAGATTTAATGCCTGATTAGTTGCGCCCGGTAACTGCCGTACAATTCCGTCGCGGGCCAACTCAACTACATATCGACAACCACTTATCACCATCACCACCGCGGAGAAGTTCCTGCAGCAGATTTGATCCAGAGTGATAATTGTGAAACTTCCTCATTTGTCACCTCTTCTACCGGTTCTAATTATAAACTCCAGCTCCCTCTCTGTGTCTGTGTGTGGTTCTCCTATCTACTGCTTCTGCACCGGTAAACCACCCCACCACAACTAACTGTGTGAAACTCAGTTCGCCAACTCGACATCTTGTAATTCTGTGTCATTTTTGTGTTCTAACAAAAGGTGAATTTCACTGGTACCAGCTAGTTAGCTATTGTCGCCCACACACGTCATGCCCCTGGCATCTTTTAGCGAGACTGAGGAGAATATAGCAGAGGTAAGAAAGAAATGTGCCAATTTTGTTGCCAAGTCTTTCAACTTGTTGCCTGGGGCTAGTGGATCTGGTGGGGTGGTTAGCAGGGGCAGTTCATCCAACAATAGGCCTCCACCACCCAAACTCCGTACCATCCGATTCAAATTGGATGGAAATATGAAGGGAGATAAACGTATCAGGTCGAAGAAGCCCGTCCATTTTGCTTCAAGCTCCGGCTCCTCAAACTCCCTCAATGCTCCCCGGCCCCCGCCTCGACAGAGACGGCGATCCTCAACTCAATTGCAGTGTGTTAAAATGGTTGAAGCGTGTTCTCCCATATCAAATGCAGATGGCAAACATATCACAGAAACTAAACCTTCCTTACCAGATACTACTCCAGATAGATCTGTAAAGAAGCCTCCTCAACCCTCAACCACCACTACTCAACGACCGGCTATCAAGAAGCCGATTCCTCACAAAACTGCTAGGACAGTTAGCTCTGTGCCAGCCAAAGCGGCTCCTTTGGTGAGACCAAAAACACTAGATACATCGGGGAGGAATAACACACCCAGCAGTCGAAATGTGGCAGCTTGCAACTGCAGCTACTCTTCCCTCCCAACTCCTGACAGATTCATGTATTCAGCCAATAGTACACCCCTTGGGAGTATGGACTCCCTGAACCCTTTCTTTGCTGAAGACATCAGGAAATTTGCCCCCTTGGCTGTTTCTGCATTGATTACCAGTTCGGAATTCGTCAAGAAAACTGAAGCACTTGGTATCTCAGGTTCACTTTCATCCATCAACACAGATATGCTCATACGACCAGCCAGTTCAAACAATTCGCTACAACGGAATCGCCCTCAGCATGGTTTTTATAATGCATACAACACCAGACGAGGAAGTGCCCCGGTTGTGAGTACCCGGCCTGTTGCTCAACTCGTCAGCAGCAAGTTGACATCCTACAAAGAAGATTCATCCTCTGACTACACCTCAGATACGGGTTCCTCTTCAACAGAGTTTGGCGATGAAGAAGATGACACTCAATACAGTATGATGTACTCCAGAGACATGTCCCATCCCCTACCGCTCGTTGATGCGACCATTAACCTCCCCTTTGGAAAGAAGATCCATGATTCGTGGGAGAACTCTACCCCACTCCACGACAACTCTGTTGTGAGGGTCTGTAATGAGGAGTCCGTTGTCATAGAGATAGAACCAAATGATGAGGATGATCAACGAGGAGAGGACACAAAAACTCCCGATTCGAATGATCCTTACTTTGTGAGCATGGCGGACATAAAGCGTTCACGATCTATTGCAAAACTAACTGAGATGGAGCCCCTCAACAATCAAATGAACTGTCTTTGTTGTACGTGCAGGGAGCCGAAAACTATGGTTCCCTTGTATTGTATTATGGGTATAGCGATTGTAATCACTTTCATTGTTATGATCGACATGTTACCAAAAGAGTAGCTTCAAGGGGAACAGGGAATTAGATACCGGCCCTGCTGGTAGGGTAAGTAATCGTCACCGGACATTTTGGTGTAGCTCCACAATTATCATTTAGTTCCTTGATCTAAAACTTATCATCAAACAATTCATTCGCTTGTTTCCTATCTCTTGTTTCCTTCAGGCTGTTGCAGATATCAGGGAGAGACGGGAACAGCAGGATCTTATGTTGAGCATTACGATGGGGAAAATAAAACAGGCGGACAAAAGAGTTAACGACTTAGAAGAGGTATTTGACTACACTATGTATCTGACAGATAATCGTTAACACTAACTGATAACCCTAAGCTAAGGCCTAACCAGACCCTGCAAGCTCTTAAACTAATCATTTAAACCATTGTCATTTAAACCATTGTCATTTAATCATTTAAACCACTAACATACACTGACTGTACAATGTACATCACGCAACCTCGCTCACGTAGCCGCACCGGGCCTTCGGCCCGGTGCGAAGAGGAGGGTCTTATATGAGACAATTAAACCAATGGTGTTTGTACTGTCCACTAAATGTGATTATTTTTATCAGGAGCAGGAACAACTGCAAAAGAAACTAACGAGCTTAGAAGCGAAAATGATGGTAGGATTAGAAATTAGCTTCGCAATTCTTCGTGTGTTATTATTGCCAAGCTAGACTGTGTTTCGGGGTACAAATTAAGGGAGGGTTTATTAGAACATAAAGTGATATTATACATGATAGTTAGGACCATAGATTCACTAAACACCCGTTTCCCTCCCACAGGCACTACGATCCGATCAAGAGGGAATGAACAAGTTAAACAAGACTCTAAAAGCAACTATAACTGGACTTGTTTCTACCTAATCAACAAATCTATCGATCATGTGTTTTAAAATAATTCCCCAGACTATATCAGCTTCTTAATTTCTCTCTGTACATTTTCGAAAGCTAGATGTTACGATGACTGATAAGACGTGGCGTGAATTTTGTGTATTCCTAAACTTTTGAATTTTATTTTTTATATCCATTCGCATTCACAAGCAAGCATATTATCCTGTAATAAAAAGTAAAAGCAATCCACTCTTTCGTAAAACAAATTAACGGTGCAAACACTAAAAAGCATGAAAAGTTTATACAATAACTTCTATTCAACATTCAGTGGTAAAGAAACCAAGCAGGTTCACTGAAGTCTGAACTCTGAAAGTTTCGCGAATTTGGACTTTACGATAAAATAAATACGAATTATTACGGGACGGTGAATCTACAAACGGACATCGAGGTCCAAGGGCTCAGATATCAGAACACACATGACACATGAACGATTGATCACAGACACTAGATAGAGTGAACACTGAACTACAAATCTAAAATGGTACCAGGTACAGCTGCACCGAACGAGAAGTGTCAATCAATTTTATTTCAAGAGGACCTTGGCCTTCATGATCTGCTGTTGTGTGACGCGCATTAAGACTACTGAAACCTTCAACTTTCATAGGACAAGACATCCGCGCACTCCAGCATTGGTATCTAACATATTTTCTTTCCTGTGGCTGAAAAGTGCTGCAAGTGACACGCGAATATGAGGGGTACTGTGAACCATAAAAGTGGTTCACGACCAGTGCCTAACCCTCCTGACCGGTTTAACTGCCGTATAATGCAGAAATTGCCTTGCGGCTTGTATCGCGGCAAAATCGCTTTTCTACGTACGGTTCTAGACACAAGAACTAAAGCTTTGTTATGTGATTGCTGACGGCTGATACAGAATTGACAACATAGATAAATATTTTCGTGTTTTGATTTCACCACCAATAATAAACTGAATATGATTTTACTGTACCAAGTTGCCTACTGCAGATTACAGTATGTTATCGGTGATCCGATTCTTTTTTATATTTCTTTCAATATCATCATGGTTTTTTGATACCTAGCCTACAGAATGAATAAATGCTGCATAGTGTATATTGAATGAATCGCCACCCTCCCCTCTTGCTATTCTTTTTGTTCTGTTAGAGCCCATCCCAATCTCATCACATATAATGATTTGTTGAGTAAGGGGTGGACAGTGACTGGACACCTTACTCACCAAATCATGATAGTAACGGGTGACAACTAAAAATCTGGACAATTTTCTGTGAGCTCTAGCGCCGGCCCCCGCTTGAGATACAGCTTCAGGCCAGTGATAGAACGATTTTTCAGACAATTTTGAATCAGAATAACACAACGGGAAAAACTAAAAAGTTCATTTTCATTGCGATATCGCATCATTTCCTCTTGACCCACCAAAGCATGTAGTACTTGAAATTTACACACTTTTCTAGCACCTCTAGCGCCTGTTCTTTTTGAGATACAGCTTCGGGGCAGCGATAGAATGATTTTTCAGACGATTTTGAACGAAATTAACTTTATTTCACACTCCGATAATCTCAATTCTAATCACAGAATCATCTGTAACAAACCCTTCAAAGCGTAGTTTACAGGTAATTTGAGAAATCGCCATTTTGACGATCTCTCGAAACATTTATGACGTGGAAAACCAACTTCCCGCTAAGCTAAAATGTTGAAACTTGGCAGTTATGTTGGTTATGGCATGAACAACCATTATTTCAAATTTGAGAATTCTATGTCATCAGGAAGGTCGTTTCTGATCACACAGAAATCTCAAATCTCCGTACACATGCTTTGGTGGGTCAAGAGGACATGTTGCGATAACGCAATGAAAATGAACTTTTTAGTTTTTTCCGTTGTGTTATTCTGATTCAAAATTGTCTGAAAAATCGTTCTATCACTGGCCTGAAGCTGTATCTCAAGCGGGGCCGGCGCTAGAGCTCACAGAAAATTGTCCAGATTTTTAGTTGTCACCCGTTACTGCACCCATACAGTTGCTCCCTCGTTTTATGTTCTAACCCGGATTGTGGTGAGTCGAGCAATGTTAAACTCCCTTCAATATTTCATTTAAATCCACATATGAAATTAATTTGTAAATTGAAACAAGGTGAGTTCAATCGTGGTTATTAACCGCGGTTATTAATTAAGAATCACGGAGACTGCATGGTAGATGAGATTGTTCTTGTATCGAGGTGTTTTCAGTGATGAGGACCACGTACCTCGTAATATTACGCGTAATATACCATATATGGTATACGAGGTAACCATATAATACGGTATGTTCCTCCTAGTATAATATACTGCCTTGCTCGGACTTGTTTCACCGTGCCCCGAACGGGAAGCCTCTTTTACAAATGTAAAGGAGGGTTAGAACATAACAAAGTATGCATTGAGCCATACTGAACTAGGCCAGTCATATGACGTTGTGAAATGGAACTAATTGATCTAAAAGCGATTCCACTTCCAGGGCACTCCAATGGGTCTCTACAACCACCAAAAAAATTTACCGCGGGTACCGCGATGGAGAAATCGGTCATTTCCGGGTTTATTTTGCACCTGCATAAATATAGCCTAGGACGAATGCGATATACGGTAAAAACCGTCTTTGGAAACAAGTAGAAAAGAAATCAAGGGCACTAAAGTGTGTAGCGTCCTCGCATTAGTGGGGGTAGGTGCTGGAATTAAGTCTCTATCTTATCAGGTTAATTAGATAATTGGATAATTAGATGCGCACATAGCCGTTTTATGGTTATACGGTAAAAACCATCCTTGGAAAGGAGTAGAGAAAAAACCGAGGGTACTAGAGTGATCAGCGTCCTCGAATTAGTGGGGGTAGGTACCAAAATTAAGTTCCTATCTCATCGCGTTAATTAGATAATTGGATAATTAGGTATGCGCATGACCGTTTTTAGGTTACATGGCTATAGCCACTTAGGAATGGTTTAGAGACTTTTCATTGGTGCCATTTTGTAGGCAATAGCCAAGTTATGGGGGGTCGAAGTCGGACTTTTAAGCTCTATATTCAACCATTTAGCCGTTATATGGCTTTAAAGGTGCTCAAAATCGGTCTTTTTACCGCTTTTTTGCTCATTTTGAGCACCTTATATGCCAAATAACGGCTAAACGGTTGAATATAGAGCTTAAAAGTCCGACGTCGACCCCCAATAACTTGGCTATTGCCTACAAAATGGCACCAATGAAAAGTCTCTAAACCATTCCTAAGTGGCTATAGCCATGTAACCTAAAAACGGTCATGCGCATACCTAATTATCCAATTATCTAATTAACGCGATGAGATAGGAACTTAATTTTGGTACCTACCCCCACTAATTCGAGGACGCTGATCACTCTAGTACCCTCGGTTTTTTCTCTACTCCTTTCCAAGGATGGTTTTTACCGTATAACCATAAAACGGCTATGTGCGCATCTAATTATCCAATTATCTAATTAACCTGATAAGATAGAGACTTAATTCCAGCACCTACCCCCACTAATGCGAGGACGCTACACACTTTAGTGCCCTTGATTTCTTTTCTACTTGTTTCCAAAGACGGTTTTTACCGTATATCGCATTCGTCCTAGGCTATATTCTGCCCCTTTTTTTTAGAATGAAGTATTTGCATTTTTTAAGTTTCGAGAAAATCGACTTTAAAGTTTTTTAGAGGGTTTTTCGGAACTAAAATTGTCATAGAAGCCCAAATAGTACGTCAAACGATTTATGACTTATACCACAAGAATCCTGAAGGAATTCTGCAGGACTTCCAATTATCAGCTATCATCAAATTTGTCTCAAATTGATGTCAGGCATCAAAATTGATGCCTTACTCTGTTGGTTACTTCACTTATATTACAGTTTTGAAAATACTTCCGTTGCTAGACTGATATCGACTGAAGCATAATTTTTCGTGGTAGATACTTCAGTAATTACTTCACTCAAAAAAATACTTCATCATAATAGCAACAAAAGCACCTAAAAAGTACTTCACTTGCATATACTTCAGTAATTACTTCATTCCTAAAAATACTTCTTCAGAACTGTATTCAAAATGCCTAAAAGTAACTTAATCGAACAAAAGTGTACATGTGCTTCAAAATCGCAATCTTACTTCAATATTTTGGATAAAATCACAAACGAAGTTAATTTTCATTTAACACGCAGTGAAGTATAAAATGTGTTAGAATTCTTGCTAGTCTTGAAAGTAACTCCAGAGCAGCAGCTGCAGACAAACAGACGCACAGACAAACAGACGCACAAATTACAACTGCAGCAGCCTGCAGCAGCCTGCAGCAGCATAAAGAGATGGGCCGCCCGCCCTTCGGGCGGAATGTTAAAATCATGGTGCTGATAAATTGAGCGAAAACAGAAAAACGCTATGGCAACCCTCAAACTAAGACGAACCTGCAGATAAAATCTGGAAGATTAATCTGTTCCGGTACGAGTCATACTTTGAAATTGGTTGAGTTCGGCTTGTAATATCAGAGTGAAACATGGAGATTGGAGATTCAAGAATTTTCTTCCGACCTCTACACAGGTCCGTGTTCATAAAATATGACAGACATACAAACAGATCACAGACATACAAACAGATCACAGACAGACACACAGACAGACACACAGGCCAGTTCATTACATGTTTTAACAATCGATTGGCTGATAACCAGTCACGTGACCTGAATAATGAGCTCGGATTGGTTGTTTATTTGGTCCGGTCGGTTGCTGAGAGATAGAGAAAGGGTCTGACAGAGAGATAATATCGATGAGAGGGAACGGGAGTGAGATTGTCTCCATTCGGGTTATTCACGAAGAGGAGTATTTGTCTAGGAGTGTGGGAATGTAAGGACAGAACAGTTAGATGACAATATATTTTGTTAATATTTGGATGATTTGTATCCGTATTCTTTAATTTTTTACAAACATTTCAAATTCCCGTGAGTGTGATAGTTCAGTGACATGGGAGACAGTGGGAGGCAAAGTGACAGGGGTTACAATGGGAGGCAAAGTGACAGGGGTTACAATTGGAGATAAGGTGACAGGGGTGACAAAGGGATATAAGGTGACAGGCCCTCACTCACCCCCCTTCCCCAGGTCATCCTGCCTCCTAACTCACCCCCTTCCCCAGGTCATCCTGACCCCTAACTCACCCCCCTTCCCCAGGTCATCCTGCCTCCTAACTCACCCCCCTTCCCTAGGTCATCCTGACCCCTAACTCACCCCCCTTCCCTAGGTCATCCTGCCTCCTAACTCACCCCCTTCCCCAGGTCATCCTGCCTCCTAACTCACCCCCTTCCCCAGGTTATCCTGACCCCTAACTCACCCCCCTTCCCCAGGTCATCCTGCCTCCTAACTCACCCCCTTCCCCAGGTCATCCTGCCTCCTAACTCACCCCCTTCCCCAGGTCATCCTGCCTCGTAACTCACCCCCCTTCCCCAGGTTATCCTGACCCCTAACTCACCCCCCTTCCCCAGGTCATCCTGCCTCCTAACTCACCCCACTTCCTTAGGTTATCCTGACCCCTAACTCACCCCCTTCCCCAGGTCATCCTGCCTCCTAACTCACCCCCTTCCCCAGGTCATCCTGCCTCCTAACTCACCCCCTTCCCCAGGTCATCCTGCCTCCTAACTCACCCCCTTCCCCAGGTCATCCTGCCTCCTAACTCACCTCCCTTCCCTAGGTTATCCTGCCTTCTAACTCACCCCCTTCCCCAGTCATAGTCATAGTCATAGTCATAGTCATAGTCATAGTCATAGTCAATTAACCCTCGTGGCTCCGAAGTTTCATCAAAAACAGGGTAACGTGCTTTTAAATCACGTCCTGATAACAATAATTATTATCATAATAAAAACGGTTTATTGTAATTGCAATAGGAGAGACAAAACGAAACGGGTATACATTCAATGTACATGGTGGCTAACTAAGCAGCAGCTGCGTGTGGTGGGAGAAATGGCTTACCCTATATTTTTTACTATTTTACAACAAATGTCTGAGAGTGACAGAAACATTGTACCGCTGCAGCATGATACGATACACACGGATGTCCGTTAGCTACTATTTGAACTCCAGACAGGTTGAGTTTTCAAACCAGCTGCAGCTGGCCCCCTAGCCTTTCGGAATGATGTAAATTTGAAACCAAACGCTAGGGCAATAACTTATAAAACCTTATGAGGTCAGTGTTTGACAACACTGTTTGTGGTGTCTCTCTCTCTTTGTCTCAGAGTGACACTCTTACATAGAGATAATCCCAGAATCATGATCACCCCGGCCCCCAGACATCTCTTCTCCACTTGTTGAGTTACCTAACAACTGGTTGTGTTGTGTCGTTACGACAGTACGGTACTGGAACATAATGCTACCTTTGAATGTGGGGTTCTAAGTTCGAAGAATGAGATTGGAGTGACGTAGTTGTGACGGTGAGGATGAGTAATTCGAGATGTGAACGATAATTATAATTACTCAGAATAGAATAATTATTATAGGGATCGCCTCCGTTCGACCTTCATCATGATGATGCTGCAGCAAAGAACAAATCTTGGAAATTACTTCATTTGGCCGGACTTGTGTTATAAATGGCACATATTATAATAAAAAATGAAGTATTCTTAAGTTATGAAGTATTTTTTCTGGATGCGACAAGAAGCATTTGAATTCCACAGATTTATGAAGCATTTTCAAATTGAAGTAAATGAAGTGAAGTATCTTCTGATTTGAAAATACTTCAAACAAAATCTGCAACTGATTTATGAAGCATTTTCAAATTGAAGTAAATGAAGTGAAGTATCTTCTGAGTGGACAATACTTCAAACAAAATCTGCAGCTGATTGAAGTATTTCAATAGAATTTTTTAAATGAAGCAAACAACTGAAGCAAATTTTTCTGCGGTTATTACTTCTATGGTAGAAAAGTTTAACGAAGCAGTATTTATTTCCGAATTATATTAGCGAAGCAATTGCCATTTGCTTCACTTTTCTGCAGTTTTTCAAAAATAAAAGTACTTCACAAAAAACACTTCACTCTATTTTTTGAAGATTGAGACACGAGACTTAGCCCATCTTGTAGATCTTTTTCTCCTGATCAAGATGGTATAAATAACTCAAAATCGCCAAAATTGCAAATACTTCATTCTAAAAAAAAGGGGCAGTATTTATGCAGGTGCAAAATAAACCCGGAAATGACCGATTTCTCCATCGCGGTACCCGCGGTAAATTTTTTTGGTGGTTGTAGAGACCCATTGGAGGGCCCTGGAAGTGGAATCGCTTTTAGATCAATTACTTCCTTTTTCAGCGATATATCGACGTCATATGACTAGCCTAAACAGTGAACACGTGTGGGGTCGCTTTTTGTACATACCATGATAGTGTCTTCTATACGGCCCGCTACATAACAATGAGTTCATGATACTTGGTAACAAATTAAAAATATCAGAAACTTATTTTGAGTAAAAATGTAAAATATATTTACATAATATATTTGCATAAAAGCTAGCACTCTCATTCTGCTGAGCACCAAAATAGACGTAATTTGATCCCATGATCTATAGCTTCCACTATGTTCCCCCACTGAAAATACATCTCAGGACACACTTTCTCAAGTCGTAAAACCTTTTATTGCATTTTACCAGGCGTTATAATGTAAAACAAAATAACGTAAAAATTCCTCCGAACACATTTACCATACAGCCTCACTCGTAGTAGAGTCGATAACTACATCAACCTCTCCCAATTGTTCCAGTTTTTGTCACATCTGTTTGGAGCCTCGACACGACCTCTAAACAGGTGTTACTTTTTCACAAACTGTTTTCATCTTGGTGTATAGTAGAGTCGATAACTACATCGACCTCTCCCAATTGTTCCAGTTTTTGTCACATCTGTTTGGAGCCTCGACACGACCTCTAAACAGGTGTTACTTTTTCACAAACTGTTTTCATCTTGGTGTAATCAGCATTTGAAATGTTGCTGATCATAACAAAAACCTAACTATTTTTTTTCAACTTGGGGTAAAACCATGGGTGTCAAAAGTTAGCTCTAGGTCCCCTGAGTAACCATCCGGAGACTCTAAGAGATATTTCAAGCCGTTCTCCCGTAATCATTAATCCCGGTGGAGAAAAAAATACAATGCGGACGTACGTGAGCGCTGGCAGGCTGTTTACATGTTATTGTATGTCTCTCACTCTCTCTGGAAAAACCGCACGTGCGGTTGCGCCGCGCGAGATAACTCTTTCTCAAGGGGGAGAAAAGAGAGAGACGCACATTAACGTTATACATTAAAGTTGAGGTTGTAGGCAATTGCACGTACGTCCATACTCAAATATGTGCTCTACCGGGATTAATGATTACAGGAGAACGGCTGGAAATATCTCTTAGAGTCTCCGGATGGTTACTCAGGGGACCTAGAGCTAACTTTTGACACCCATGGTTTTACCCCAAGTTGAAAAAAAATAGTTAGGTTTTTGTTATGATCAGCAACATTTCAAATGCTGATTACACCAAGATGAAAACAGTTTGTGAAAAAGTAACACCTGTTTAGAGGTCGTGTCGAGGCTCCAAACAGATGTGACAAAAACTGGAACAATTGGGAGAGGTCGATGTAGTTATCGACTCTACTAGTAATCAGCAGTTGAAATGTTGTTAATCATAACAAAAACCGAACTATTTTTTTTCAACTTGGGGTAAAACCATGGGTGTCAAAAGTTAGCTCTAGGTCCCCTGAGTAACCATCCGGAGACTCTAAGAGATATTTCAAGCCGTTCTCCTGTAATCATTAATCCCGGTAGAGCACATATTTGAGCATGGACGTACGTGCAATTGCCTACAACCTCAACTTTAATGTATAACGTTAATGTGCGTCTCTCTCTTTTCTCCCCCTTGAGAAAGAGTTATCTCGCGCGGCGCAACCGCACGTGCGGTTTTTCCAGAGAGAGTGAGAGACATACAATAACATGTAAACAGCCTGCCAGCGCTCACGTACGTCCGCATTGTATTTTTTTCTCCACCGGGATTAATGATTACGGGAGAACGGCTTGAAATATCTCTTAGAGTCTCCGGATGGTTACTCAGGGGACCTAGAGCTAACTTTTGACATCCATGGTTTTACCCCAAGTTGAAAAAAAATAGTTCGGTTTTTGTTATGATCAACAACATTTCAACTGCTGATTACACCAAGATGAAAACAGTTTGTGAAAAAGTAACACCTGTTTAGAGGTCGTGTCGAGGCTCCAAACAGATGTGACAAAAACTGGAACAATTGGGAGAGGTCGATGTAGTTATCGACTCTACTATCGCTACCTCGTGACGCAAATCGTAAAATATATTTTCTTTACGGTTCCATTATAATGGTACCGCTAGTTTGCAACAACAAAAATAACGCAGAGGTTTCTTTTTTAACGGGGCCCTCTCCTAGTTAAATAGTTGCTCAACCGTAGTACATGTAGTCCAACCTCTAATATACCGGAATGCTCTATCTACCATGTATGTAATAACCCTTCCCCCGATTAGTAGTAGCGATCTGAGGCTACAAGTAAACCATCCCCTGAGGAATCCGGTAAATCTAGGTTTCATGAACCGACCGAATCAGGAAATACTGGTCCCTGATTGGCTGATAACCAGTCACGTGACCTAAATAACGAGTTCTGATTGGTTGTTTACTTGTTTCGGTCGGTTCCTGCTAGGTTTGACTATCTTGATAAATCGTGTCAATCTAGCTCTGCTTTTGAAATGATTGTCTTCCACATTTCACACATCGTTATATGTATCATCCTCAGCTCTACCTCGTACTGGTATTACGGCGGTTTGTTGTTCGTAGACTCTTCCCAGTTTCAAGGGCTCCCATCAACTTCAAAAGCTCCTTGGTGTCCCCCTCGTGGGTCCGAGTGTGTGGTGTGGCGTCCATCCAACTATCTCTTACACCCTTTATCATATCTGGGGGGGGGGGTTAATTAATTAATTATTTAATTAGGAAATTGATATTTTAAACTGGGGAAATATGTAATAGATTGGTGAATCTTTACATAGGTGCTTCTATAATCGTCTATAACACTGCAGCAGTGGAATAAATCGGACCCGTCACCCGACTGCTGATAGTATATCTCATACTTATATTTTGTGAGTTTTCTGTGAGTTTTCTGTTTCATACAACATATATTCTCTGCTATATTTTTGTCAAGGTGTTATTACCAAGGTGTTATTATCCCCAACCCGGGTCTCTATCTTCTCAATCTCTTGATTGTATTGCACAATTTTAATTGTAAAATTTTCATGAGCGCTAGTAAGTCTCTCTTTTTCTATCTCGATTTCACAATATGATTCACAATATGCTTTTATCAACTAATCAGTAATCATGATTAAGAATCAGTGATCATGATAGTGGTTAATCACTATCCTCTACTTACTGGACATTTCCATAGATAGGTTGTTAAGATCGCAAATCTGTTGCTGGATGACTTGATCGGGCATTGAATTTACCTGAAATAGTGAGATTTTAGAGAGAGAGAGAGAGAGAGAGAGAGAGAGAGAGAGAGAGAGAGAGAGAGAGAGAGAGAGAGAGAGAGAGAGAGAGAGAGATAGAGAGAGAGATGGAGAGAGATGGAGAGAGACTCTACAGCCTAGCTTTTAATGCAATTTTTCTAGTGTCTCCTCCCATCTATATCTAAAGTAAAATTTGACATAGTTAATTTGAGACTGGTGCATTAAATCCTCAATGTCTCTAGTTTAAGTACAGTTATTCTGTGACGTCAATGACCCGTCCAGGCTCGTAGTTTAGTGGTTTAAACCAGATGCCAGAGTCTACCCTGCTAATATTGAGCACCCTTTAGTGGTTATATGTGTTGTCTAGTTGAATATAACAGCTTACCTCGGCGTTGATATCTTGTTCGTATTTCTCGATATCTGGATCTAGTTTGGTTCGGAGGTAGTTGGGAATGGAGTCCGGTGGTAGGCATGGAATTCGGCCAGCTGTTAGTTGTTCCAGTGTTGCATCATGCCCTACTGTCATTAGTGGAAGGAGAACTAGATTCTGTAGCTCTGGTGTCTAGGAAGGAGGGATAGGAGTAGTTATGATGTTTGGTTGAACATGGTTGTCTAGAAGCTAAGATAACGCAAATCGCCACCTTAATGCCAATATGCCCAACTTCACCTCTTCCTTCGTCAAGACTTTGTGTAAGTTGCTGAGTTGGCCAGAAAGAGTTGTAAAGTTCTCACTGACATCCGGCCACAGGACACCCCCAGAATCCAACTTCGTTATAAACGTTTGAAGGGAACTTTTTACCTGTATGTGGAATACTAAATTAATGTTTCTTAAATCTCTAGTATTATATCTCTCCTCTCAGACATTAATATGATATTTCTTATATCTGATTTCTATGAACACCATCATTGGTGGTCCACCAAAATTTCAGACACCTTGGGTTAAATGATTTTAAGCTTTACTTTTTGCTGCCGAGAGAGAGAGAGAGAGAGAGAGAGAGAGAGAGAGAGAGAGAGAGAGAAAGTGAGGAAACGAGAGATAAAATGTTCCAAGAAATGGTCACGATTCTCAATAGCATACCAACAATAGTATAAAATATATTAGACAATTTTAACCGGTTATCTAAGTTTTCACAGTACACCGTTTCAGGTGGTTAAAGTGTACTGTGAAATTTTAGACCACTGCAAAAACACTAGTAATTATAAAGTAAAATACCGCTGCAGTGGTATGTGAAAAATTAAACACTTTCTAGTCACACGCACACAGTGTGAACATTACAAACATTACAAACTGAGTGAACGGGATAAAGATTAAGTGAGTGAGTGAGAGAGAGAGAGAGAGAGAGAGAGAGAGAGAGAGAGAGAGAGAGAGAGAGAGAGAGAGAGAGAGAAAGAGAATGTGTGTGTGTGTGTGAGAGAGAGAGATAGGAAAAGAGAGAATCGAAGGCAGAGAGGGAAAGCAGATGCAGGACGCTCATTGGTGTGGTGCCATCACGTGACCTATAGTTGCAGAGGGGAAGAAAAGATAAGGGTTAGGGCGTGTGCATTGTGCAGTAGTGACTACTGCACACGCCTCTCTCTCTCTCTCTCTCTCTCTCTCTCTCTCTCTCTCTCTCACATTCTCTTTCTCTCTCTCTCTCTCACTCAATCTTTATCTCTGTCACTCAGTTTGTTTCCAAAATCATCTAATAAAATTAGATGACTGCTTTTACATGCTCTATTACACAACAATAATGTTAAAGATTCTTTCACTTTTAGGCCTCGCAGGCTCGGCCCAAAAGTACAACTACAGAGCTCGCAGGCTCGCTCAGTAGTTACACTTAGCGTGCCTCGCAGGCTCGGCAGCTAAGTAAAAGGATCTACCTCGACCTGTCGGTCTCGGTTCATTATTGTTGTATTTAGAGCACTCGGCCTTCGGCCTCGTGCACTAAAAAGTAATAGACCATTTTAACCAGTCATCTAATCATATATTATTCTTCGTTGCCTCACAATTTAATTCGTTTCATATTTCTTGAGTCGCTTGAAACTGTTTATTTTTAGAACAAAAACAACTCAACATATATTTCTTACCCCGTTCACGCGTTGCAAGACTTGTGTGAGAGCATTGCTCACCTCCTTGGAACCATCCATTCTTAGAACTAATAAAAGTTGTTTTAACTTTAATATAGTCAGATCTCACCCAGGAAAAAGCATTTCTAGAGTTTTTTCAGGCAAAGTTTTCAAAACATGAATTCAATCAAAAACATCAAAGATCTCCAGCTACTTATATGTACTGCAGTTGTCTCTCTTCCGATAAAATTAATAACACACGTGCATTCCGCTATCATTTCCAAATAACGCCGCCGTCCTTACGATGAGCTTTTCAGTAAGAGTTCCTAAGAAAGTCAACTCGTCACACTCGTATTGCATCAATGAGAATTTAAGGATTCGTTCCCGTGATCATTCAGAGAAAGTGATCACATCTCGTCTGTTTTACTGGTCCCGTCCACATTTCGAACTTTGCGAAAGGTTTGACAATGCTAGCTCAACGTGTAAGATGTCATAGAGAAAGAAGGAGAGTTTTGAGGACAATAGTCAAGATACAGTACGAGTAATTTCGAGTAAGAGACAATGCACATCCGCTTTTGGTACGCTCGATCACTAATTGTAATTTTCACTGCAGAAAAGATTCGTGTGTCAAAGAAGGAGAAGGAAAGAGGGTGGCAGAAGCGAAGTCATCAGGTAACGTAGCATGCAATGGGTAGAAGTGTTTATTTCACATGTCGATCAATAAGGAGAAGTGCATCACTTTTGTCACGCGGATTTAATCGTTTACTCAATGTGACAATGCAAGGAGTAAAAGAATAGAGAGAAGACGATTACTAGGTAGACGTACGAAGGTAAGAGAGAGAAGAGAAGAGAAAGAGAGAGAGAGAATAGGAGAAGAGTAAGCAGATGAAAGAGGGTAGTGAATAGAGATGAGCAGATGAAGAGAATAAGAGAGATGAATAGGAGTCACCCGCTGAGCGTTTGTTGAGTTCGTATCGTCACTACGACGAATGACATGAGTATTTAAACTGTATTCTCAATGCAGACAGGTCACGGAAGGGGGTAAAACGAGAGGAGGGAAGAGACATAACGAGGTAGAGAGAGAAAATAAAGACAACGTCTGAACATGAGGAAGGGAGTCAGGATAGCAACTATTCTATTATGTAGTTCAACATGTAGAGTCATTTAGAGAGTTTTTCAAATGTTCTAAAAAGGTGGGGAGGGGGTGAAAGAGGGTCGAGCAAGGCATTAGTCAAGTGCGGGAGATAACATAGGGTTCGTAGATCTTGGGCACCTATAACTGTCAGGCCATTGCTCTGACAGGGCACCTGTGTTCCTAACACATATCTCAAAATACTCGAGTTAGCATTATGTGTTGATAGCTCCGATTGAGATTATTATATGCTTTGACATCACCGATGTCGCCTTTTAGTCTAGCTTTAACTGTCACTATTGGTAATTTCCAATACCCTTGTACGAAAGCTTTATACTGAGTTTCCAGTATGGACTCCTAACAAGATGTAACTTAGTTTACCTGTTTTGTCTAGCTAGACTGTAAAGGAGGGTTAGAACATAACAATACCTGTTATAGTCTGAAAGCAGTTCAAAGTGAACTTCTCCGTATGTAGTTCTTGTATACCGGAGCTCTGTTCAACGGGGGATATCTTGGCAGCAATTGCGAAAAGAGAATGGAAAATACTTGCCAACATCAGCTTCTCGTTTGCACTTGCTTTCGTCCTAAAATGCAGGGCTGTGATAGATACATTTAATACCACTCGTAGATCGTACATCTTTGAGAGGTACAATTTAAATCAGTAAATATTCATCGCTTCGGGGACTGGTATGTTATTTAGTTAAACTGCTTTATTTATAATATTATCATCAGATCAGATCAGCCAAGAGAGATGCTATCGACTGCTATACATATTCAGTACTGCAGGGTTTTGACAATATTGTTACTCGCCGATTAGAGAGTACAAGAGAAGATCGCGAAGCCAGACAAAACTTTAAATATTTCAATAATAAGTAGTTTCAATGAATAATATTCATGATGTTTGAGGTTGGTTAAAGTGTACTGCTATATGAATATTCGTTTTGGTTATATTCATTTAAAGCACTTAGTGTTGTTCGCATCTAAGTGCTCAACGCTATTAATTTATCATTCGTTGACTATCTTTCCCCAACTTAGGCATCTTTTGATTTCCAAGAATTACAAATTCCTAGAAGTTTATATCGCAATTTAAACCAGAGAACAAGCCAATGTTGCATAACTCTGTTTGGTATGGGTTTGATGGTTCATTTCAATTAAATGCCGGTATGATATTTTATCGGATAGTCTAACCACGTACATTTATTCTATAGTATCGGACGCCCTGCAACTCCCCATTCCATAAACCATATTGCATCATACAACTTGTGCAGTCTGCTGTAACTTGTAAAGCTTACCTCCCGAAAGATAAACTTAGAGGATAACTGGTAGGGTCGTTGATGATTTCCAAGATAGGTTGATCATTTCCTGTGTAGAGGCCAGTAACAGGTTGCCTGTTGACTGCAATAACAGACATTCCTGGTTTCACATTTCCTGATGCCCCAAACTTGACAAGAACCTTGCCGGTATCCGCTGTTAGGACAAGAGGGATCGGGTGGGCTGGAAAAGTGACCTCCTCCTCAGGCTTGTTTGATGCAAAATCTTCATCATAGATTCGCCCGCCAGCCTTGTTGATTATGTATACCGAATATATCATCTTACATTATAGCTAAATACAGTATGGGGGTTTAGATGGCTGATGGGTTTAAATGTGACCCGTACTGATTAATACTGAAAAAGCTATCCCACAATCACTCAAAAAATCAGCTGCGACTAAGTTCCACAACTCATTCATCTGTAGAAAGGCATCATTTTCAGACGCTCCCAGTAGATAATATCAGCCGATCCTTTGATTCGTTTTCATAATTGCCCAGAGGCCAGAATTGACTTTGCATTAAATTTGACTTACAGCAGCTCCATTTCTAAGCACTCTTAGAATAGGGTAAACTGGGGCACTTTGGTCAAAGGGCAAAGTGGCACATGTATGGGGCAAATCGGTCCTTAGAATAACGTGCGTCACGTGACTTTTTTCTCCAGCGGAGACCTGCTCGTTCTGTTCCGAATTTTTGCTTTAAAACTGCTGTATTTAATTTCTGTTTAAGTTGACCGAGGCCAGAATTGACTTAGCATTAATTTTGACTTACAGCAGCTCCATTTCTAAGCACTCTTAGAATACACTAGTTAAATAGATTCCAGGCTGTTTTTTCGCTCGGCATTCTACGCAGTCAGTAGTACGCTAGTCGCCACAGCCCGGCGTAGTTGCTGTTAAAAACGAGTGCTCCAAGAATTTCTTCGCGAAGTTTTCAAAAGAGGGATCCCTAAAAAAGTTCAGTATTTACACAGAGTTTACACAGTCTTTACACAGTCATGAGGCCCCTCGGAAATGTTCAAGTCATGCACAATCAAGTCACGCCCACCAATCACAGCTCAGAACGCGCGAAGCACTCCACGCGTTCTGAGCTGTGATTGGTGGGCGTGACTTGATTGTGCATGACTTGAACATTTCCGAGGGGCCTCATTAATGTCCATTTTTTTTCAACTGTTCACCCCCCAAAGTCGTGCGCGGAATTGTTTTGCGCGTTTATCACATGTTAACGTGTAGCGCGCGCAGCGTAAATTAAAATATCGCACGCGCACGAGTTGAGGGGTGAACAGTTGAATAAAAATGGACTTTAGTCGGAGATAAGAAGTTTATTTTAAATTTTTGAATTTAATTCCGAAAATATCAAATTTGACTTAAACGCGGCGCGTTTTATATTTGCGCGTGTCCAATGTTCGCGCTAAATCTCCATTGTTGAAATTTTAGCGCGCGACGCGAAGTCCTACTGAAGACATGCGGGACCAGAACATAACACGGTTAGGAGAGTACAGTATTTTGTGAGACAACTTCGGCCTCGAGCTTGTAAAGGTTACACATGACACTCGACATTATACTAAACTAAGAGATATAATCCATTAATCCCTTCGATTGATTATTCAACAGATCCAGTAGTGCTATTTTGAAAGGGGCCACAATACAGGTAGCCTATATAGTGTCTTCCTAGTTCCTAGAACTGTTTTGTGGCCCCTTTCAAAATGATAGTGTTCCCATGAACATGAACATGAACGCCTTTTAATTTCATTATTTCAATTTTGGGCCCATTGGAAATGAAGTAGAGCTCGTTTCACAATAGAGCCACATGGCTATCACTACTACAAAATGAACTGCAATTGCTACAGCAGCTGGGTTTATCACTAGTACAGTGTTATACTAGCTGTACATATGTAATCAGTGCGATTAATTTCAATTGCTGTACCAATATTACTGGATATAGTCTGGTGGTAAAGTATCAGCTCTAAGCTAGTCTCCTCAGACTCTATAATAGAGTATATTCTCTATTCTCTGTTCTCTAGAATATACGAGTATTTTATCGTCTAGATGATCCAATCAAATCAAGATTAAATATATCCGTATTTAGACGACTGTTGCACAACTCCCTTGACACCCACCATCCCCAGCCCACCTGTGCACCACAATGACGAGGCCCTGCGTAATGTACATGATATACAGTACCACCGTGTAGCAGCTTGATTTTAGTTGTGTACTAACTACCCGGTCACACCCCCCCCCTCTTTGCATAAAATTCTTTTAGGGGAACCACGTGGGTTTTCTAAGAAAAATCAATCACTTCTCTGTTTGCGATAAGTGGTTGTTATCAAGGCTCAAGCTGCAGTTTTTGATTCGATTTCATATTAAAGTCGGATTTTTTGAAACTGTCACCCCCCTGAAATAACAAAATTTGCCATATCTCCGGTTCCTGATAAGATAGAGACTTGAAATTTGGAGGTTCGGAAGAACTTAGCAAGATCTTCGTAACCTCCAAATTTCAAGTCTCTATCTCGTCAGGAACCGGATTTATGGTCATTTACGAAATTTGAAAATACCCAGGGGGGTGACAGTTTCAAAAAAATCCGACTTTAATTTCGATGCAACATTGCACTTGCAGCAATCCCTATGTTTTATTGTTGCAATTTATAGAACTCTTAAAAAAGTTGAAGACAGTGCAGTTATTACATCCATACATACTACCGACTACATAGTATGTTACCTCCTCTGCTTTGTAGTTTTTGATAGTTTTTGCATGTAATTTTTTAGAATTCGATTAATCCTAAAGTCGGATTTTTTGAAGTTGTAACCCCCCCCCCCTGGGAGGCGCGCGAGTTTTTATTTGCACGTCAGAAACGTGTGGGAGACTTGTTTTGGCTCTCACGCCTTTGTTTCTTGACCAATTTCGTCAAACAAAAATTTTACGGACTCACAAAATAATGCTCTTTCCGATGATATGCGGTTTTTTGCCGAAAAGTGAGAGCAAGTGTGGGCTGTGACGCGCAAATACGACGACGCCCGTGAAAGGGGGGGGGGTGACAACTTCAAAAAATCCGACTTTATTCCCTTATAGTTATGATCACAGCCGTTGAGGAATCAGGCAGACGTATAATGTACATAGATAAAAATAATCTTGCTACCCCCATCGGCCATCACCTTTCTAGTGATTTTTTCAATCGCTCTCTCTCTCTCTCTCTCTCTCTCTCTCTCTCTCTCTCTCTCTCTCTCTCTCTCTCTCTCTCTCTCTCTCTCCTCTCTCTCTCTCTCTCTCTCTCTCTCTATCTCTCTCTCTCTCTCTCTCTCTCTCTCTCTCTCTCTCTCTCTCTCTCTCTCTCTCTCTCTCTCTCTCTCTCTCTCTCTCTCTCTCTCTCTGTCTCTCTCTCTCTCTCTCTCTCTCTCTCTCTCTCTCTCCCTTTCATTCTTGCTAAGGGCGGTAATGACGCAGGACCGTGTTTGGATAGACCGATTGTGCTAAACAAACACTAGAACTACGTCGTGATGCACCTGTGTATATCACAACCAGCCGTGATGTAAACACACACACATGTGTGCTGGGTGAAATATAGCATGTTAAATGCTGCATCAATATCAGAAAGTTGATGAACATTATATCGGCTGTTAATTACCATTTACCGTCAATCGAACACAGAGGGGGAAAATTGAGTAGAAATCATGTATCTATGAAATTAGACCTTTTCCAAAATATGTCTATGTAAATTCTTCTTATCGGGAGTTAATCCTGTTTATTAGATGAACAAGGAGTTGTGTAATAACCGCTTATATCCAGCAGAGCGGAAATGACAATACCAAATGATTTGAAGATTTTTAGTTTTATTCCAACTGTGTAGCCACTAGCCGGAGAAATCACATACGAAAAAGTTTCGCAAGCCTTTTATAATTTATATACCCTGCTAACTTAAATAACCCGCCAGCGGCGAGAAGTCCCACTGGCGCGCTCTCAATATACAGCCAGTCCAGCGGCAGATTATTTCCCACTGGCTGGCTGTTTATTATTAACTCCTATGTTACATTCAAAGTGTGTGTAAATGATCAGTTCTTACTGAAATACAGAGGGAACACTGTTTGCAAGAGTTACACACTGCATTGGAGAGAAAGAAACAACACATTCCGTCAATTTCTCTCTCTTTATCTCCCCTTTTGTTTCACTATCTCAATTCCTCTGTGTTATGTCTGGCATGCCCCATATCTTGTTATTTCTTTCTCTCTCTCCTTAGTAACTGTTACCAAACAATATACACTCAATTGAGAGATGTTTTTGACTGTTTCTCAGTTCTCTTTGTGTGTTTTGATTAGTGTTCTCTCTCTTGTTAGTGTGTAATACTTGAAACAAACAACTAAAGCAGGGTATATAACCCATAAACTCTGACCAATGGCACGTTATTGGTTTAAACCCCTCCGCCTCTCCCTCGGCTACGCCTCAGGATCGTCGTCGTGATTTAAACCAGTTTATCCGCCACTGGCGGATAAACTACAGCTACCTTCTCCCAGCGGCGCGCTGGGAGAAAGGTATCTGAAATAACGTGCCAGTGGCCAGAGTTTATGCCTCATATATGAAAATTAATTCGCTGCCTCTGAGCATCAATAGCTTTCATATATTTAAATTCTAATAGAGTTTTATAAAAGCAGCTTATTAAGCTTGACATAATTCACAGCCCTTTTAAATTCAACTGTCCTGAAGTTTCAAACTTTTCAACACTACTTTAAACAAATTAATTTGAGCGCGCGGCGGCGTCGTGTGTCTCAATTCCCTTGTAGGCTCTAGCCTATGGTAGTGATGGCAAATATGGCCAAAAATGAAATGTATGGCATGACCGGGACCTGTCAGGAGATCCTAGGGGAAATGCTTAAGAGTGGTGATAAGATTGTTAAGAAATGTTTAACATTCTACGACTCTTCAATGACCATTAAAGCTAACGGGGTATCTCTCTCTAAGAAACTAAAGAGACCCGAACTCGACAGTTTTGCTGAATTCTTGGATATCCCATCTCTCTACGGTACCAAGGGGATCAAAGATCCTGAGCTTGGAACCGCTGAATTGATTGCATACAGGATAGCACAAGAGATAGCAGTACTAACTGTCCCTGCAAAATGTGCTGAGTGTAACACTAAGTATGTGCATAAGAGAGCTGAATTTGCCCCCCTGAGATGTTTTCTGTGCCACCAGCCCTCGCACAATTGCGAGCCTGTTAGAGCTGCTGTCGAAGAGAAGAACCAGGGTACTCTCCTGCTGGCTGGCGATGTGTGGTTATGTGAGCCATGCTGTGTACCGAAGAAAGGAGGCCAGCCAGGAACACCGTTAGGCAAGAAAATTTCTTCCAGGATTGCGACACCGAACCGGTCTAGAACCGGTAGCTTCAGCGAAGTGTCTATAGCTGACGACCGTACAACCAAGATCCAGGAAGTGATAGATGTTTTGTCGCCTAAACCTGAACTGAAGGAAGAAGAAAAGAAAGAAGAAGAAGGAGGCGAGCAAAAAGACGATGAGGAAGAGGAAGAAGAGGAAGACGAAGAGAAAGTCCTACTACCAAACACTAGCCCGACCACATGTCCTCTGTTGAAGGAGGGGAGTTGCCCTCACGGAGGATCGGGGAGGCGGAAAGTGAATGGAAAGACAACGTGCGAGTACTGGCATCCGAAAAACTGCAAACCTTGGATAACGAGAGGTGAAAAAGGTTGCAGCAAGGGACTGGAGTGTAAAAAGCTCCATAGGACCCTGTGCGATGAAGCGTTGAGAAAGAAGGAATGCCTTGACAAAAATTGTCGTCGTGCCCACCTCAAAGGCACATTGAGAAAGAAAGGATCCGATCGCGAGGACAAGAAGAAAGTAGGCACCGTTGTGAAGAATGGAAAGAGAGATCAGAGGCAAAAGAGCGAACCCGTGGCCGTCCAAGATTCTCGTAAAAAGATGAACGAGAAGAGACCTTTTTTGAAAGGTGGGGATGCAGTGAAAGGGAAGGGTAAGCCTCTGAAGAAGAAAGCCAATGATACCTCTAAGGAAATGGGTTTTTTAGCGATACAATCCCTTTTGAGAGAACTGCAGAAGGGAATGGAAAGTATGAAGAAGGACCAGGTCGAAATGCAAAAGACGATCAGGTCCCTATCAGATGGACGCAGCTGGGGTCGGAACCGAGCGGTTTCAGGACACCACGGGTGCTGCGGACAGGTGTTCTGTTAAATGCCCAGTCCTGCAACCCAAGTGCACAGAGCAGATGCGCTTGGAAGTTGCCCTATCTTCGGGAGACGATTGAGACGATCCCGGGGATAGTTCCTTTTGTCGCCGTTACGGAGACCTGGCTGAAACCCTATGTTGAGGATAGTCAGATATCCCACGGCTGGGAAAAGTACAGGGTTCACCGGTGTGACCGAAGGCACCGTACTGGTGGTGGGGTGATGCTCTTGTCACACTTTAACCTACCCTTGGAAGATCATGTTAAAATGGACAAAGACAGCTGCCAGCTTTTGTTATGTTCTTCCTCGCCTAGCAAATGGATACTCGGTGTCATGTACAGATCCCCCACGGCTCCAGTAGACGATTTTAGGGCATGCCTGGATGAAGTCAAGCGGTATATAGATGATAGACCGGACTACACTGTATGCCTTATGGGAGACTTCAACGTGCCTGAAATCTCCTGGGATCCCCCAGTAGCTAACCCTAGGAGTCCCACGAGTGATGTGTTGATGCGATTTACGGAGGATTCTCTACTCTCCCAGTACATTGATGCACCATCCAGAGGGAGAAACTACCTAGATTTAGTCTTCAGTAATTCAGAAAGACTGGTTAGTTGGGCAACAGCGAGAGATACCAAACTCTCGGATCACAGATTGGTTGAATTTGGCCTCAACCGGGACCCCTGCTCAGTTTCAAGAGAAACTGTCCCACCAAGGTTTGCCGCGGATGAATTTCGCTCTTTGGATATCCGTCGGGCAGACACTAAAGCGATTAGTGAGTACCTGAATATGGTGAAGTGGAAGGACGTCTTTGAAAAGTGTACTGTAGACGAACTTCCACGTGTATTCAGAGATATCCTCTTCCAGGCTGCACAGATTTTCACTCCACGCAAGAAACCAAGGAGAGGAAAACCAAATAGGGTCCGGAAGCTAGCTAGGAAGAAGAGGGCTCTCCAGACGAGACTCACTAAAGTACTGGAAGATGAAAGCTCTCCAGAAGAGCAGATCAGAGCGATGGAGAAACGATTGAACGAGTTGCACTGGCAAATCCGAGAGGCTGTTATGAATGACAAATGCAAACAGGAGGAGCTAGCACTAGCGAAAATGCGTGAAAACTCGAAGTATTTCTACAGTTACGCCAAACGATTTGCTGGAGAAAGTAGTAGGATATCTGCTCTCCGTGATGAAGACGGAGAGATGTGTACTGACGACAGAGAAATTGCAGAAGTTCTATCTATGCAGTTCAAGGCTGTTTTTAGTAACCCGGTCGAGGCAGAGTCGATGGTTGGAAGCGAGATTGTTGTTCCAGATTCCGTTGAGCCGAGAGACGGGGATATCGACTTCTCCCAGGGGGATATACTTGAGGCCATCAAAGATATGAAGGCAGACTCAGCGGCGGGTCCAGATGGTATTCCGGCGTTGCTGCTCAAACAGTGTGCTGATTCTGTTTCCTACCCCCTATACTTGATGTGGAAGAGATCCCTCGGTGAAGGTATTGTTCCTTCATCAAGCAAGGAGTCTCTGGTGACTCCGCTCTTCAAAAAAGGCAGTAGAGCCCTGGCTGCCAACTACCGTCCCGTTTCGCTCACAGATCACACCATCAAAATTTTCGAGAGAGTTGTCCGAAAGAAGCTGGTGAATCACTTTGAGTCAAATGATCTGTTTAATGATATACAGCACGGGTTTCGAAGAGGAAAGAGCACTCTTACCCAGCTTATTGACCACTTTGACGAGGTACACCGAAATGCCCTGGATGGAAAGGACACGGACTCTCTGTACCTAGACTACAGTAAGGCGTTCGATCGTGTTGACCACGGTATTCTAATCAGGAAACTTAGGAGATACCGGGTTCATGAGGGCCTCATCAAGTGGATCCAGTCTTTTCTGGAAGGTAGGGTCCAGCGAGTTACTGTGGACGGCTGCCTGTCTGAAGCAAGTACTGGTCATAAGCGGAGTACCTCAGGGTTCGGTGTTAGGACCGTTCCTATTCTTGTTGTTTATTAACGACATATCATCAGTGGTGTCCGGAAGCACACTGAGATGTTTTGCTGATGATACGAGAATTCTGAAGAGTATCGGTGGAGAAGATGACATGATAATCCTCCAAAGAGATTTGGAGGCTGTTACAGCATGGTCCCTGAGAAACAACATGAAGCTACATGCAGATAAATTTGAATATCTGCTTCATGGAGTCACAAGGGATCCTCTCTCCCAGCAACTGCCATTCACCCAAAATCTACTATCTTACACAACTGAGGCTGGAATCCTGGAACCAAGCTTATCAGTTAGAGATCTTGGTGTGCTAGTTCAAGCCGATCTAGATTGGGAGGGACACATAAGGACGATTGCCGAGAGCGGACGCCGCAAAGCATCTTGGGTCCTGAGTGTCTTCAAAACACGGGACAGAGAAGCTATGATAACTTTGTATAAGAGTATGGTCAGGAGCCTGCTCGAGTACTGTTGCCCTCTCTGGAGTCCGACTAAGA
Source organism: Hormiphora californensis (assembly GCA_020137815.1). Lineage (NCBI taxonomy): Eukaryota > Metazoa > Ctenophora > Tentaculata > Cydippida > Pleurobrachiidae > Hormiphora > Hormiphora californensis. The sequence continues at coordinate 2,310,904 of CM035352.1, forward strand.
TTAGGGATATCGAGCTACTTGAGGGAGTGCAGCGTTCCTTTACCAGACGTATAGCGGAGTGTAAGGGAATGACCTACTGGCAGCGCCTTCAGTATCTCCGTATCAGCTCCCTACAACGCAGGAGAGAGCGTTACATTATTCTACATATGTGGAAGACGCTTCATGGCCACATCTCCAATGACATCGGAGTACAATTTACCGCCGGTGGCCGACTGGGAACCAGAGCTGTGGTTCCGAAAATTGTGAAGAACTCTCTAGCAGCAGCACAGTCAGCATACGATGGATCCTTTGCTGTGATGGGGCCAAGGCTCTGGAACTGCTTACCTGCTCAAATTAACCAAATCACTGAGTTCCAGGTTTTCAAAACTCAGTTATCAAGATTTATGGACGCGATACCAGACCAACCTCCAGTCGCTGGGTATACGCGGAAATCCACAAACAGTGTTCTTGATAGTACCAGTGGGGAGTTGCAGAAAGCGATACCCCGATCGGACGAGCAGTAGCCGGCGAACTACACATAAGTAACATAAGTAAGTAAGTATGCTGTTTTATCAAAACCACAGATAACGGTGAATTTAATAGAAACATATTACAGAACTTTGTCGTCTATTATATCATCCGAGTGGTATGAGACTCGGTAAAAAAAGAAAAATTGAGGTGATATTGAGATTAATTGTTGAATTTCGTATATTTTAGATCTACTATTTAAAATATAATCCTTTTTTTTCTTATTCAGTTGCGGGTTACCTCACAAAAGCCTGCCCTCTTCGAACCGGGCCAAAGCTGCGTTAAGCAAAAGTTTAGATAATTGAATTACATGGTTTATGATGTACAAATGTGCGAATAAAGGGTACGTTAACATTCTCATCAATGTAAATCATGCTAATAAATCGGAAAACTCTCCTCCTCTCTTTTTAACTAGAACTATCTTATACTTTTTCAACGTCTCTTATCCAGCTAACTTGTGCAAGTTTTTGACTGTTGGAAGCACATAATATAAGAGATGAAGCAAGCTTTATCTCTGATGTCACAGCTAAACTAACAGGTTATTACCACACTAATTATCGTTTATGAAACAGAGCTCTTCTTGACAATCACTGCATGACGTAGTTCGTCAGAAGAAGTGTTTAGAAGTATCTAGAAGGGGTGTTTAGAAGTTCTCCTTTTGGTAAAAGAACATTGTCTTGCTCTCGGCTAGCTTATCATCAGCGTTCACCTTACTACAACTCTTGTCCAGTAACTCTGAGAGCATGGCCGGGCCACAGAAGAAAACTCCAATGTCATGCCTGTCAGGGGAGGGGGATGTTAATAGAGCGAGACACTAAAATAGGTTGGGATGCTTGCTGAGACTAATAGGCTCATGTCATTAAAATTTGCACGTGACTGACTATTAGGCTCACATGTCATTAAGATTTGCACGTGACTGACTATAAAGGGCTAATCACGTGACATTAAAAATCTCTATTATAATTTGGAGATGAACGACGTCGAAGTGGTGGTCGTTCGTTCAGTGCGTTTCTAAGCGACAGTCTGCTCCTTCATAAAACACTTCATATGACGAAAGCTGTAAAGCTGTTATTCACACTTTTGGGAGTTTGTTATTATTTTGGAACACATTTTAACAATTTAGTCTGGGTTCAGTTCCCATAGTTCCTGTTTCAGTTGTCATGGCAACCAAATTTCAGTGATCTGTGAATAAAGAGCGCCACCCGGCGGAGCCGGGTGGGTTTGTGAACAGCCCTTGCTTGAGGCGCACCCATAGGTGCGCTAGTGTCATTTTTAATGTCACGTGATTAGCCCTTTATAGTTTAAATATATAGCCCTTTATAGTTTAAATATGGCCTATAAGTGATTGAAATGGAGCATGTCTCAATTAAGAAAGAGACACGTGGTAGAGAAATAATTGGTTTTAAAGTAGAATGGGATATAATATGATAACTTCATTTAGAAACTCATCAAAGATAGGATGATAGTACTTTGAGAACTCTATTCAACATATATGATTTATGATGCTTTCCCCTATATACTTTTCCGAGACCAGACGAAATTGAAATGAGATAAACATTTGATAGATTTATAGGCGTAAAGAGCTATTAATATAGCAGGCAGGGGTTGGAATGAGGTGTCAAGTGGTAATTATCATGATATTGGTCTAGACACCTTGGTCCAGAATACCAAGAATTTAATCATCTTTTCTAGCTGCTATCTCACTTTCTCTCTCACACAACACGCAGCAGGCAGATTTCGCCAGATATCAGTTGTAGATTGTGGAAGTGGTTTTTGGCTAGACACCCTAAAATATGAAATCTGCAAATATTGTATGACAGATTCTGCATGCTGGTTATGTGGTAGTATGAGGAAGACTGGAGTGAAGAAAAATGAGTACTTTTATAAAGAGATTTGCCCTTTTTAATCCGACTATGCCGACAGAAACTGTCTAATAGCTGTGTGCATACAGGGTGGTCCATAAATCATGATCGGCGCGGGGGGGGGGGGGGGGGGGGGGGGGGGGGGGTAGCTCCGCAAAGGTGATGGTTGTGCAACTAGGGGAATATTCTGGAGAGACTCCTAATAGTAACTTGTAGCTATCCCCTGACTTACCCTTTGTTGTCAGGCTCCTCTGCGATATTTGTGAACTCTTTGACCCAGTTGGGGCGTCCAAACTGTGTAGTCACTCCAGAGAGGCCCGTTATGGCATCTTTCTCTTGACCAACCATCATGGCAATGTTATTGACAGTAGCAGAATCGGGGGGTCGGGTCATGAACGGCTTCAGCTCAATAAGATGTTCCATTTCCAGATCCTTTAACTGGAAAATAGTGGACATTTATTAGTGGATATTAGTGAAAATACCTTTCATATGGCATATGCCATATGGTTTATACTAAAGGTTTAAGGGTACACCTGGCGTTTTTCATCATCGAGTGCCCAACCAAATGACTTCACCAGGGTTTAGGCCATACAAAATGGACCTCAAATATGCAATTTTAGCCCTAAAGTCGAATTCATATTTTTGCTACAGCCTATTTTCAAAGTGGCGTTTTTTCAATTTTTGGTGGAATTTTTAACCTCAGGACCACTTTTTTTGAGATAGAAACATTAAATTCTTGGAATTTGAAGAGAATATAAAGGTAAATAAGCCCAAAGAAGGATTTTTGAAATGGAGCTTATTTCTGGCCATGAGAACGGTTTACTTTTTTGCTTCTTTGACACGCTGGCTGAGAATGTTCCCATGCTTCATTAGAGATGAAAATCTGGAAATAGTTGCTCAAAACGATTATCTATGTGGCCCAAAAATTTTGGAACTTTCCCGCCAAAGATGTGGTGTACAGGGCTTGTTTTGTGAAACCCATCTTTTTGAAAAAGAGGGAAATTCCCTGTATCTCAAAAACGGATGATCGTAGAGACCTGCGACCAAGCTTAATCGATTCAGAAGGTCCGATTTTGGGGGGGTCTTCTGAGAGACATTTTGCTCCTACTCCAACCGTTTTTGCTGTAATTGCGAAAAAGGTATCAGTAAGTAAGGGGGAAATCAGCCCGAAGCAGGCTACTGGAATAGAGTTGTTCCCCCTTTTCATAGAATTGGTTTTTTGCAAGTACAGCAAAAACGGTTGGAGTAGGAGCAAAATGTCTCTCAGAAGACCCCCCCAAAATCGGACCTTCTGAATCGATTAAGCTTGGTCGCAGGTCTCTACGATCATCCGTTTTTGAGATACAGGGAATTTCCCTCTTTTTCAAAAAGATGGGTTTCACAAAACAAAGCCCTGTACACCACATCTTTGGCGGGAAAGTTCCAAATTTTGGGCCCCCCCAAAAAAAAAAAACACCCCCACTCAAGAACAAAAAGTAAACGTTTTATGCAAAAGATTTCAAAACCTTTCTAATCCGAATCTTCCGACAGAACTTCTATACTGTGTCATACAGGGGTCAAAACATAACGGGGGTGAGGTTCAGTCCCGCAAAGGTGAAGTTGTCAAATAGGGGATATTCTGGAATTGGGGCTGGAGGACTCCATTAAGTTCTCTTAGAAACTTGTAGTACTTGAATAGATGACTTACCCTAAAACCCTGTACCTTGTTTGGGTCTCTGCAATATTTGTGAATTTGAAAAACGTCCACTGTTGTACCAGAGGGCCGTAGGTCTTTCTCTGCACCATCAATTTTTTGACATACGACTGGGGCGTATAATTGTCAATAATTTCCTTCAGATCCTTTTGGAATGATGGCCTAAATAGTGGAAAGTCGAAAATTGTTGGGCATCGCATATGTATACTAAAGGTTTGAACGTGTTCCATGGTCCTCCGTCAGAGTTTATCATAAATAACACACTAACACGAAGTCTTTTGTTATCTTTTTTTTGCTTACGTCTTTGAGAATCGCAGCGAAGAGAGAGGAAAGCCATCCAAAAACTTTGGGATTGGGTGCCAGCCAGTAGAAGTAGATCTTCTTAGGCCCGAAATCGTGCTGTCCGGAGGCTATTTGATACCTATATCAACATGGTATCAATAATTTTACCAAATGGTGTCGTCCAAGGGTAAATTCTTAACACAATTTCTACCGAATGAATTGTGCTAAGGCTACATAATAGTCAGTAAAATCGGAGGGAAGATCAAGTCTTAGTAAAACTATTTAACTAATATATGACGATGAATAGAGACTGGCAGCTTGTTATCGAACGATATAAACGGTTAAATTAGATCGGTATAATAGTAGATGTAACTCACCACACTGATTTCAAGATGGAAGCGTAGGGCGTGCAACCAACACCTGCAGCCACCAACACAGTCCTCTTGTATGTAAACATGTCCTGGAGATATGTTTCTTAATTAAATAATTAGTGGAACATGTCCTGGAGATGTTTCTTAATTAACTAATTAGTGGAACGTAAGAGCTGATGTTTATAACGAGGTTATAACGATGGCATTGTGTCTTTGAACAATGGCATACCGCAGGCACGCTGGCCTTGTTTGACCCTGTCTCAGTCTACACCTCGACAAATAAAGGAGGGTACAACATAACAAAGCTATATTCTGCGTCTGGTTACTTTTGTAACAATTATAGCCCAATACCTATCATGGCATCTTTATAGATCTGCCCGTTTATTATATGTGAGATTTTCCCCCTTGTACAGAGGGCGTGTGTGTTTGTGTGAATAAGCACCAGAAGGAGATATCAAAGGCATTATACTGCTTGTAGACATTATCGTATGCGAGTGGGACGGGAGGTTAATTAGTCAACCCTCTGTCGTCTCCACGCGACCCGCCCTGGTAACACTATATCACCCCGTAATTATAATCACTTTTCACAAACAGGCACTTTCTGCCCCCAAATCTACTGTGTGTTCCTTTGACTCCAATTCATATCATACTTTCGGTGGTGTTCCATCACCGAATTCTATTCCCCGTGATATTGTACTACTGATAATACCTGCAGCAGGTTGCAGCATCAGTTGGACCCTTGTAAGGTATAAACAATGGTTGTTTTCTATGATAAATTAATTGCTTTCTCTGAAAACTTATTTGATGAGCTAATTAACCTGCTTGATTGATTGACTTGTGCAGTTGTTATTTGTCTATAACGATATTATTTACAATCCCGCTCCATCTTATGTATCACTAGTCTAGAAAACGTTGCATCTAGGAGTTTTAGAAGAACCTCATAATTATTTGATGAACATTTTACTACATGTAGTGCAGGAGCTGGAGCTTTCATGTAGCTTATATATCATCAAGGGTACCAGGAAATTAACTAGCTTGTCAAGTGGGAGAGGGGGGTAAGGATAAATCGTTAGGACGCAATATGAATATAATGTGCTACTTTTGGGTGACAAGCACCACATAACACAGTATTTAGCAATCCTTCCCCGGTTGTGAAACCCAGTACAACTCTACGCCTGTGGTCCTTAACTACACCAAAAGTGTTATTAGTTCTCGTCTGTAGTAGATCTCGTATAACAGGCGAAAACTAATAACTATTTGGTGGACCATTTAAACCCGTCGTCTGGTATATGGATCCTTGTCTAAAAGTTGCGCTCATCTGATTGGTCAAACTGAAATTCTGAAGAGCTGTGATAAAAGTATAAATAGCCCAGAATTTTCTTTCTGAGCTAATATCATTTAACGGCTCTTGATCAATCTGCTCTGTTTGACCCCGATATAAAAATTATGTAGCGTGCAAAATCTCTTCCCCGGAGCATTTTTACCCATAAATCGAGGTGTTTAACTATAATTTGTCCGATTGAAATTTTAAGAATTCTAGTATTTCTATGGATTCCTAGGAATCATTTTATTTTCCTCCCTCTCACCGCTATCACGCGTTAGGAGGAAGCGTTGTGTTTTAAAGGCGAATTTATTCGAGCTGAATCTTTTATTATTTCGATCGCTTTACTGTCAGGCTGCTAAGTGCTTTTAGTATGCATCATTTGACAGTATAGAAGTCTAGTTCACATTAAAAGTTCACATAACTTTTACTATAAAGCCACCCCGCCCAAAAACAATTTCATTTGAGGAAGTTATATAAAGTATCTAGCAATTGCTCTTTTGTTATGTCCAAAATTCTATTACGACCCCTAAAGTATATAAGCTCCTACAAATGAAGTATCAAAGTGATCATCCCGCAGTTGACATTTCTTTGAAGTTTGAGTCAACTTGTATTTCTTCTGTGAGCCTTAAGTTCTTCTTCGGCGGCTGGTATATTGACAGCCAACTTCCATTTTATTAATTAATATAATGATTGGTAGTGCTCTCTGTGAGTCTGTCCCCGCTTAATTATAAGAGAGGGAGAGAGAGGGAGAGAGAGAGAGAGAGAGAGAGAGAGAACACGCGAGGGAGGGGGAGAGAGACGGGAAGGGAACTCAACTGGGGAAACTGTAGGAACCGGCGATACCGAATATTTTTTCTCGATTCGATCTTGATCTTTTTTGAACGACCAAAATTTTTCGATTTGATCCCGATTCGATCTTTGGGCGATCAAAAACTTTCGATTCAATCTCCATTCGATTCGATCTTTCGAATCGATCCGATAATATCGCCGAAGATTCTTGATATTTTCTTCTCGATCCCGATTCGATCTTTGTGTGACCGATCAAAATTTATTGATTCGATCTCGATTCGATCTTTGGGTGATAAAAACTTTCGATTCGATCTCGATTCGATCTTTGAGCGGTCAAAAAATCTCTATTCGATCTCGATTCGATTGAAAAACCTACTCGATTCGATTCGATTCGATCTCTCGATCCTTCGATTCGATTCAATATTATCACCGGTTCCTAGTAAACTAGTAAACGCGAGGGAGGGGGAGAGACGGGAAGGGAACTCAACTGGGTAATACATGACATCCTGCAGCAAACCTCATTATTGACCACTCTGAGTGCCTTGTTCTGAAAGTCTTAATTCAGCCTTTTGTAGGGCGTTGCAGGCCACTACCATGTCTAGCTGTATTTGATTTTGGGCAGGTTCTAGATGTCTTGTATGTGTCTTGTATGTGATGCTGTTGAGGCTCTACGTCAGAGTCGCAATAGCATCTGCATACCATCTGTCTTGTCGTTCTCGTATCTAAAACCATCTAAAATAATTTCTCGTTCTCCTCATTTATAGCGATTACCTCTAAACAACGAACCATATCATTTCAGTGATGGCTGCTCTCCTAACCTCGACAACAACCCGAAGTTACAACGAAAAAGTTGACCTTTTCTTTGGATCCCTCTTCTTTATAATTTTCTTGATCGGTGGACTGATTAACTTCCTCAGCTTTGCCTATTTCTTCAAACTACGAACCAGGAACAGCAACGCAGAATTTTTCCGGCGTATCTACATGATCATAACGCTGATCGACGTGTCGATCTGTGCTCTCCTTTTCCCTGTAGTAGAGGCGGCCTTTGCGGAGGAGCGGCTAGGGTTCATGTTCAGTAAACACATCCTATGCGACATCTGGGCCTTCCTTTGGTGGTTGTTCCCCCAGGCTAGTGTCCTCCTAGTGGCCATGCTCTCCCTATCACGTCTGGTGGTCCTGTACAAGCCCCAGCTTCACCTAAAACCCTGGGTTGCATTCTCTGTCCCAATGGCCTTCTTCCTTCTGATCCTAGTGGTGTATATCTGCGGGCTGAGTGTGGGATCCTTCCACCCGGCATACTTCCCGGACTGGCTTTATTGTGCTGTCCTGCCCATTGATCTGGAGAAGGCTAATCAGGATATGGTTGAAGGTGGAAACGGAACTTCCCGACTTGTCACGGCACACGAGTGGAATTCTAATCTGTTCCTCTTCTTCTTTGCTTCCTTCATGCCCCTCCTCTCCTTCGTCCTCATCACCATATCTTTCTTCCTCTCCTTCTACCGACTGAGGCAGTCCCAGGTGGCAGCGGAAGCAGTGGGAGGCAGCAAGTTTGCACAACGCCGGGCAGCCTTTACAGTCATCATAATAACACTGATCTACATTGTGTGTAACATCCCCAGCACCCTGGCCCTGGTCGGACTGTTCCTCAGGATCATCCAATCCTCCTTCCACACCCTCACCCTGGACACCTACCTTCACCAGTTCTTCTCTGTCTCCTCCTCCAACTCGGCCTTGTCACGGTACATCATTGTCAGCATTTCTCTGCTTCCCGTTGGAATTAACAGTTTTATCAACCCCTTTGTGTATGTATCACGAATGGCAGGGATACAGAATGCCATTAAGGCGAGTTATGAGGTGGCCAAGAGTAAGAGCAGGAGAGTCACCGCTGCCCAGAGGATTACCTTTTCGACAAATATCGTCAGCAAATCGATTTGATAGGGGGTGACAGAGACAATGATTACAATGAACAGAGATATTGTATTTTGAACATTTGGTGTAAAATTTCGCTGGTTCCTTATTTTGCTATGATTGCCGGTTAATTGTTTTTTTTGCTGTTAATGTTCTGAGTTGTAGTGTGACCCTCGATACTCATTTTGTTGAATAAAAGATATACCGTTTGTAGTTAAGTTTACTGTTAGAACACCGTGAAATTTTAATGCTAATGATCACTGATGATAAATAACTTCAATAGGAAAATAAATAGGCAGACTTTGAACCAAGAACCATACTGTCAGGCCAATGCTCTGCAGAAATGAGAATATGGTCAGGTCAATGTTCTGAAGAACTGCAGGTACTCTACACTTACATCGGAGGGTGTACCGTAGGGTCCATCTATGGCCAATTTTAGATCCAGGAAGTGTTCCGGGCGCTCACTCTCCGGAACATCCTTATATTCCTCTTCCTTTTTCTTCATTTCGCTAACTATGTGAGCCTTCAGTGCTTCTGTGGGCAGGGAAGTAGAGATTAGAAAAGAAAAGTGTTCCATCAAAACACAAAGCTTCCATTGTGCAGCTAAAGCTACGTAGCTAGAATGGAGAGAAAACCATGGCTTGACAGCTTAATAAAGTAGCTACGGTGAGACAGAAATACTTCTAAAGATGAATGACAGCTACATAATGTTTCCCATACTTGTCCAGTCGCCAGCTTGTCGAATCCGCACAGACAGGTAATCCTCCTCGGGTGCTGATGTAAGGGTGAAGGGGTGCCACTCGAGCACTGAGATAGCGCTACATTGGATGAAGATGTACTGAAATAGAGTGGCTGTCAAATTTGCATGTAGCTACTACCCCTCCCTTCCTGCTCTGTTATCTCACAGACGGGTCAGGCATATGTCGCATATCTCATTCTATTGCATATAATATTTCTCCAGGGATGGGGAATAGTGGAAGAGAGATTCGCGGCGAGATTCGATCATTCTTTCCTTTCCCAGAAAGAGAGGGCACACCATATCATATGCATATATCCAGCCCCTCCCTTTCCCGTGCGTAGCGTGATCGCCAATCACCCCATTTGCAACGTAAATGATTTTAAAGACAGCTTGGTCGAGTACAATCACGGATTTAGTAAATCCGTGATTGCATTACTCGACCAAGGTGTCAATATTAACGATTTCTACTATGTCAAAGAAAAAGTTTTAAATTGTTTCAAGTTATACCTGACCCGCCCTCTGTTTCCATCCCTGTTTCTTCATTCTCAACTCCAGACACTCGTTGGGCCACTCAATCGCCTTTGTGACAGTGGCAGGGTTGAACCGCTGGGTCCACCTCATTATCCTGTCCACCAGGTAGATGAGCAGGGGAATTCCCACCCAGAAATAGGACTGAAAAGGGATGTGCAGTTGCTTAGAAGTGAAGTTATGAAATATTGTTTTTGCAGATGGTGATAAATTGTCTTCGGGCATCTGGCTTTGTTACACCGTCCCGAACCCCCACTTAGTTTGGTCCGTTTAATTGCGGCTCAATGCCACTATCCACCGTGGTAGCTTTAATTGATTGATAACCACCAGGAACCGACCGACACAAGTAAACAACCAATCAGAACTCGTTATTTCAGTATTTCCTGATTCGGTCAGTTCCTGTTGTATACCTTTGACCAGTTGGTATAGCCAGGGCCGGAGAAGGAATCCGCTGTAACGTCGTTGCACAACTTAGATAGGGCAACTGATCGGTCACTGTACAGATGGCACCTGCAATTAAACAAGTCTCAGTGATTAGTTAATCACGCCGCACCTGTACTAATAAGTTATACGAAATCCAAATCGAGTATACAGTAGAACCTTGATATAACTTATCGAGGGTAGGCTAACTTTATCGATTATATCAATGTCTGACTGTAATTGAACTAACTAGGAACTAACCATTGAATTTCAAATGTAATAATTGATTCCAAATTATACTTACTCATAGTTGTAGTAAGTCTTGTTCCCTTCAGTAAGGGTTCCGTTTTCACGAGACGCCGCTGTCTGGGATTCAACCATTTGCCTGCAAAAATATATTCAACATCAAATTCCGAAGAAATGCAACAAAATCATAACTAGGGTATTTTATCTAACAGCTTAGCAAGTTACAGTCTAGTCGAGATACTCGGAGGACAGAGATTTACCCGGTAAATCGGGGCCCGGTATATTGAGGTCCGACTGTAGTGTTTTTAACCAGTCTAGCAACGCGATGGTTTTGTATTTTCGAAGATTTTGCGGAAGTAAAAAACTCGATAGAGTTGGGAAAGCAAGAATAAGTAGCTGTTAAAACGGTTAACTTTCTGAGAAGTGGGAACTCAGGAGTGGTCGGTGATTTAACAGTTAATATAGTTATAACACTTTCTTTTTTCTAAACTACTCTGGGAAGTGCTTTCCCATGGGAATCGTCATCCCCCCCCCAAGTAGGATGGGGGTTAACCGTTATAACACCTTCTTTAAATCTCAACTACTCAGAGTAGTTACTACTCTGGGAACGCGGGAGTAGTTAGTAAAAAGCCCAATCATTAAAGGGACAATACCGATATCTTGAATTGTTCAACCCTCTCTATCCGGGACACTAAATCGAAATATCCATTACAGATCTTATACTAGGTTACGAAGTTACCCCTTGCCAGCGCGATACCAAATCATATACAACATACCCGAACGCATGGAAGATGAGGCAGAGGAAGAAGACAACGAAGAGATGGTGAGTAAACCAGAACACTTCAAAGAAGGACCTCCTGACGATCTTGATGGAGGATGTCACCATAAGGAAGAGGCAGATATCCATTCCTAGACCAGTCAGTCCACCGACTGGGGAGATGGAGAGAATTTAGATGTTATTATATGTAACAAGATTATGGTAAAAATAAACTAACAAAACAGCAGCCACAACTATACATCATTCATGGCTTATAGAAAGCTCCAGGGGTCACCAGATCCTGATTTCCAGTGCCTAATCTCAGGGCAAACCCGGCCGAGAGGTTTGTATGCACTATATACCCATTCTGATGAAATACAATTTGTATTGAAACATGTGTAAACTGTTGAACTAAAACTTCCTTGTTTTACTTGTATATACCAATTCCTAATCTTAGGGACCCCTGAGAGCTTGACGATATGTACACACACACACATGACAATATTTGACTTGCTCGACCCTGTCTCACCGAACCCCGTAAAAGAGGGTTAGAACACAACAACATGACACATGTTTCACTACTGCAACAATAAGACACAATTACTCACCCGTTGTAAAGAGAATCATGAATTGGGTCTGTCGGTAATGTTTGTGTCAGTTAGTATTGACATGACATTGATTAATTAATTAATTAATTAATATTAATCAACAATAGTTGTCAGTTGTCAATATCAGTACATAGTGTCAAATGTGTAAATCTAATAACGGTATGCACGAGTATAAATATATGGTGTATCCATAGGGCTTCTCAATTCTTAAATTGAATTACCCTGTCAATTCATAAACTAATTGATCGCTCAATTAACTAATCAACAAGTAATTAACTAACTGAAAATTAATATCATACTTACATCACCAGAACTGGCGATTCCAGCCATTGACTGTGCGAGTTGAGAATGTTGTCCGGCAGCGGCCGCCTCTTTTTCACCATTGAAGTATGACACAACGTACTCAACGTTAAATGTATGGGCCATCGTGTGTATAACTGATCAGGAGAAGAACATAGTTAAATTAAAATTATAGGTTTATATTATGTCTTAGTTTTTTTATGAATTCCAGGGAACAGCTTAAAAACATAAGCTTTACAATTGGCACACTTACTGGTGTGGAAAACAATGGACCAAGCACACAGTTTGTGTAGGGCAATATTGTGGTTGATCAACCTTCTGAAGAACCGGGGGCACCACTGAAATGAAAATGATAAGTGCACTTTATGGAAACCACTAGAACCAACATATTTAAAGACCACTTGTCAACCTCTCGAGCAAAATTTCCACGGACCAATATTGGATATATCACGAATTAAGAGTGAGACTTTCCTCTCTTTTCTCCTCTACAATTGATAATACTAACATACCCAAGCTCCATGGATCTTGCCCAGGATGGACCGACACACACAGAGGACAATTAGAGCACAGTTTAGGTTAAGACAAGCTGCAGAACCACGGGCAAACGGTAATCCTGCCTGTAAAGGGAATGTTAGATGTTACTTCAATAATCAATAATGTCATATTATTTGCTTAGTATTTGTTTTGTTCAAATCCTTTTTACGGGGTACGGTGAGATATCAATGGAAAACATCTTACCTTGACAGTGTATCGTAGGTAGCTATATTTAGTTAACGTTTCATAGTTATAGTAGTCGTAGGCAAATAGGAAAATATTGAGACCGAGCCATATCAACTGAAAATAATATGGAAATGTATCAATTTTTACTCCTGAACTTGGTGAATATTCAAATATCTACTTTATAGATGACTAGAGAACCCAGGCAAAAGAACAAAAAACTCTCACACCCTATAATTGACTCCTCTCAATCCCGATCCCTGGCTCATGCCTACTTTGCTCCCTACGGCGCCGCTTCGCGGCACCTCCGGTCGCGAGATCATACTCCACACCCCCTTCCCCATGTTGACTCCCCTCACTCCTAACCCCTCTTATCCCTATTGACTCCCCTCGGCCCCTATTGAATCATATCGTCCCCTTATTCACTCCCCTATAACGCCATAATGAATACTCCCCTCACCCCTCTCTCAATCTGTGATCTGAAGCAGTTCAGAACCCCGAATTTTCCCTCATTTTTCACCATTTCCCCCATTACTCAGTCATTTCGCAACCAATTTCAAAATACCAAGGCTCATTAGAAAGATAATCTCAAGCTCTTTCAAATCAGCTATTATCCCCCAAATTTATAAAACCTTTACACACGCACGTGCACGCCCCAAATCCCACCAAACACCCCTAACAACACGCCAATTTTCCACGTGCAAACCCTAAAACCCCCCCCCCCCAAAAACCAATTGTCTTGCAAGGTTCTCTGCTTTATAATATAGACTAGAAAGCCCATTGAGATCCCACAAAAGCCCCCGCATCACCCGTCTCTATGCCTCCCCCCTCTTACTCTTCATCTCTCCATGTCGGGGTAAAGAATACGGAGGTTGGTAGTGGTAGAGCGCTGGTGATAAACATCAAGGGAAATCCCGCTGAATAACATGTAGAATCAGGTGATAAAGATCCGTAGAATTGTAGCTGTGTAGAGAATCAACGGAGTACGTAGGTAGAAAGGCTTTGGCAATCATGGAGGTCCCAGCAGTAGATCCCAAAACACCAACAACAACAACCACAGGAACACGCAACAAACAAACAATAACATGCACGTGCAGTATCCCCCTCCAATACCCCTCCCAGAGCACCTCCTTGGCAACCCCCCACCATTTGCACGTGATGATAGGTCATACTCCTCCTCATCACGCCACGCATTTGTACTTTATAATATAGACTAGCGCACCCATTGGGTGCGCCCCCAATTAATGGCTTTTTGATAACCCACACGGCTTCGCCGTGTGGTTGTTTTTGCCACTTTTAACGGAAATAACACGGTTGCCATGGCAACTGAAGTGGTAACTATGGGGACTGAATTGTTAAAATTCATTCGAATATAATAAGAAACTTCCACTGGAAGTTCCAAAAGTGTGAGCAACAACTTTACAGCTTTGATCGCATAAAATTTTTTATGAAGGAGCACCCATTCCTACCCGGTTTTTTATTTGTGGTTTTTTTGATCTTTGATGTCGATTTTTTCAAAAACCCTACATGGGATTAGATTAATTCTTTTTCTAATCGACTAAGCTAATCCTGAGCTTTCGAAAACACACCCTATTGATATAGATCTGATGAAAAAACTTCGACGCGACATCTCCAAATTATAATAGAGATGATACATAGATTACAGTGTTTCAAAAACAGACTCACCAAAAAGATAGTCTTTTCGATGTGGGCAACAATCCGGAACTTTATTTCCCTGAGATTCATACTCTCCACTAAAAAATGTGAGATTTTCATTTAGTTTTTGAGTGGGAAACACCTGTCTGTGTGACTTTCACACGCCGAAGTTGACAAATTCGGCAGTCAAACTATACTGTTTAGTTTGCTCCCTTCGCCAAGTAACTTGTAACTTTTTAATAAACTTCATATATCAACATATAATGGTGTCAGTCCAATCGAACATCCCCCGCACAAGCAGTCCCACGGACCCACTCCAGAATTGAATTATTGTTTTGACGGCTGTATCCGGAGTCCGGAGACTGGTGGTCTGTCCGGAAAACGGTTCATCCACTCCCCTAGAAGAACTTTGAAACTCTCTAGCCTTTTTGCCGAATTCACCGTTTTCGGCAGGGTGTTCCATAGCCTTGTTGCACGCCCAGCAAATGAGTTGTATTGCTTTGTTGCTATCGACGTTTGCGTACGCCGTACTCGTCGGTGAGTGCGGGTTGTACACGGACCCCTCCATCGATCTCGTCGTTGGATACTGAACCTTCAGGCTTCGAAGTTCGACCTTGGTTTTGCCTTTTGGACTTTTGTTGGCAAACGCCGCTGGCCCCGCGGGATAACGCAGCGCTTTTCAAGGACTTTTGGTTCAAACTTCAAAAAAAGAAACAAACGCAAAACAAAAAACAATGGCAGGGACGGTGCGCGTCTTTCATCTGCGACCAAAATTGTACGTTCAGTGCTGTCATGAATGTAACGCGCTTACTTTCTGGGCCCAGCTCTGCCGCGGCTTTCAGCGCGTTACGAAAATTCGATACGAAAATTCGCGTCACTTTTTTTCGGCAAGCGTAGGGATCCCTAAAAAAGTTCAGTATTTACACAGAGTTTACACAGTCTTTACTCAGTCGTTACACCCAGAGCGCCCGCGCCGCTCTGGGTGTAACGACTGCGTCTTTCGCACTCGATTTGCAGCGTTTTCGGAAACTTTTTTCGCCGCAGCGCTCAATTTTGTCAATTGTGCAGCACACAATCCAATATTTTCTTGGAAAAAGCCACTGTGCGCAGCACGCGCCGCTCTGGGTGTAACGACTGAGTAAAGACTGTGTAAACTCTGTGTAAATACTGAACTTTTTTAGGGATCCCTATCAAAATCTCAGTTTTTTAGGGTTAGGGCTAAAGTAGAGTTCGGGTTAGGGTCGGGGTTTGGGTTGAGGTTAGGCCTTGACATTTCCTACCAGATAAATTTTGAATGAGGGGCCTCGGAAATGTTCAAGTCATGCACATTCAAGTCGCGCCCACCGCCCACCAATCACAGCTCAGAACAGCTCTTGTGATCCGCGCGTTCTGAGCTGTGATTGGTGGGTGCGACTTGAATGTGCATGACTTGAACATTTCTGAGGCCCCTCATTAGCCAAAACAGTTGAGTGGTTTGGCGGTTAGACCCATTTTAGTGAATCAACTTTTTTGGCAGCACGCTGCACGCACCTGTATTAAACAGGCCACGAAACGCCCAGATCGTAACGGCGCCCCTTTTTTTCCTTCGAAAGACTTCCCACTTATTTATCTCTGTATTTTTCCCGTCTTTCACCCTAAAAGTGCATCCTGGAGTGAGGAGTCAAGGACCTGGATCCACTGGCTTTGCTTCGCCTCTGACAGTGGTGTTCCTTCATATTGGCCACGCACACAGCGCCCCCATGTGTCATTCACAGCGTCCTAAAAAGCATACATTGTTTACGCATGGGGGGAGGGGCATTGTGCATGTGGCCAATATGACGGAGCACTGTTTTGCCTTTGTGAAATTCTTGGTTGGTGCGTTAATGTGATTATAATTACGGTTACTATCTAGAATTGCCATGTTACACGCTAGTGCTTAGTTAGGACAGCATAACCACATATACCACGTTCCTCATGTTGCAGGGAGCTCAGCTTGGTGGAGGGTACCCACACACAATACCAATAGTACACACTACTCTGTAATGGCCTGGTTCACATTGTGCCGACATTTAGCCAAAATTTCTGTTCTCGAGTTAAGTAGACGGGGATCCTTGCTCCTGTTGATGATCTCCAGCTTCTCAGAGGTGCATACATCGCATGATGATTGTCCGACCCGGTAGGCATGCCCCTTTCTGATGATTCCCCAATCAATCCTTCCCGTCCCACACCTTGTCCGATAGTTTCCCCGCGGTGTTCTTCATGACGGAACGAGGACGTGTGTTTTAGAGCCTCTTCTTGAAGGTGGTAGCAGTCATCCCCACATAATGGTGCTCTTCATTTTCACCCGATCTGAGCTTGGCCAGGTAAACCAGTTCAGTGCATCCTCATAAAATCCCTTTGCTGCATCGAAGACCTCTTTGGATGATATAGAGTTGACTCGGTGATTGATCATCTCAGGGATGTTGTTGAGGATGTTGGGTGGGTGGTTAGATGAGCGGTGCACATACTCTGTCCGTTTCTCAGGCTTCCTGAATGGTCGGTAGGAACCATCCGTTGGGAAATTAACGTCAAGGAAGTCGACAGAGGTTAGAGGGAGTGACACAGTGATTCTTGAACCATTCAAGAAAGGCACCAAGAACTACCGGTCCTTTCGTCCTCTTTGCTGCCTCACTCATCTTCTTCTCCGCTGTGAGGTATTATAGATCGATTACTCTTCTTGCTTTGAATAGTTTATACTTTCGTTGAGCAGCTCCTCCCTTGAGCAAGTGTCGTCTGAAGATCTGCTCTTTCACAGGAAGAAGTCCATCGGTGTTAGATCCGGAGTCCTGGGCGGCCACGGAAAGGACAGGTCACAGGTCGGCCCCAATAGTGTTGTTGAAGAAAGTCGAGTCCAGAAGGGTGCATGCTGGTCCCACAACGTAGTGAGTAGTGTTGTTCAATACATTTCCAGATTACAGGGTTCTGCAGGGTCTCAGAATGGGAATTCATCCCCAGTGAAGTGAAATTATCTCGCAAGTATTTCAGGGACCCCTGATCTCTTGTTCAACCCCTCCACCATGTAGTATATCATCTCATAGAACTGCTGTCGGTAATATTGGTCTGTAGAGGATATATCGGTGGTAGTACTAGAGGCAACCCCATCAACTTCCAGATAATCATCCAGCCGTTTTGGTCTCTTCCTCTTCCTGGGAAGTGACTCTTCTGGGGAGCCAATATCCTCTTTCTCTAAATACTAAAAACTGCCAAAATATGGTCTCCTGTACCGAGGTACTGCCTCAATAAACTGCTTCGCAATATCTCTTATATCAATTTCATCAACACGACTCTTATGTGCATTCAATATCACATAGTGATTTAAAGATTTCTGTGTGAGAGCAGTCCTCAGATAAGTCTTAACTCGACGGAGTGTAGAAAAGGCTCGCTCTGAGGTTGCATTACTCATAGGAACGGTTAGATAAATTTTGAGAACTCTGTCATACTGAGAAAAAGATGATTTAAGATTTGTAGTGTTCATAAATCTCAAAATAGAATCAATACTGGTGATGTTCTTAATATGGGGGCAAGATTCTTTAAACAAGGCAGGTAAAAGTCTTAATTCATCAACCAAGCAAGCAAAATCAATGTCCTTCTGCAGTAGGGGGAACCTTTTCTCTAATTCATCCCTGGTGTTAGGAACCGAGTCCATTGTGACGGCTGACAGTAGAAAGGTTTCCAGATCCTTAAGGCTTAAGGTAGTTAAATGTCTCTTGACCTTTTGTTTAACCCTTCCACCATGTAGTCTATGATCTCATAGAACTGCTGTCGGTAATATTTTTCTGTAGAGGTTATATATCGGTGGTAGTACTAGAGGCAACCCCATCAACTTCCAGATAATCATCCAGTCGTTTTGGTCTCTTCCTCTTTCTCGGAAGTGGTTCATATGGAGTAGGACACTCCGTCAAGGATGTGTGGAGGGAGTGGTCCCTGTGGTGATCGCTCGTGGTCCAGAGTTTTATAGGAAACTCACACGGGGGATTACGGGGGCTCGAATAGATCGCCCGTATAGATCGCCCGTACCAGTCGCCCGTACATTTGCTTTGCGCATTACGTTTCATCGCACTTTCTCCACAAATAAGGTACATGCGCGTTACGCGCATGTGTTTTGTTGTGATGAAAGTGTGGTGAAACGTAATGCACAAAGCAAATGTACGGGCGACTGGTACGGGCGTCTCATCCGGGCCCCCGTAATCCGCTGCCTTAGGATGTTACAAGGTGAACAACTTTAAAACAGACGTTTCGGCATAAAACAGCCCTCATCAGTGAAAACAAGGGTGTTTCAATACATGTCCAAAATACAGCATTGTCAACACCAAACTGATATTTAGTTAGGGTGACATGTCGTGTTTATAAAGGTCACTACAATTAGTGTGGTGTGATTGGGTGAAAATGAAACCGGGTCAAATGTAAGATATCGGAATAACAAGTTACCCGACTTGATAGCCGCCCTATTAGTTGTTAGATTGGGTCTGCTTGATATGTGATCAGTGAAATAGTCAGGTACTCAATTATCTGTTTAAGTGATTGAATAATGACATGAGACCAGCGGGCAGAACGCTGAAGTCTGAATGTTTCTTGAAACCATCAACCACGCTAGGGAGAAAATAGTCGGGTGTCAGATGTCAGACCGGGGCGGTTAGGTAGGAATGGTTCTGATGACCTGGGCGGTGAAAGAAGGGGAAGAAGGTTTAACAATACAGTTCTGGACTGATGTCCTAAATCCTATTTACCACAAACTAAACGCATGCCATTTATTAAACTTGTTTTGCCATTAGCCAGGATGTCTGTTTAACAAAGTGACTTGTTACAGAGAAGAAATTAGAAAAGCCGAAGTTTATGTCCCTCCACAAGACGCCAACATTTCAATCGGCCACACTGAGATAGAGGATGTGGGAGCCGGGAAGATAAGGATGTGACGTAGGATGACGTAGGTCATCTGAATGCTCAAGGAGGTATCGTAACAGCTAACAAAGGTATTTAGTTCAGTGCTATTGAAAGTGGGAACCTTCTCTTTCTCGATTGACTCCTCCCGCCTTGCACATTGTCCCATATTTTAGCATTATTCCCCCTCGCGCGCATGCCGCGCGTCTTGATTATACCTAAAGCGCACCAATTCAGCACTTCAAAATCCCACACCCGTCCGTGCGTTCTGAAACGAGCGAAATAGACGTTGAGCATGAATTCAAACCTGAACTTGCCGCTAGAGACATCATTTAGCTAGACAACAAGAAATTGTTTGGAATCCAGGATACGACTGAAAAGAGTTCCCAGATAATTCTGGGTTTGGTCGGTGTTGTTTTTGGTTATTTCCATTGTCCCGGTCGTATTTATCAGATTCCTTCCTAGTAAGAAATAAAGGATAATGTAGATAGACTTGGGCTAACTGACCTTGTAGCTGGTTCTGTCCCCTGTCTATTAGATTCCCCCTCAATGTATCTTGTATTTAACCCTCCCTCTTTTCCAAATAGCTATGGCGGCAGGTCCGATAGCCGAACGAAATCAAGATGCCACTATTTATGTTGGTGGGCTTGATGAGAAGGTGTGTGAGACACTACTTTGGGAACTCTTTCTTGAGGCTGGACCCGTGGGTGAGTGTTTTAGCACACTTTTAGAATTAGGGTATTGATGGGCGAGATAGGATATTTTCACTTAAAACCTATTTTATCTCAAAGTTCAAACTCGAATTCCCACATTTTTTCAACCCCTCAGTACATGCATACTGAAAAGCAAGTTATTCAAATGCTTCTTGTTTTCTACCCAGACTAAAGAGGCCTTACGATGTCTCATCTTCTTATCTCCGTCTGCTGTCCCTTCTTTCTTTCTTTATCTCTCTCTCTCTCTATCTCTCTCCCTTTCTCTCTCTCTCTCTCTCTCTCTCTCTCTCTCTCTCTCTCTCTCTCTCCCTCTCTCTCTCCTCTCTCTCCTCTCTCTCTCCTCTCTCTCCTCTCTCTCTTCTCTCTCTTCTCTCTCCTCTCTCTCTCTCTCTCTCTCTCTCTCTCTCTCTCTCTCTCTCACTCTCTCTCTCTCTCTCTCTCTCTCTCTCTCTCTCTCTCTCTCTACTTTGCTCTCTTTATCACTAATGGAACGAAACTCTCTCCGAACCCCGTAATTTGCCCCACCCACCCACGCTTTTCTAATTTTACGATACGATTCCCCTCTCTCTAGTCTCCCTCTCTCTTTCTCACTGGGCCAGAGAGTCTCCTCTAACACATCTGTTCTCCATATATTTTCGCCCAAGGTTCACATTCCAATTCCTCTGATGATAAAACGGGGCCGGGGTAGGGGCGATAAAATGCTTTCGTAATGGTACCACTGGGGGGGGCTTCTAGAAATAATATATGTCCGATAGGTAATATATGCGAACTGAAACCCAAATTATATTGAACCGCCCCCTGACAATATATATTCGCACCCCCCCCCCCCCTTACCTGATGATATATTCACACCTCCCCTACCTCACACGTGTATAGAAAGCATGTACCCCAGAATATTCTTTTTTAGACCCCTCCTTTTCTCCTAATTCTTTTCTCAAATTTCAGTGAACGTGCACATGCCAAAGGACAGGATCACGACCCAACACCAGGGGTACGGTTTTGTTGAATTCATGGGCGAGGAAGATGCAGATTACAGTATTAAAATCATGAACATGATCAAGCTATTTGGGAAGCCCATACGTGTCAACAAGGCTAGTGCACACCAGAAGAGCATGGATGTTGGAGCGAATCTGTTCATTGGTAACTTAGATCCTGAAGTCGATGAAAAGTTGTTATACGACACGTTCAGTGCTTTTGGTGTGATTCTACAAACACCCAAGGTGATGAGAGATCCAGAGAGTGGGACCTCCAAGGGCTTTGCGTTCATCAACTTTGCTAACTTTGAGGCAAGTGATGCTGCGATTGAGGCTATGAATGGTCAGTATCTGTGTAACAGGGCTATTAGTGTGAGTTATGCCTTCAAGAAGGATGGTAAGAATGAGCGGCATGGATCCGCTGCTGAGAGGATCTTGTGTGCACAAAACCCACTGTCCCTGGCTGACCGACCCCACACCATGTTTGCGGATGCGCCCCCTGTCAAGGCGAACAATACCAACATAATGAACCAAGTGAACCAGGATTCCAACCGGGGAGGTATGAGGGCTCCCCTAATGATGCCGGGAATGAGACCTGGCATGCCTCCTGGTATGGCACCTATGGGTATGAGGCCACCGGGTGGGATGATAGGCCACTTTGGAGGACCTCCCCCGGGTGGACCTCCCAACTTCCAGGATAACAGAGGGAACATGCCCCCGCCCATGCCTCCCATGCCCCCCGGTGGAAACTTCCCCGTCCCACCCCAGGGTATGCCTCCCCCGCCCATGTTTGGATCTGCACCCCGACCACCGTTCCCCTTCCAGCGGCCACCAGGTGCCCCTCGTCCCCCTCCTCCTGGTGAGGGGTAACAAGCAGCCATGTTTATTATAATGCTGACTCAGAACTGTCTTAACCGTGTGTCTTATTTATCAATCCATATATTTTACACATTTAGAAGATTTATTGTTTTCATATGTCCGTGTTTCGTCCGCCCCTCATTTCTCTCTCGCCCACCTAAACACCCCTCTCTCACCATCTCCCACTTCTTCAACCCCAAACACCCCTCCGACCATTATACATCTCACCCTTTTACTTCCTCCTACACCCGATATAACCTATATCTGATCCAATTAGCAATGGAAGGAGAAGCAGTGTGGAGGACAGAGGAAGAAGCCCTGAGGATGTTTAATGAAAGGTAATTGGGGCAGTTAATTGGGGTCCCGTAATAGGATGTTGTATCCCCACACACACAGCTTGGTGGCGCCAAGTTGACTGTTTAGCTGACAGTCCGGACACACTGCTCAGTTTGTTGTACAGGGAGGTCCCCCTCCCTTGTCCCCCTCCCTTGTTCTCTGTATTATACCATGACCTCACATAGCTGCAATTAGATTAGGATCACTATCTCGCCTTCTTTGCGGAGTCACTTCCTTTCTCTCTCTCTCCCTTTTTTACTACCTTCATTGGTCGTCTCTCCTTTCTCTCCCCGCGGGTCGCTCACCCCGAGAATTTCTTTCGTAGCGCACCAGGGCTCCTCTTTGCAGCGGGAGAGATAATTCTCAGTATGCGTTTGAATTATATTCCCTTTGCTCTTTTGATCTTACTGCTTTTCTTTCCACCCCACCCCCTCTCTCTCTCTCTCTCTCTCTCTCTCTCTCTCTCTCTCTCTCTCTTTTTCTCTATCTCTCTATCTCTCTCTCTCTATCTCTCTCTATCTCTCTCTCTCTCTCTCTCTCCCCTCTGATTGTCTATTTCCACCGAAGCGACACCCAACTCCTTCGGTATTTCCAAGCTCATGATCCTCTGCGTGTGTGCAGAGGTAGCTATATCCCCTCGTTACTGATATTTATTGTGACATTATTATATCTCCCGTTCGCTCAGAAAATCCCTTCCCCCAACATTCCACTTTCTCTTTTACTCCTTCTCTCCCCTTGCCCCTTTGCAACTTGAGTCTGCAAGCCTCTGTCACGTGTGTGTCAAACAACTTGGATAGACCACTACATACCCCTTGTAAAATTTGATTTTTAAACACACAGGGGTCTGAAAAGAGAGAGAAAGAGGGAGAGGGAGAGAGAGAAGGATAGCGAGAGAGAGGGGAGAGAGTGAGAGCACCTGCACATTTTGAAGCTGCACCGTCTTTGATTGCCGCTGCTGTCCCTCCTTCTTATCGTGTCGTGTCACCTTCTTTCTCTTCTTGTCCATGACTCGTTTTTATCAATTTGGAATGCTTTCTCTCTCTCTCTCTCTCTCTCTCTCTCTCTCTCTCTCTCTCTCTCTCCCAAAATCTCTAGACAGATGTGTTATTTGTGACACCCTTGTTACATTCACTGACCCTCTCGAACATCCTTGTTTTACAGGATAGAACATAATTTAGAGTCACCTTCTTTGACCTCCAAATATGGATCTAGTTGTTGGATGCCCGTTTAATTCTAGGTGATCGATCTTCTGTCAGTCTATTTGCCACAATTGTCTGTCCGTAGTATGGAATGACCTTCCCAAATACAAGCTCAACTGCCTTTCGATTCCTTATTATACTGAGTATTCATTTCTGTAGTTATTCCATTCATTTATAAAACTACCTGGTGAAGGATAAGAACTGAGAATAATTTCTGAAATTTATTCCCCACGTCGGCTTACATTACATTCCTTTTGCACGCTAAATTCACATATGAATATCATTCACCCCTTTAATTTTCTCTCGCTCTTGCTCCCCCGGTTTTCCCACTGTGTTGTAATTCGAGTAGCCTCACTCTTTTTCTCTCTCTCTCTCTCTCTCTCTCTCTCTCTCTCTCTCTCTCTCTTCGACTCTCTCTCTCTCTCTCTCTCTCTCTCTCTCTCTCTCTCTCTCTCTCTCTCTCTCTCTCTCTCTCTCTTTCTCTCTCCTTAGTTCATCTTTAGAATCTAACATGAATTTCTGAGTTTTGCCTTATGTTGCCTTCAGATTACTACTACTATTACCGTTATTATATCTTCTGTGCAGTATGCCTGGCAACTTAAGATTATCACGTGGTTGTTGACTCATTTTCGTGAGATCATGTTCCCCTATACCCCAGCAAGCAAGCGACACACCCTTTTGATTGGTTACGAAGTCACCCCTTTTATTGCAATATAACGGAGGGGTAATTTCATTACCAACCCTTCTGAAGTCATGACTTTAGTTAGAGACCCACTGCATTCCTTTTGTTTTGTTTTCAGACTTATCAGACATTCCTTTTAGAGATGTCAAGATTGCTAGCACTTCTAGCAGTCCTCTCAAATGGTAAGAGCACTGCCCCCGCCCCCCCCATTCCCCAACCCCACTTATCAATTCCACTACACCAGTACTGTAGCTTAGATCAACTTCCCCTAGTAGGCTAATTCAAGTTAAATGCTGGACACTTGTTATTTACCCCCTCCCCCCCCCCCTTCTCAGTGGCTGGAGTGGTGGTTGGCCTGCAGACTATATCTTCAGAAGAGACAATCAGCTACGATCCTTCCAACGTAGCACTCATCACTGGAAGCGGTGATAAGGGGGTCCAGGTGAGAGACATGATGAAGTATTATAGTTCGTGGCTAGGAGAGAGAGAGAGAGAGAGAGAGAGAGAGAGAGAGAGAGAGAGAGATGGGTAGATAGAAAGATAAAGAGGGATGGGTAGATGAAAGAGCGAGCCCCCTCCCCCTGATAATACATGAGCGCATCCATAGTGGGTTGGTAACGCTGTTAGTGTGGGGGCTCCTAGTAACCAAGGTTATGGGTTGGTAACTAAGTTACCCCTCCCTTGCCGGGAGTGTGAGGTGTCTTGGATACCAAGGTTATGGGTCACACTGCAAGGTTCTAGAAGACCAATGACCATATTATCAACTAAGAAAACAAAAAAGTGGTATTCTGCTTCTCGAACCTTCTAGTGTCACTCACTCAACTATTTTCTTCCTATTATATCTTTCCCACGGTCCTAGTGGTCCTATTCCCCCTTTCTACAACTTTTTTCTATTTTCCGGATCACTGAATATCAATACTCTCGCTCTCTCCAGCTCCCTCATAATATTTGGACACACTAAATTTAGGGCCGCTCCCAACAACTAACTCCCCATTTCCACAGATATATTTTCTCGATGGATCTTTGCGGACACTGGGACGGTTGACGTGGCGGAATCCCGTTATGCCTGACTACGGAATTTACAATCAATTCCAGACGAACAGCGGCAAGATGAAGTGGGTCAAAATAAGTACGTTAATAACAAGTTAATTAACCAGTTAATTGGACGGGCTTTGGCACCCTAACCGCACGCATTGTGACTTAAATTGTGACTTCACTAATGTATGACCGGCCTATATTTACAGGTACTATAATCCCCTCCGACGAGATGTCAGCCTACCTGGACCACCAAGCCGAGGAGATGCTTCTGGTTCTCATTGATTCAGACAACAACCGACAAAGAATTGTTGTACCCTACAAGGGTTCCATGGTGGGAATGGTTGATGCGGCATACCTCCGGTTGGAGCGGTTCCAGGGGGTCTACTGTGAGGTAGAAGAAGTGGGGGACCAGTGTCCCGTTCCTACAACTGAAGCACCCACAACAGAGGCACAACCTACAACACAGCGGGCATCTACAGGAGATGGATTAACTACTGGAGATGGAAGTGATGACCTCAAAGTTACCTCCCTAGAAACCACGTATTTCAGTGGATCTAACGGTCCTACAGAGCAGTCCGGTGCAACTGAGTCTACTACAGAGGCTACTGGAGAACCTGAGACCGCGACTGAGGCAAAGGCAACAGAGGCTGACTCAACAACAGTGGCAGACTCAACAACAGTGGCTGACTCAACAACAGAGGCTGACTCAACAACAGAGGCTGACTCAACAACAGAGGCAGACTCAACAACCGAGGCTGACTCAACAACCGAAGCTGACCCAACAACAGAGACTGACTCAACAACAGAGGCTGACTCAACAACAGAGGCTGACTCAACAACAGTGGCAGACTCAACAACAGTGGCAGACTCAACAACAGTGGCAGACTCAACAACCGAAGCTGACCCAACAACAGAGGCTGACTCAACAACAGAGGCTGACTCAACAACAGTGGCAGACTCAACAACAGTGGCAGACTCAACAACAGTGGCAGACTCAACAACCGAAGCTGACCCAACAACGGTCAGTAAGTCAGGTGAGGAGGATGCCACATCCGCTCCCAAGATAGATTTCACCAGCGAAGAGGATGAATCCACAGAGGAATCCACCACAGAGGAGACTGTAGGGAGTGAAGCTACAGTGAGTGAGGCTACAGGTGCTTCTAGTGAACCTACTACACCGTATATCAGTGAAGCAGAGACAACGGATGAAGGGGAAGGTGGCACTATACTCTTTACCTCTGAGGCTACTAGTGAAGAGGCGACAACAGAAGGTTCAGCTGAAGAGGCGACAACAGAAGGTTCAAGTGAAGAGGGGACAACAGAAGGTTCAAGTGAAGAGGGGACAACAGACAGCTCCAGTGAAGAGGGGACAACAGACAGCTCCAGTGAAGAGGCTACAACAGAGAGCTCCAGTGAAGAGGCGACAACAGAGAGCTCCAGTGAAGAAGTCACATCTAAATCATCCAGTGAAGAGGCTACTACGATGAGTGAGCTACCAACTACCGTAGCGGGAGAAGATTCCACAGAAGATTCAACAGAATCAGGACCAGTGACCTCAGAGCCCACTACCGCATATTCAAGTGATGATCCTACTACTCAGAGCGCAGAGACCGAGTCTGGAGAGGTGTCAGTAGAATCGGTCCCTAGTGAAGCGACAACTGAGTCAGGAAGTGAAAAGGTGACTACTGAGTCTGGAAGCGAAGAGGCGACAACCGAAAGTGAAGAGGCGACAACTGAAAGTGAAGAAGTGACAGCTGATAACGAAAGATCAGATCCAACTACACCTTACCCACCCTTTGGATCCAGTGAGCCAACTGAACCAGCCTCCGAGGAGCCAACTGAACCAGCC
Source organism: Hormiphora californensis (assembly GCA_020137815.1). Taxonomy (NCBI): domain Eukaryota; kingdom Metazoa; phylum Ctenophora; class Tentaculata; order Cydippida; family Pleurobrachiidae; genus Hormiphora; species Hormiphora californensis. Next base: position 2,338,156 of record CM035352.1, read on the forward strand.
TCCGAGGAGCCAACTGAACCAGCCTCCGAGGAGCCAACTGAACCAGCCTCCGAGGAGCCAGCGACTGGGGCATCTTCGCCGCCCTCAAACGAGCCTATAAGTGAAGATTCTACATCGGAACCTAATACCGACGAATCTATGATCACTTATGATTCAACAACGGAAGAGACAGCCAGTGAAGAAGCTACTACTGAGGCTTCCAGTGAAGAAGCTACTACTGAGGCTTCCAGTGAAGAAGCTACTACTGAGGCTTCCAGCGAAGAAGCTACTACTGAGGCTTCCAGCGAAGAAGCTATTACTGAGGCTTCCAGCGAAGGCTCCACGGCTGAAAGGAGACGGAACACTGATTACACATCCCGGTCCCACAGCGAAGAGGTAACCGGTGATGCAGCAGGAGAGAGCACCACAGAACCAGCCAGTAGTGGGCCATCTGGTGGGACAACTGGTGCCCGCAATGAGTCCCCTATACCATCTTCCGGGGCTCCTGATCTAACATTTGCCCCTCATAGTGACGATGGAGCCTCTCTTAGCCCCACCTGGGGCCACAACTACTCAATACAGTGGCGGATCCACAGAGAGAACAGAACAAACCGTATCCGGGACAGATTACCCCACATATCCAGCCTACCAAGGAGACAGGGAACCCTGAGACGGACGGGACAACTTATGAAACCAAATCAGGCTCCCTAGGTCCGACGGAGGGAGAGGAGGGAGGATCCGACTCAAGCACGACAGGATCTAGAACCGAGGAGGGGTCGAGCGGACCGTATGTTACAGATGAGGGTACTAGTAGTGGAGGGTACAAGACTGATGGAAGGGCAACGACTAATGATGGAAGAGAGACGACTCTGTACAAGACTGACATGTCTTCCACCGTCTGGGGTAGTGAGGTTGCTGCATCAACACGATACAGAACTGAGGAAGGGAGGACAACCAACTATCGAACCACTGATAGGGACTCTACCCACTATACCGTATCAACTGATGGGCCTAGTGATAAACCGAGCAGCGAAGAACCGAGCAGCGAAGAGTCAAACAGTGATGCACCAAAGAGTGATTCAACTACTCAGTACCGACCCATCACCACTTCCTCTGGCGCCACTTCTGTGTATGTAACCGAAGGTGAAATGACAGCGGGAGCATCTACAATTTACCGAACTGACGAAAAGGAAGTATCGAGTGTGACGGGTGACTCAACCACTCGATACCGAACTGACGAAGAGGAAGTATCGAGTGTGACGGGTGACCCAACCACTCGATACCAGACAGATGAAGATGCTGTTACTGATGTTACTACACGATACACAGAAGAGCAACCCGTGTCCAGTGATACTGTTACTGGTGATACAACAACAACTGGTGTTGATCACTCTGATATGACGGGATCCCCACTGCCTGATACTTCAACTAATCTCAGGTGAGAATCCTTATCAGTTCAAAGTAATTAGTAACCGCGGTGGTGTTCTTATCTCAGAATCTGTAATTTCTAGAACATCAAATATATTCTCTGATAAAGACCCCCCACATTCTCCTCAACACACATATTGTTTCTAGGACGGATGGACAGCTCACTACGTTTGCAACAGAACCTGTCCCAACCAGCTTCCGTAACGATGTCGAGGAGAAGAACTTTTACATCAGTAAGTCAAGGGGGGATGTTGCTTTTAGATAGTATCTCTGTTGCTTATCTCTTCACAGATCAAGCTATTTCTTTCACTTAGATAGATAAAAGGCCATTCTTTTGTCACATTTAGTAATGTCCCTAATGTAGCTATTTGTTTTCTACTCACCTAATACATTTCCTCCCTTCCCCCAGTGGACGATTGTTCAAGTAATGGCGGTGGTGTGGGTGTGTTCTACAACTCTGAGCGGAAAACCGTTGGAGTGTGTGATGAGCGCACCGAAGTTAGGTTCTTGGTAAGTGCAATGATATCTAGGACTAAATAGTGTCATGTGACTTTAAATGATATCTAGGACAGTTCGTCAAGTGACCCGGCTGGATATTCTCGGGGTGACCTCAGCAGGAGAGAGCTAGTCCTCTACCAATATATTCTAGAAGGTCACGACACACTGAACTATATTGTGAACTATTCACCCCACCATTACATCCTGACTAGATCACCCCACCATTACATCCTGACTAGATCACCCGCGCCCCCTTCAACTCTAGATCACCCGCGCCCCCTTCAACTCTAGATCACCCCACCATTACATCCTGACTAGATCACCCCACTCTCCATAATTACTTGATTCTCTGAAGACCGCACACGGTGACGTGGGCCCCATTATTACACCCATATTATAGTTCCCCTGCTGCTGCTGCTGCTGGTTCTGCAGGGGTTGGTGACTCATGCATGCTCCCGGAGTGTTTATAATATATTATCCCTGGCTCTGTTCCAATATACCTTGAACAAACATATTAAAGGAAGAGCTCCCCCAAATTATTATAGGGAGGGGTCTTAGCTCCATGCGCTGCTAGGCCACTATCCTCATTCCTCGATAAGCGAAGACCGAAGTACGTTCTACCTGATATACCTGAGCTTAGGTTGTCATTATTCCCCATACCCCACAAAGAGACTGCTCCTGAGGAGAGAGTTCGATCGCAGCGTGCGTGACATTACAGTCATGTAGTGTATTACAACATACCTCACACTAAATCCCCAGCTGGAATGCTACACCTGCATATATCCACAATGATGCAGGGATCTCTCTCTCCACTATTACTGAGGGTACCGGTCCTAATATTAATATTTCTTCCCCCGAGGCATGTTAACTCAATAACACAATAGAAAATAGGAATGATCATTCCAGAAATGATCCTTCTGCGAGAGTGTCCTAATATTTATTACATTACCGGCTACTGAATACCTATAAGTTATAGATGGGTGTGTTGAGAGAAATAGGTTCCCGGCACACCCACCCCGCATAATATACCCGAGTGTGTCATAGCTTACTGTCAACGCATGATTAGGAGCATAGTGAAACAGTATTATTTCGTAATTAGGATAATTGTTCAAATAATGAAGCAGCATTATTTATGATATTTCACTATAGGTTGAAGGTGGTGAGTTCCAGCAGAATTTAGATGAGCTAAAGTCCGATACGAAGGATCAGCTAGCTAAGATTGCTGCACTCGAAGATACCATCTCAACTTTACGGAACATGAATTCTCGTCTCAACAACCAGGTAAATTATACTTGGTTAAAAATCTCGGTATTTTACTTTACCTTATCACCAATCGATAGTACAGTGGAAGTACAATCGGATCCCGATTTATCGGGATACTCGAAAGGGTTTTGCCCGGTATATCGGGACCGGTAAGTCCGGGTCCGACTGTAAATTTAGTTTTACATTCTCGGGGTTTCTGTGCAAGGTACGAATAATAATGTTCCGAAAGTTATCCCGCACCTTTTTACTGTCCCTATCATGAATGATTTAATGCATAAATTTCGCACCAGAGAATATCTTTTTCGAGAATTCCGATATTTGTAACGTTTACAAATGCTGCAAATGCAAAATATAGGCTCTAACTAGCCCCTACAATATCTCTCTCTCTCTCTCTCTCTCTCTCTCTCTCTCTCTCTCTCTCTCTCTCTCTCTCTCTCTCTCTCTCTCTCTCTCTCTCTCTCTCTGTCTCTCTGTCTCTCTGTCTCTCTCTCACTCTCTCTGATTCTCTCTCTCTCTCTCTCTGATTCTCTCTCTCTCTCTCTCTCTCTCTGATTCTCTCTCTCCTCTCCTCTCTCTCTCTCTCTCTCTCTCTCTCTGATTCTCTCTCTCTCTCTCTCTCTCTCTCTCTCTCTCCCTCTCTCCTTCTCCTAGGTGGATGATCTACGACAATCGGTAGTTTTCATAACTAAAGAATTCACCAACTTTATGGAGAATGTGAATGGGCAAATGGACACCCTGAAAAACATGGTTAAGAATAATGGTAGTGGTTCTGATGTTGAGGCACCTGGAGTAGTGAAGAGGCAGTGTGGAGGACTAGAGTTGGATGGGGCGTGCTATGGTGAGTTGAGGGTATGTAGGTCGGGGGAGGAGGATAGTAATGGTTTTGGAAAGCATGCAATATAACTGAACTAGAGGTAGACTTGGGAGACTGCATTTATTGTGGATACAGGGTGATCAAAATATCTTGAACCCCGCGGTCAGACTACCTATGCTATGACACCTTATTGAGTAAGGTAAAGGAGTCTCTCACCCCTCAACAAATGACACCCGGTATTTTCAGAACTGACGGATGAGCCCTTGCAGTTTTGGAGTGCTCAGTCTGAGTGTGAATCACGCGGTGGAAATCTCGCCTCTTGGGCCTCAGATCCTCAGGTAAATGGGAATAGAACCATAATCAATTTTCAGTTTTTATCCAATCATAGATGAGGGGGAGATGGGGTTTCTCGCATACCACGTGTCGAATAGTTAGAAGTCTCATATTTAAAATCTTTCCCATGTGTAGATTCACAAGGATCTTCTTGCCTTTGGTATAAAAAGTGGGTTCTCCTCAAATGCCTGGATTGGAGCTCAGTACAACACAGATTCAGGTATGTTGTCATCCCTTTCTCGCCCCCCTTACTTGTCCCTTTTACTAAAACTAAAAGTTTTAGAAGTGTTAAGATGCCCCGACCCCCACCCCTAAAATACCATGTACCTCGCGGTAGCAGAAGCCGGCTCTTTGTCCCGCCCTTGTACCACCTTGTCTTGTTCGACCCCCTTGCTTTACAAACATAAAGGAGGGCAAGAAAATGTACCACCTTGTACTAGCTATAAACTACTATGTACTAGGAAATGAAATTACTGGTGGAGATTTGTTGACTTGAATTTCATTGGATCTTGTTACCCTGTAAAGTGATCATATTTTTGCCCCAATCCGATGAAATTAATAACCTCTCCCGACACCATGTCTCCTTGCATACCACCTTGACTTTCTCACGGCTACAAGTTTTATCCTTCCAAAATTTAACATACCCATTCTTTCAGGAACGGCAGCTTGGCTTGACGGTTCCATGCTGGAGATTCCCTACACAAGACTCAATTCTGTGACAGCCTGTGCCGCGACCTACAAGAAAATAATAGCTGGATTTAAGTGTAAAAATACGTATCGAGCATGGTGTAAGATTTGAGAAACTCTATCTGCCCCTAGAGCTCTGAAACATTGTATAGGACCGACATGTCTTAGGCCGAAGTGGACTGAGATTAGGTAGAATGGGTGAGAGAAGGAATTATTTGGAGTCAGAGACACAGGGAAGAGTGTGTGTGTGAGTGAAAAAGAGAGGGAGGATGAGGGAGATAGATAGAGTCAAGAACGTGAGAGAGTGAGATAGAGAGGAGAGAGATAGAGAGCTATAATTCAGACTTATAGAACTCTTTTTTATTCTGTTTTCTACTCAGATTTAGTATGATATTTTTACTATGTTCATACGCACACTCAGTTGGTTACCAAATTACTGATTTTGACGTGTATCATATTTCAAGAATGTGTCGGTGACGGTCCCCTGGTGCCGGCAGCTAATGATCTTATAGACGTGTCTACAGAAGCGTGGTGAAATTACAGGCGTGTCTGATCAGACATGTCACGTTTTCTAACCGTAGAGTTGAATGCATCAGCTGTCACATTTACCATTTGATGCAAGCCGTAATATGGACAGAGATTCTTCTAGAACATCGAAAACGATAGAATTTTAGGCAATGAAATTCAATAAAAAATTATTTACATAATTCATATATTTTTGAAAACTTCTTTAGAGTGAGGGGGTAACAGTAAACACGGACACATCTAGCACACACTCTCTCTCTCACAAATATACACTAAGCATTAAACTTGCTGATTTTCTCAAACAACTAAATAGAATAAAAGTACGATAATAAATCGATCCATCTCTATTTCAATTAAATATAGTCTGTAAACGTCTTCAACAACATGGCGCAGTAATAATTGCGTACTTTCTAGTAGTCAAGTAATTCATAATAAGACTGCACTAATTCAGGGGCCAGTATTATCTATAGGTGGTGGTGGTGGAAGGCTATTGAATCCTCTCAGATTGTGCCATTTCTCAATCCACACGCCAGGCCGGGATAAAGATTCCTTCCAATGTAAAACCTGAAATAAGGAATCAATTAAATATCCATTTGTAGTTTGAAAGTCATTATGACTTCAAGTTATGCCATGGTGGCTCCAAATTGAAGGACTAAAAAGTGGCGGTGTGATCCCCGAAATTAACAAACCTCAATTCCACGACCATCCAAATGTTCGTGAACCCCAGTCTTGTGTTGACAAAGTCGTACGATCCCCAGTAAACCACATGGTGCCTTCTTTCCCTTCTCCTATAGGATAAAGTGGAGTTGGTTTTATGTCGGTTGCAACATCCGATTTGGGGTTGTACGGGTTGGTTTTGGGAAATCTTCGAAGAACTTTTCTAGGTACATACCGATTTTGGTAGGTGAAGAATTTGTACTTCGATACCCTGGGATTCCACCAGTCCAGCATCCAATTGCATGAAATTAACCTCGGCATTCCATTTTGGGTTCACCGTGTTCTTCTTCAGCTGCAGCTTGTACTTGTGATCCTTTGAAATATCGTCTGTTCTCGGGAGCATGTATCTGAAAGGGGTTCAGGGCTGGTATGGTGAGCGGTGGTGACTCGCTGACAGGTGACCCCGGCCCATTGGGCCCAAAACGGCGCGAGATGTTGAGATTTTGGAGTCTGATCTCGCGCGCGGCCAGCCTTTGTAGCATTGGGCGCGCGGAGTTCCTCACATTTCGGTCGTCGCGCGTGCGGTGAAAGATAAGGGTCTGAAAGTCCACATAATGACTTGAAACTGCTTATGGGGATTGGGTGTACAATATAATTGGTCTCTGTGTGTTGCTTAGAGCGTATACAAAGATCCTACACTCACATCGCAGCGTAAGGGTTCGTCCTTCCGTTTTCCATAGCAGGGAGGTCTCGGGCCTCCATAACTTTTAACTTCAGTGCAGTTTTCCTTTTCTTCTTGTCGTCAGGTGAAGGACAATACATGAGACCGAGTAGTATTGAACCTCGGAAATGAGAATCTTCCTGTGAATGGATCGTGGTTAGCTGGAATTCTAATGGGGTGTGGCTGTGGGGGAGAGAGAGGGGTGTGGGGCTGTGGGGGAGAGAGAGAGGGGTGTGGGGCAAACACTATGCCCCATATATCAAGAAACATTGAACCTACCAAATGTGATAGTGGCCACCAGTTAGGTGAATCTGAATCCATGGGAACACTATCAAGTTGTATCCTCACTTCCCCCAGGAACATGTTGTGCCCCAGTTGCCTGGTGTCCCAGGCAGTAAACCAAAGGGTCATTGCCGCCAGGTCCGCACGAGAGGACGCCTTGTACTGGAATATCTGGCGGATTTGTTCAGGGGTTACGCGACGAATTGGTCATTCAGAGAGGAGGTTATATCAAAAAGGGGGGGGGGTAAACGTAAACCGAATGGTAAAAGATCCGATCTGTAAACTTACCTCACTAAAGTTTGGGTTAGTGGCACGTTTCTTGATCTTTGTTTTCCGTTTTGCAGTCTTACTCCGATCCGGTAGGAGGTAAGCTTTGATAAAACTGGGAGGGAAATAATATTAACTCACACAATCGGCCATCCCACACAGTTTTGACTTTTGGGTATGTCGATTCTAGCAACATCCCACCATGTATAATTCTACACAAAGACACTGCTTTTCACCATGATTTTGATCTTTCTTTTGTTGTCTCCAGAATGTATACACGTACTGCACGGGCACGTGCGGAGAGAGAGAGAGAAAGAGAGAGAGAGAGAGAGAGAGAGAGAGAGAGAGAGAGAGAGAGAGAGAGAGAGAGAGAGAGAGAGAGAGAGAGAGAGAGAGAGAGGGAGAGGAGAGAGAGGAGAGAGAGAGAGAGAGAGAGAGAGAGAGAGAGAGAGAGAGAGAGAGAGAGAGAGAGAGAGAGAGAGAGAGGGGAAGAGAGATAGAGAGAACATGTACCCATGAAGACCTTAACTGTATACTCGACTAGCTGCTACTGCTGCTATTCTAAGCGAGAGCTCTCCATCTTCCTATTTTTATAAATCTCATGGCAGGACAATTGCAAACTTTTCTCTCCACTTCTCTCCTCTCTCTCTCTCTCTCTCCTCTCTCTCTCTCTCTCTCTCTCTCTCTCTCTCTCTCTCCTCCTCTCTCTCTCGTTCTCTCTCTCTCTCTCTACTCTCTCTCTCTCTCTCTCTCTCTCTCTCTCTCTGTTCTCACTTCCTTTTCGCAGCGGAGTCGAGGTACATCTTTTTCTCGCATATATCCCGACAGAAAATTACGTACCACTGACCACTATAATTGTTCTCTCTCTATCTCTATCTCTCTCTTTCTCTATCTATCTGTCTCTCTTCTCTCTGACCCTCTCTCTGACCCTCTCTCTCATACTCCCTTCTTTTGATGTCTTTGATCCTTAATAGCACGCACACGGTACACCGTACATGACTTCATTTTCTCCAGTCTCCGCTCACCAAATTTAGAAAACGAGAGAAGAACTAAAATTATATCCCCTGCGACTGTCAAGATGATAGCTCACAAGAAGGGGCAAAACATTTAACCAAATCCATGGTTTGACCAGTCTGTAATGACCTCCCACACCCCCTTTCCCTCCCCCTCTTACCAGCTGGGTGGTTGTCCGTCAACCCCGGAGAGGTGCCTCGCCTCATTAATATGAACATCCAGTGTGCTAACTTGTTCGTTATAAAATAACCCAATCGATAGCTCTCCGTGGATCTTCCTGTCCCGTGTATGTTGTTTTATCACTGAAAGGGGGCGGGTCAGTTAGATGATGTCAGATCTATCTGGCCTCAAGAAGGGGTTGTACGCTAGAATTGGAATAGTGCTACCAGATAACTTATACAGTAACAGAACTGTAAAAAGTAATGTTGCCTCTAAAAAAGGAGTAGGGTTTTTCTAAGATGTTTTTAACAAACAAACAAACAAACAAACAAACAAACAAACAAACAAACAAACAAACAAAGAATAGTGCAATCCTCAGAACGGTTCGAGTGTGGGCCATTGTCTCGTGTGGTGTATCAGTATTATAAGACGTACTATTACACTACTATTCATTATTACATGCTGTAGAAGGCTATATTGTGAAACAGGCAACAAAAGATGTCCTGAAGATGACTTGTTTACTGCAGCATATCAATTTAGAGATAAAGTACCCCGAGTGTGTTCTAATGCTAGTGGTAGTGAAATGGGTGCTAAAATGACTATTGACCTACAACTCCTAGCACGATCTCTCCACGTCCCCGTACTCCCGTGAAAGCAGTCCACAGATGTCAGATAAGAGTAGTATTTGGGACAGTACGCCTTCCTTAGCCAACTAGCTATCCTCCTATCCACTTCCGGGGGGTTATAACTTCCGGGGTGCTTGCCAGGACGATACAGAGGAAAGGGAGGGTAACCCCACTGACCCTCCTCGGTCCATTCTGCTGAAAACTGAGGTTGAGGTGGGGTCCTTCTAACATCCTTCTTCACCACATCCAGCTCCCTAGTTGACTCGTTTTCAAGTGATAGGACCCGTGGGAAGAAGACTGTCATGTCCGGACCACCAGATGTAGCTAGTGGCAGTGAGGATCTCTTTGGATAGATTGAGGGTGGCGCTACTGCTATCGATGCCAGATCATTATCCCCATCTCCACGGCTGGTGTTGGGTATGGCTGGAGGCGGCTCACAGACTGAAGGGCTGTTGGTCAGCTCAAATAGTTGGGGTAATAGGGTCGCTATTAGAGATTGTCTATCGGATGGGTTTAGTACCAGGGGTAGGCCCTCTGAGCTGCTCTCTCCCTCTTGAATGGGCGGTGGTCGGGGAGAGGGAGGGCACAGGAAGGGTATTTCTAACACTTGTCTGTGTAGGTTATCCATCGACTCCATCAGATTTCTCAATCCGTCCTCACTCAAACTCTGCTCACTGCCACTCTCAGACTGGATAACACCTCTTGTTGGTATATCTAGATGAGATCCCTTCACCTCTGGGGTATCTAGATGAGATCTCTTCTCCTCTGGGGTATCATGTGAGCTGCAGCCGGGCGAGCAGAAGGTAACCAATACCATTTCCGAACCAAGTGACATGATAGCGGGGTCTACTATAATAACAGGTGGTGAATCACCAGGTGATGCCTCTTCAGCCACTGATGAGGAGGAGGAGGAGGAGGAGGAGGAGAGCTCAGGAGACTTGATGAGAATGGATACCATTTCATTTCCGCCTGTGGAGCACTGCAGTTAAACAAACAATTTACTGGACATTTTTCAGGGATATATATAAGTTGTGGTCCGATAGATCGAAATACACGATAAATCAATTGAGCAAACTGTAAATCATTTGTTAAAATCGTTGAAATAGCTAGCGGTAGGTATTCTATCGAACATTCTATAATAGCCTATTCACACTATTCATGTCCACGGTTTGCACACCGTATACTATGACTATGACGATTGAGGCCGGCCAGATGAACTTTGATCTACCCTCGGCCTCACAGAGATAAAATAAGCCACACAAGAACTGCATCTTAGCGTGGGCGGTTGGTTTGATTGTCTAATGTCATTTTGCGAGAAAATTATATAATAAGGACAGATCTAAAGTCACTCAATGTGGTTGAAAAGCCAACTAAAAGTATTTTTTGTAAAACTTGGCTAACTCGATCTTCTGGATCTCTTTTACCCATGTTGTGTGGCAAATTGACTTTTATTATAATCATAATGAGAGGGATTGACAGAGCTAGAAGAATTGTTAACCTTCCCCTGAATTTTCTCTCTCTCACTCCCTCCCGCTCTCTTTTTCTCTTACAAACAAGGTGCAATCGTGCATAAGTTATGCATGTGTTGGGGTCCTGTCACAAATGAGCTGTACTCATTACAGGACCACCATTTACACTTTACATAGTTAGGGAGGGAGGGAGAGGAAGGGGAAGAGAGAGAGAGAGAGAGAGAGAGAGAGAGGAGAGAGAGAGAGAGAGAGAGAGAGAGAGAGAGAGAGAGAGAGAAAGAAAGAGGGAGAGAGAGAGAGAGAGTAGAGAGAGAGAGAGAGAGAGAGAGAGAGAGAGAGAGAGAGAGAGAGAGAGAATCTTACGCTTGTGAGTAGGCGTGAAGCGCATCTCAGTAATCCAGACAAGGGATAACAATACCCGGGTTATATGGATATACGGGTTACCGTGGCCGCGGTTATATCATGAGTTACAACATGGGTTACCGACATGTACTGTTACTTCATGGGTTACAACATGGGTTACCATGTATGGGTTACTTCATGGGTTACCTCACGACAATTCTAGTTACTTACTGGTAGGGGATGGTGAGATGCTATCATATGAAATGTTGCTGGATGAAGCTCCTGCTGACATTGTACCAACCTCTGGCTCCTGCAGGGAGAACATTAATTTAAAATGCAAACTGTTCTAAAACATATTATTGGATATATTTGATTGAGCCGAAGAAACAATGCGGGAGAGGAAATTGGAAATGATAAAGTGATGGAGAGCTGCAGATCTTGTGTGTGGACATTCTAGATCATGACACAGCTGCAGAGACAATGGCGCAGGACACTGCGAACACATGTACAGACAAACAAAATAAATGAGACAAACGAAAAATAAAGAGGCAAACAAACAAGACAGACAGTTACTATCAGAAACCGACCGAATCAGGAAATACTGGTCCCTGATTGGCTGATAACCAGTCACGTGACCTAAATAACGAGTTCTGATTGGTTGTTTACTTGTTTCGGTCGGTTCCTGGTTACTATTCAGACAAACCTGTACATCTGGATCGTTGGGTTGGTGGACCACAGCTGTAGTAGTTGTTGTTGTGGGTGGAGGTTGACCAACGACCGGTGAGGAAGGGGGGCTCTCCGCTTGTGGGGCTAGTTTATCAGGCTGAAACATGGACATGTAACTATTGATCTGTTAGGGCTGTGAATTATGTTAAATGGTTTTAGCTGTTAGAATAGTTTTGGTTGCTTACCGGTACACTACGAGAGGTTAGAAATCGTTGGAGTTGTGTCGAACTATCATCGTCATCATCTGCCCCATTCATCTGAAACAATAATGAAAAATTATACATCGCAATGAAACAATGTAATTTACTCATCATTGACTGCAGTTAGATATATTATGATATAGTAATTCTTTAACTTTAGGCCATGGCAGTTATTATCCTACTTTCTCTCATCATTCTACTGAATCGCGATCGTTATAAACACACATGTACACACACTTCTCTCAACTATTTCCCGATCGTCCACTAAGCGATCGATTCTAAGCTTTCCCAAAAGTTATCACTATGGAAACCATTATCTATAGTAGTATAGTACACATGTATGTGTGTCTTCCTAACGTCTCTATCTCTTTCCCTCTATCTCTCTAACTCTCTATCTCTGTTCCCTCTATCTCTGTTTCCTCTATCTGCCAGCTAAATCCATCCTTATACCTCTTTCTCTCTATATAAATCTCGTTATTATACACAATCTCCTTCTCTCCCTCTCTTTTTCTATAGACAGATCTCTTGAGACCACAAATCGATACGTGTCTTGCTGCATCTGTTTCAGGTTAGCAAGAATAGATCAAGTTCACCTCTAACAAGCATGCAATAATAACATATTCCATCTCTAACCAGCATGCAACAATAATATATATATCTCCGACGGAAAGGACTCAGGGACTCTATTTCTCACCTCATGGTTGTCTGTCTACCATCCCATCATGTATCTAGTTGTCTGTGTGTCCCCCACTACTCACCTCATGCAAATGGTTGTCTGTGTGTCCCCCTGTTCCACTGTGATGTCCGCCTCCGTGATCGTCGTTTATGAAGCCACTGTCTGCTAAAATAACGTAGACAAGGTAACGAACACGTATCACATGCTAACACGAACATTTAATGATAACATAGAGTAGAGTTGGTTTAGCTGCAATATGGTAACACGAGTTTGAAACATGCTAACACGGCCCTGTTATCCTAATAATGACCGGACAGCATATATTCGAATATCTTCTGAATTATTTCCTATCATAACCGATATCTCTCGAAACTGGCGATAAATTTGGACTCCCTATTGCCCATTCCGGCGAAAATGTGTATGAGAGTTGTGCGTGGCCATAAATGATAAACGGAGATTATCAATAACAATCCACCTCCATGGGAAGTAAAGAGGATTATCAAGTCATGTGGTATTGTAGCTCAGGGTAGGAGGGAGGGAGATAGAGAGAGAGAGAGAGAGAGAGAGAGAGATAGAGAGTGAGCAAAAGAGAGAGAGGAGAGGACGGAGTAGAGTATGATGCTGTAAGTAGAGTAGATAGGCATGAGTAGGAGTCGCCCTCCTTTGGGCATACATTAGCATCATATTATCCTTTTGTTAAGACAGCGCACTGCGAGAACTGTTAGTGACCACTAATAAGATATAGAGAAGAGGAGAGAGAGAGAGAAAAAAGAAGAGAGAAGAGAGGAGAGAGAGAGAGAGAGAGAGAGAGAGAGAAGCGATCTCGCTCGATCTCTTGCTCCTCCGCATCCTCTCCCCGCTTCTCTCTCTCTGGCCGCTCTGCGTTTCTAGCAGTGCTCGTCTTCTCTTATTCGCTATTGAGATCAGAAAGAGAGAGAAGGCGCATGAATAGTTACCCAGAAAAAATATATTGTAATAAACGGCGCCACTTACAAGAAGTCAAAAAGAGAAAAAAATTTTTTTTATTCTTATTTTTTTTTTCCCCCCTATGTTTTTTTAAAATTTTTTGGGGCCGCCCCAAAAACTTTTTTTTATTTTATTAAAGGTCTTTTGGGGGCCCCTTCTTTTTTTTGGGCCTTTGGGGGTCAAATTTTTTTCAAAAAAATCTTCCGCCCCTGCCCCGAAACTTTTTTACTTGGTTTTTGGGTTTTTTTTAAAAGTTTTTAGTTGGACAAAAAAACCCACCCACAACAGAAAAGTTTTGGGTTTAAACCCAAAAAAAAA